>JAMPIV010022262.1:0-307073 GCA_024509875.1 Oreohelix idahoensis | reverse complement strand
ATCGTGAAGAGACCGGTTTTTACACAAGCCGGTGTTGGGTAATTGTAAATGTGATTTCTACGTTTTTTTCATTAAATTTCACTATTGAGTAAAATGGAAATTTTCATTTGTATTTGTTGACAGAAGCTACGTTGCGATAAGGGTCAAGGCTTCTGTGACATATGACGGTCAGAAATGTGAGTCAACTTTCCGCTCGAGTAGTCAACCGAAACCTGTCAGCGTCTAAATAGCAACTGATGGTTACTTTCTGAAGGTCAAGCATGTTTACAAGAGAGTGGGAGACTTCGCGTCTGATTTTTTTTTTTTTTTATGTGAAGATAGTAAATATTTTCGTATTCTATATTAGTACATGACATGTTGTTGTTTTGAAATAACATATAATTTTGTTGTAATGATTATTTCTATGCATCATTTGATTGCCATAATTTTTTATTGTTATTTATTGTCTCTGTATTTTGATGATGTATTAATACATTTTTATGCTATTTATATATTATTGTGTTGATAATGTGTAGTATGTAATTATCATCCTTTATACTACTTCTGTTCAACTTAGAATTTTTGCAACTGTGTTGTTTAGGATAGTTTTGTACATGATGAGATTGCACAAACTCATTTATTGTGTTGATGTAGTGGTTACTTTTAGATAATCCTGAGTGTTCGTTATTCACTTAATTTATATTTTTCTCATGTTTTGATGTCATGATTAATTAATATATAGAACATACAGAGAAGATGTGTATTATCTGGTATGTTGTAAAATGTAATTTTGGAAAATAGCTTGCATGTATCATACATGATCTTGTATTTGGATTTGTTAACTTTTTGTGAAACTTCGATTTTTCCAGAACTTGATTTTCTTGCCAGTCAGACATGTAGATTATTTTCTTAGCAGATTATTTTTAAAAAAAAAAAACTTATTTTTTTGTAGATATTTTTATAGAACCTTTTTTATATTTCATAGTAACAACAAAGTGTAGATTTATTTATAATGTATATCTTATCGATTTGAGTAAGAGATAGAGTTATAGCTAAATAGCATTTTACGGAGCTGAACGTAATTGTCAGCAGAAAGAACTTAAAGGATAAATTAAATTTACATGTGTTGATTTAAAGGTGCCGTCGTGATAGGATTTTTGTTTTATATTTCACTCATTTTTTTAAAATAGTGATTTCATTATTAGGCTTTACTTAAAGTATTACTGAACTACTTAAAAATTAAATACTGTTTTTATGTAACTTATCGAGAAAAAAAAATATGTTTGTACGGTACTGTTGAAAAAAATGATTTTTTTTTTGGCATTGTAATTTTTTTGTTGTGTGTGCCCAGCATTTGACTTCGTGATATCATTGATATGTAGTTTGATTAGTTCTTGTAAAAAGTTGTTTTTTATTATGATGTATTTTTTATTTTTAGCGCTTGATTGTGCGTTGGTCGTATTAGTTATAGTAATGCTATTACTTGTTTGTTCGATGCCTATAATTTATTTATGTTAGTTTTGTATAACTCTTATAACTTAGTTAAATTACTTATTAGCTTTTGTTTAGTTATAAATTATTTTTGGTGGTATTAGTATAGATATACTTTGATATTTTGTGTTGTGCCTTTCGATCATGTTTATATATTTATTTTTGAATATGTTATCTGATCAAAACAGTTATTAGTATATACTGTTATTGACTTTCTTTGCGTTCGTGCCTTTGCTTTCTATCTGTCTTTGGTAACTATTCTTCATTTCATTCCTTCTTTTCTGTTGTCTTTTCGGTATGGATTTCATATCTTGTTTATACTTTCGTACCTCATCTTCGTTTTACTTGATTCTATTTGTATACTTTGTCTTCTTTCAACACTTATACCTCTATTCTTTGTATTGTTGGAGTGGTTATATGACTTGATATAACATATCTACTTTTGGCAGTTGTATTTATTTTACATGTAATTGTCCAACTTAGTTATGAGTATATGGTATTGTTGAGTTCTTACTTTCCTTTTTTACAGATCATTCTTCTTTTGATTGATCTTGTGTTTTCTCTTTCGATTGGTTGTTTTCGGTTTGGTTTGTACTAAATATACGTAACTTAATTTTGGAACTGATCATATTTGTATATTTAGCTAATTACTTTTTATACTTAGCTGGTTATGCTGTATGCCTTAATTGCTACTTTACACTTTAATGCTGATATTTCTTGTAAATATCTAATTTTGATTTAAAATAAGATATTTTTGTAGGCATACATTAGAGCTTAATTGTCTTCTAAATTTTTCGTTTTTGGGAGTTAATTTTTTCAAAAAAAATGATAGAATCATTTTTTTCCCCGGAGCGGGTGGTAACTGTTGCAAGTGGAATTTATGGAAGGGGAAGTAATCTTTAGAATGGTGTTTTGAACATATTAAATTTCGAGTTGCAACGCTTGATTAAGCGGATACTTGTCTGACTTTAGGATAGAATTATCTTTTCCTATTTTTCGGGTGACAGAGTACAGATAAGCGTGTGAACGCTGTTTAATGTATTTATTCTGTACTGTTTTGAGTTATGTGAATAGCTTGCTAGTCTGCATGTGTTATCGAGAACGGTGTTCAAGACAACCGAATCTCGTGACGGGTTTTTGGTGGGACTAGTGTGTGATTTTGGAGAGTTGTGTTTTGGGCGTGGACCGTGTAGGTCGAGTCCCAGTGTTTTTGGATAATGTATGCCTACGTAGGATTTGAGAAAATGTCGACTTATATATTTCGCTGTGTGTACAGCCTATTTGATAAACTGCAGTGAAGACTGTTTAGGCCATATGAAGATTATTATAGCTGCCGTGTGTTGCAGGCTTTAGGGAGTAATGAAGTACTGTTTAGGCCATATGAAGATTACTATAGCTGCCGTGTGTTGCAGGCTTTAGGGAGTAATGAAGTACTGTTTAGGCCATATGAAGATTACTATAGCTGCCGTGTGTTGCAGGCTTTATGGAGTAATGGAGTACTGTTTAGGCCTTATGAAGATTATTATAGCTGCCGTGTGTTGCAGGCTTTAGGGAGTAATGAAGTACTGTTTAGGCCATATGAAGATTACTATAGCTGCCGTGTGTTGCAGGCTTTATTGAGTAATGCAGTACTGTTTAGGCCATATGAAGATTATTATAGCTGCCGTGTGTTGCAGGCTTTATGGAGTAATGAAGTACTGTTTAGGCCATATGAAGATTATTATAGCTGCCGTGTGTTGCAGGCTTTATGGAGTAATGAAGTACTGTTTAGGCCATATGAAGATTATTATAGCTGCCGTGTGGTGCAGGCTTTATTGAGTATTGAAGATTTGTTTAGGCCATATGAAGATTATTATAGCTGCCGTGTGATGCAGGCTTTAGTGAGTATTGAAGTACGGTTTAGGCCATATGAACATTATTATAGCTGCCGTGTGGTGCAGGCTTTATTGAGTATTGAAGTACTGTTTAGGCCAGGATGTGGACAGGCCGTATTATATATATTTAATGCAATGTGGAAATTATATGATTCGTGTTTTGCTGTCGAATGTGTGTCATTTATGTCATCGTGTCTGTGTTGCAACGTAATAAACAGTAGCGAACTGTTCCAGTCGTTTGCAACCCTTTTTGACTCCTGCATGTACTCTTACGTACGCACTGTGGTGTGCGAACATATCAACACACACCCAGGTCAACATTCCAGACACAGTGACAGGACAGCAGCACACATATATTAAATTAGCCTGTGTGGCGATGATATAGACCAAACCACTACACTCGCAACAGTGGGTGTAAACAGAGATTATATAACATTTAGACTTAGCGCCGTTATCAGCGGTGGTTTCAAAGACATAATAACATTAACGTTTAATTACATTCAGTGAGAAACCAGCAAATCTAGTCGGTATCACATGGCTTGATTGGTTAGAGCTGCGAATATACTCAATTCAGAGCGTCTGTTCCTTGCCACATCTTGTAATAAACTTACTACAGAATCAGTGCGTTGAGCACCAGTGTATATTTTTTATAAATAAAAGCCTGGGACATCGGCAGATCGAAGTTGTGCTATATTCATTGCCATTCAACGTCACTGTGTATTATTTCCATGAATTGTGGTAGGTTTGAACTATTTGTTATCTTTTTAAATGAAAATTGAATGTAAATTGATAATTATGTCTGTATATATGTGTGGTTCAGTAGCGAACATGAAGTAAAGCCTATAGTGCTCCAGCCTGAACAGAAGGTGTCGGAGGAAAGTAAAACTACATGGAATTGCCAAGCAGTACACTGACACCTAGATTATTGACTAGAAAGAAATAATGCTGGAATTGCAGAGGCGTGGTGACAATTAAGGAGGAATATACTGGTGTAAAGTATTTCAGATGAAGCTGACAGTTGGCCTAACGCTCTGAACTCAGTGTTTGTTTTGTATTGTGCTCAGTGTAGAAATAGAGTATAAATTAGTTCTGAAGTAGGAGGTACAACCTTCTTGTTTCAGGGACCGTGGTCTTAAAGTTATTGAGCAGCACCTGGTCAGAGCTTTGCTGAATCCAGAGGCGGACAGCATACTTCTTGGTCCATATAGCAACCAGTGAGGTGGCTCCAGAACTCATTAAAAAATCGAGCAGAGGAGTCTTTTACTGCAGTCATCACGAAAGTTAAGAAAGTGTGGCCATGGAGCTCAACATTATGTACCCCCATCTTAAACTGACATTGTAAAATAAAATTAAGAGGGGAATTTAATTGTTTTAATGCCAGGAACTGAGAACATCTCTAATACTAGTTCCAACAGAAACAAACTATTGAAGTCATGATGACAAATACCAACAGAGCTTGAAAAAACAAAACAAAACAAAACCAGTATTACCTCATATTACTACTACACAACTGACACACATAGGATACTATTAATAAAATATGTCACTACAAGATTCATATTGATAAATTCTGTACATATAACTTGTAATTAAAATTGATTGTGATTCCTGGTTCACTTTGTATTTGAATCAGGACACATATACATTAATGACAGCACTGAATACATATTGATATTTGAAAAGTTATCAGTGACTCATTTAAGATATTCTCATAGAGTGGTATATGTATGTGAGTGTCACAGTGTTGTCAAGTGTGGTGGAATAAATTAAATTGTTTATCTGTCTGTTGTTGTTGTGACTTACACTTCATCATATACATACCCTAGACATTTAACGTAGTCATCACTATATTCCAGAATAATTCTGACTGAGGTAGAAATATGTGGTAGCAAGTAAGGTTATCTATAATACACTACCCTTATTAGATATAGATACCTTCACAGCTGATCTCAGTCAGTACACTAAGTCCCCTATAAATATTTATAACATCCCACTTTACCACATATATTGGGGTCTCGCTCTCGGGATTTTGAATCGTTCCCTATTTAAAATATTGGGGGTAATTCACCTCAGGGAATAATAAGAATTAAAAGGTATCCTTGGGTGAAAATAAATAAGGTTGAGCTCACAGTGCCTGTGTTGTCCTGAGTTAATTAGTCATAGATAAAATTGTTTAGTTAAATATTTTAGACATTTATCTGTTAGACAATGGCCGACCTGGCAAAATTTCGATCTGCTGCTGTACAGACTGCGAAAGAGTTAGGAATGGACGGGCAAATTATGATTTCTTATGTTACTGCTGAATGTGACAAATATATTGAACGGGAAGAAAGAAGATTAGAAAAAGAGGCCGAAAGAAAATTAGAGGCTGAGACTAAGAGGTTGCAGATTGAGGCTGAGGCTAAGAGGTTGCAGATTGAGGCTGAGGCTAAGAGGTTGCAGATTGAGGCTGAGTCTAAGAGGTTGCAGATTGAGGCTGAGGCTAAGAGGTTGCAGATTGAGGCTGACAAAGAGGCTAAAGCATTGGAAGCCGAGGAAAGAAGACAGGCTGCAGAAAGAGAAGAGAAGAAATTAGCTGCAGAAAGAGAAGAGAAGAAATTAGCTGCAGAAAGAGAAGAAAAGAGATTAGCTGCAGAAAGGGAAGCAGAAAAGGAGGAGAAGAGATTACAAAGGGAACATGAGTTACGACTAAGGGAGTTTGAGTTTCAAGGCCATGCTCCTGAAAATGGTGCCAGTCCCTTTGCCTCTGATGCCACTGCTAGCCAAGGAGCCTCAACCTCAGCTATGAATTTTCATTTAGATCATTTTGTTGAGAAAGACGATGATATAGAGAGCTATCTAAATAGATATGAACTATTGGCTACCACATATGGGTTAGAGAGAGAAAGCTGGAGCTTAAAGTTATCTCAAGGTCTTCGTGGGGCAGCTTATGAAGTTTTTGCCAAAATGAGCAGAGGTGATCAGGAAAATTATGACATGCTAAAGCAGGCTCTTTTGTTAAGATATGAAAAGAACGCAGAATTTTATAGGAAAAAATTTAGGAATGCTAAACTACTGTCAGGTGAAACCTACCACCAGTTCTCTGCACGAATAGAGACATACTTGGAGAAATGGACTTCTCTGGGGAAAACCCAAGATCTTAAGGAAATGGTCCTTATAGAACAATTAAGAGAGTCCATGGCTCCAGACCTGAGAAAGTTTCTCATGGAACAAGGTGCAGAGAGGCTGGGTGAGTTGCTAAATGTTGCTGAAAGGTATCAAGCAGCTCAAGCAGAGGTAACAGGTAATAAAAAGAAACAGGTGGATAATTTTAGAACACCCCAGAACTTTAATAAATTTGATCCTAGGGATCAAAACAAAGGTAAGCACCAATTTGATAGGCCACGGTATGACAATAAAAATAAAACCCCACAATTCGATGAAAGGAAATATGATGAAAGAAAATCTTTCAACCAAGGAAAAAGGTGGTGTAAAAATTGTAAGATGAACAATCATGACACTGACCATTGTAGAAGGAAACCTCCTCATTGTGCTGCTATGACATCGGGGAAAAAGGAAAAAAAGGTCAAACCTGAAGAACTGCAGGAACCATACCACCCCCCAGTGTGTGAAGATGTCATCTGTAATGGTGTCACTATAAGGTGTTTATATGATACCGGTTTAGATTACGATTCCGTTGTGAGTTCTCACCTGGTGCAGGCCGATCAATACACCACAGAAACAGTGGAGATTCAAACTGCAACCAAGGATGTAGCTACCATGACACTTCCCGTCGCCCGGATAAAAGTGAAAACGCGATATGTGGAAGGAATCATAAAAGCAGCAGTGATAAATGAGCCAATCTACCCTCTGATATTGGGGTGTAGATATGTCTTCTTGGGGAATCCCAAGAGACCTGTGATATTGGCAACAGTGCAGACCAGATCACAGTCTAAAAAGGAGGAGGATAATCCAATAAATGCTCATCCAGAGGAGATGAGGAAGGCACAGGCTGAGGACAAAACACTCAAGCCGTGTTTCAAGAAGTTGCCCAAATCTCATACACCTCCAGGCAAGGGAGAGTTTTATATGAAGAACACACTGATATATAGGAAGACTGGATCTGAATCCAATGGTCACGGACAGCTGGTCCTTCCCACTTCATATAGGACTAAAGTGTTGGAACTAGGGCATGCGATTCCCTTCAGTGGTCATATGGGAATCAGCGCAACAGGACAGCGAATAGCTTGTCACTATTTCTGGCCAGGGATAACTGAAGATATCAAACGATATGTAAAATCCTGTCCAGAGTGCCAACGAGTAGCACCAAAACATTGGACTGCACCAGCAACTCTGGGAGAAATGCCCATAGTGGGAACACCCTTTGAGAGAGTTGCCGTGGATCTTGTGGGACCTCTCACCCGAACCAAGAGAAGGAACAGCTACATTCTGACTCTGGTGGACACTTGTTCTATGTGGGGAGAGGCAGTAGCCCTGTCATCGATTGATTCCAAACATGTGGCAGAGGCATTGCTCACAATTTTCACAAGGTTAGGCTTTCCCAATCAAATCTTGACTGATAATGGCTCTCAGTTCAAGGGGAAACTAACTGAAGAAGTTTTCAGGATCTTCCAGGCCAAACACTTCCATTGTAGTGTGTACCATCCCCAAGGGAACGGCCAAGTGGAAAGATTTAATGGCACGTTGATGTCGATCCTGAGAAAGTTGGCACACGAAAAACCAGATACATGGGACCAGTACCTGCACGCCGCCCTCTTTGCTTATCGGGAGGTACCCCATAGTTCAACCGGTATGGCCCCGGCAACATTATTGTTTGGAAGGCCAATAAAAGGTCCGCTCGAAGCTTTGTTAAGAACGTGGACTGATGAAAAGGCAGAGGAAAATATTACATCCTCATACCAATATGTGAATGAGCTGACCACTCGTTTAAAAACTGGCTGCAAACTTGCCAATGAAAATTTGAAACAAGCCAGGAAGAAACATGCTGCCTATTATAACAGGAAAGCAAAAGACAGAAATTTGGCTGTGGGAGAGAAGGTACTGCTTCTTCTGCCCGGTAGTCAGAATAAGTTACAAATTGGATGGCAAGGGCCATATACAGTTCTAGAGAAGGTGTCTAGAACCAATTATAAGATAGATAAGAAGGGGAAAGAAAAAATCTATCATGTGAATCTCCTGAAGAAATATTTGGAAAGAGAACATCAGGAAGAGACACACTTGTTGACCTTGTCCATTGCAATGGAGATGAAAAAGGAACCACTTTCATCATTTGAATATCCATTACATCCCTGTGAGACAGCGGCACAGGTGAAAATCAGTACACATTTAACGAAAACTCAGAAAGAGAGAGTGCAACAGGTTCTAAATAATCATGCAGAGGTGTTAACAGACCGACCTGGGCATACAAACTTATTGGAATATGATATGAAACTGATAGACCCCACACCTGTCTGTATGAAACCATATTCGATTCCGTTTGCTAAGGAGAAAGCTTTGAAGGAAGAGATAGACTATCTGTTGAAGGAAGAAATTATTTCACACAGTGAATCTTCGTATAGTTCCGGTGTTGTACTCTTAAGGAAGCCCTCTGGAGAACATAGACTCTGTATAGATTACAGGAGACTGAATGCTATTACAGAAGGACAGGTGGATCCATTGCCGGATACAAATCAGTTGTTTGCCAGGCTAAATAAAGCTAAATATTTCTCAAAAGTGGATTTGAGTAAAGGATACTATCAGATTCCAGTAAAGCCTGAGGTTAGACCATACCTAGCTTTTAGTACCTCAGAAGGACACTATGAGTTTAATAGATTGCCATTTGGATTGAAGAATGCGCCTAGTGTCTTCTCTAGAATGATGAGAAAATTATTGGACCCTCTGAATAACCCATGCATCACAAATTTTATGGATGATATCCTTATAGCAACAGAAACATTTGAGGAACACATTGACTCTCTGAACATGCTGTTTAATCGACTTAGGGAAGCGAATTTGACAGCCCGACCAACCAAATGTTGCGTTGGATGTAAAGAATTGGAATTCTTGGGACACACAGTTTATCAGGGAAACATGACCCCTGACCCAAAGAATTTAGAGAAACTAAAGAAAGCCCCGAGACCACAAACCAAGAAGGACGTGAGATCCTTTGTCTCATTATGTGGTTTCTACCAAAAGTATATCAAAAACTTTAATTCCATATGTGCACCGTTAACTGATTTGACACGTAAAGGACATCCAGATCGCATTACATGGACACCACAATGTGAAATGGCTTACCAAGAATTGAAGGAAAAGCTCACAAGTAAACCTATTTTGAAATTACCTGACTTAAGTCAAGAATTCATAGTAAGGATGGATGCCAGTAATATTGGGTTAGGTGCAATTCTGCTACAGAGATCAGATGCATTGGATGGGGAATTAAGCCCAGTGGCATATGCTAGCAGAAAGTTGAATAAAGCTGAAACCAACTACTCAACTAGCGAAAAAGAATGTCTTGCAGTAATATGGGCGATAAAGAAATTCAATATTTATCTGTATGGGAAGGCATTTAAGTTGCAAACGGATCATAAACCTTTGTCGTTTCTAGCACAGGCTAGGCATGAGAACTCGAGATTACTCCGTTGGTCTTTATTGATGCAGCCATTTGAGTTCAGCATAGAGTATATAAGGGGAACAACAAATTTGGGAGCGGATTTTTTAAGCCGCCATCCGTGTGATGAGAATCACCCAAAACCCCAGGAATAATAAGAAATTTCTCTATGTGTATATAGAATTATAGACTGACATATAACGTCTGTTTTAAGTGGGGAGGATTTGTCGTGAGAAATTCTAATCCACATATATAAATTAAAACGTAAATGTAAAGCCTAACAAATAAATTCAATAAAAGGAAAGAAGAATGGTAAAGAACAGTGCTGTCACAAGGACTGTACGCGAAATCCCCCTTGTTTTCTCCTGCGTCTGCAAATTGTAACATTTCACGTTGATAGTAAAGCCTTCTGCAGTATACACGCGTTTCCCAAACACACTAAAAAGTGTACTCCATTTCTAAGAAAAACCTTGAAATACGCAAGTTGACCTAGATTTAAAATTCCATTCATGTCTTTTTATACACTATGTTACCAAAAACAAAAGACAGATGGACTAAAGGATAGAGAGAAGGGAGAGGCAGAAAGCAAGGACACAGGCAATACTACCACAGTCGCGCGATACACAATTACTACCATCACGCGTGTAAGGCCACTAGCAATAAATTTTTTTCAGATAGACCGTGATAAAAAACACTACCCATCCGAGAGTTAGGTTTTAAAACTTACAAAATTCTTATTGGGAAACATGACATTATACTGGTTTACGTTTGAAAACATTACAGTACCCAGACAACACCTCGTATTCGGAGTAAACAGGAGGTAGAAGAAAGTGCATATTTTGAACGCAGCCACTTAGCTCTATTAAATATATATATTTGGGTTCCTTAGGACTTGCTGACAAAGTATATGTAAAACGTTACGCAAATAGTCTAGGAATTACCAAGTTATGGCCAAAATAAAATAGTGGGGGTGCCTGACAGCATGAAATCATTTCTGCTCATAAAATTTTTTTATAACGTGTTTGAGAAAACATTACGTTACGGAAATAGCCTACCATGTTAACTCCTATTTGATTGGAGCGCAACAAATGTAAGGCTAAACACGATTAGTCGGACTATAAATACTATCTTTCGTTGTCAAGGGAAACGGGAGTAGAAGTACTTTTTTTCAAACGATTGGGTAAACATGGCTTGATTGGTTAGAGCTGCGAATATACTCAATTCAGAGCGTCTGTTCCTTGCCACATCTTGTAATAAACTTACTACAGAATCAGTGCGTTGAGCACCAGTGTATATTTTTTATAAATAAAAGCCTGGGACATCGGCAGATCGAAGTTGTGCTATATTCATTGCCATTCAACGTCACTGTGTAATATTTCCATGAATTGTGGTAGGTTTGAACTATTTGTTATCTTTTTAAATGAAAATTGAATGTAAATTGATAATTATGTCTGTATATATGTGTGGTTCAGTAGCGAACATGAAGTAAAGCCTATAGTGCTCCAGCCTGAACAGAAGGTGTCGGAGGAAAGTAAAACTACATGGAATTGCCAAGCAGTACACTGACACCTAGATTATTGACTAGAAAGAAATAATGTTGGAATTGCAGAGGCGTGGTGACAATTAAGGAGGAATATACTGGTGTAAAGTATTTCAGATGAAGCTGACAGTTGGCCTAACGCTCTGAACTCAGTGTTTGTTTTGTATTGTGCTCAGTGTAGAAATAGAGTATAAATTAGTTCTGAAGTAGGAGGTACAACCTTCTTGTTTCAGGGACCGTGGTCTTAAAGTTATTGAGCAGCACCTGGTCAGAGCTTTGCTGAATCCAGAGGCGGACAGCATACTGCTTGGTCCATATAGCAACCAGTGAGGTGGCTCCAGAACTCATTAAAAAATCGAGCAGAGGAGTCTTTTACTGCAGTCATCACGAAAGTTAAGAAAGTGTGGCCATGGAGCTCAACATTATGTACCCCCATCTTAAACTGACATTGTAAAATAAAATTAAGAGGGGAATTTAATTGTTTTAATGCCAGGAACTGAGAACATCTCTAATACTAGTTCCAACAGAAACAAACTATTGAAGTCATGATGACAAATACCAACAGAGCTTGAAAAAACAAAACAAAACCAGTATTACCTCATATTACTACTACACAACTGACACACATAGGATACTATTAATAAAATATGTCACTACAAGATTCATATTGATAAATTCTGTACATATAACTTGTAATTAAAATTGATTGTGATTCCTGGTTCACTTTGTATTTGAATCAGGACACATATACATTAATGACAGCACTGAATACATATTGACATTTGAAAAGTTATCAGTGACTCATTTAAGATATTCTCATAGAGTGTTATATGTATGTGAGTGTCACAGTGTTGTCAAGTGTGGTGGAATAAATTAAATTGTTTATCTGTCTGTTGTTGTTGTGACTTACACTTCATCATATACATACCCTAGACATTTAACGTAGTCATCACTATATTCCAGAATAATTCTGACTGAGGTAGAAATATGTGGTAGCAAGTAAGGTTATCTATAATACACTACCCTTATTAGATATAGATACCTTCACAGCTGATCTCAGTCAGTACACTAAGTCCCCTATAAATATTTATAACATCCCACTTTACCACAATACTCACAGTCAAATACTTCAGAGAGAGAGAGAGCATAATTGCGGTTCTCATATGGAAATAAACACTCACTGTTTCTTAGAAGTAATATCTATCTCTTGATAGATCAACCTTTACTTAGAGTCTTGGTAGATCAACCTTTACTTAGAGTCTTGGTAGATCAACCTTTACTTAGAGTTGCTCCTCCATTACATTCAGTTTCCTTTAAATATTTATAGCCTTCCGTTTCCTTTAAATATTCACAGTGTTCTCTTGGCCAGCTGGCTAATCATGTCTCTGCAAACGTTTGTAACCGGGCTGTGTTTACTGCATCAATGTGAGTATGTGTGTGTCCGTCAGTTGGCCGGGTCAGTTCAGTTAATGGTGTTGTGCGCAGGTAAATATTTTGAAGTGAGCTAAATCTTGTACGTTTTGGTTCAAGTCGTTACAGGCCTGTCCGCCTGAGATGGAAATTCTTGACCTTAGTTTATTCTTTCTTCCCAGAGTTCGTTCGTACCCTTTTTAGGTTTAGTGAAAAGCAACCTCGTATAATGGTTTGTCAAAGTAATCCACTGTAACATTCCAAAGAAAACTCAGGAATGTAGAAAAAAAAGAGTTTATTAACGTCATTGGAACAGTAATGTTATTGACACAATGGTGAAGTACTTGTTTTCTTGCTTACACAAAGTAGTGAGTATCCAAAAATGAAAGTGTAAATCCACAGGAATAATATATCCAATAGAGTAAAATACAAACCTGTTTACTTAAAAATACTTATCTAACTTGAAAAACTTGTCAAGTTGAAAAAAAACTTGTCTTGATAAACTCAAAGACGAAGTTCTGTAAAAATACTCTCGCCTAATGAATCCTAAAAATCTGTAAAAGCCTGTCTACCGCCCACGTCTCTCCTTTTTATACTATTTCTTCTTTTTTCCCGCCAATTTTAACACACGGTGCTGTCTTTTTCCACACAGTACAATAATCTACATTTGCACACGCTTTCTCAGCTTTTCGACTTTTTCCATACGTCTCTCACTTTAACAACGGAAAAAACCCAAAACAGCAACTCTTACTTTTACAAAACTTTCCATTCATAAACATGCATTTACTATTTTGTTGTTCTGGGACAGCTTTACTATGCCTCTCTCAAAGCCGTGAACTTTTCATGATACTTTGTTTTGTTCAAAAATGTCTTAACTGCTTTTAACGTTGTTATTCTCATTGTATGTGCTTTTAACACGTATTAATGGTAGTGCATGTCAAACGGTCAAACAAGTCCCGGGGCCACAAAAATGTATCCAATGTGGAGACATTTTCGTCCTATCAACTAAAAATGTCAAGTATCTAACATACATACTGGAGCAAAATATGAAATGGGGGCATATATATATATGAGTCAATTGGCAATGGACAATGTTTGAGAAAAATTTATGTTACTGGTATAAGTCATCGACTGGGGGCATATACGTATGAGCCAAAATGAGAAAAAAAATTACAAGGTCTCAGCATAAATGTGAGCCAATTAAAAAAAAAATTCTTTAAACAAATAAAAAAAAAATTTCAAGATTTCAGTATACATATGAGCCAAAAAATTTTTTACAAGATCTCAGTATACCTGTAAGCTAACAAAAAAAAAAATTTATTACAAGATCTCAGTTATACATGTGAGCAAAAAAAAACCCCAAAAACAATTTTTTTGTGTTCGTAAAACGAGGGATCCAGTAAATTTATATTGCGTAAAACGGGTGACACATACAAGTTGTTTATACACTATGTCATTAAACAGTATGGGATATGGATAGCAATGTGCAATACGCAATGTAATATATTCATGTATTATTACACTTATGTAATCTTTATTTAACAAAACGCTCGTATTAATTATAATAATATGGAGTTATGATATGAAATATACATAATTAATATTAAACTTATTGAACTTTTTATTTAAAGTCAACACATATAAGGTTTGGTCATGCTAAACAAAACTCGAACTTTTAATCAACACTCGGGACAATAAGTGTATCCTATCTTAATATTTACATCTGAATGGTAACTGACCATAGCTATTTACGTGTAACCATGACCTCCGCAAGTGTCAAAGGGAGCGGTGAAAGGTCACACTGTCTGGATATTTTGAACTCTCATTGACGGCACAGTGTGGCGTCAACTGAGGGAGAGGGAGGGGGGTTTATAGTACAATGAAATAGTTGGGGGGAGTAGAGAAAGTAGTTCCGGTTTGGATGGGTGAATGAACGCAAGGCGTGGGAGAAAGGGAAGAAAAAAAGAAGAAGAACTCGTATGGGGAAATGTACACGGGGGGAAGATAAAGGTGGTGAAAACAAAGATTGGATTTGACATAGCGAAAATACAGCGAAGTGTTGTTGAGGTCACGTCTGGACAGTTTGTGCGTAGGGAAAAGGGAGTAAAGAGGTGTGGGTTAACATTTTAAATACGCATTAGAGCTTAAATAATTTGTACTGGACGAGTACAACATCTGTGTGTCTCAACACAGTAATTTGTTAAAAAAAAGACATGATACATGGTACACAGTTATTTATGCGATATAAATGAAATTCAAACAATTTATAATAAGTAATCATAAAAACGATCCATAGCAATTAGCATATGTCTTGTTCAGCAACTCCTGAACAGGCAAGTAACAAAAAATGTGTTAATTGAGAAAAAAATGCTCTCTGAGTATCGTTCACCATTTGTGATGCTCCGGCTAATCACATGGGTAATAATGTTTTGGTTTTCCGCCAAAGTCTTAATATTATGACATACTGTCATAGTTGTGGTCGGGTGCAGTGCCAACAAAAACTGTAGCGCATTGCGTACAAACGGCAAAATCGGTCGTCTTGGATGAAGTGCTTGTCTCATATCATGAGAGTGTAGCTTAAGATCAAACAATGTCTTCCTTAACCTTTGAAATTCTGCCTTAGTGGCAATTAGTACATGCATGTGTTTGGTTAAGTTTATAATGTACAACAATACATATATTTCTAAGTGCAAACAAAATGTAATTTAAATCTTCTAATACAAATATAATGGTTTGAATACTGTAAAAGTGCATGTTGAATAGAGTTTCGCCTCTGTAGATTTTTCTCTTCACTGGCGGTTATGACTGCCGCTGATAGCATCAACTGGACGACAAAGAAGGTGGCTGGCATCATCAGAAAAACTTTTTAGAGCAGCCAGCAAGAGCACGCTAGCCGACTCTAAAATAGCATGTCTCTCCTAGACAATGCTATCGTTCTCGGACAAGGAAAATGAAACCAGTTAGGGTAACCCAGCCAGAGCCAACTGGGTTAACTCTAATATCGCATTGCCTCTCCTGGACAGTGCTATGGCACTCGGACAAAAAAAAATGAAACCATTTAGGGTAGCCCAGCCAGAGCGAACTGGGTTAACTCTAAAATAGCCCTGTCTCTCCAGGACAGTGCTATGGCACTCAGACTAAAAAAACATTTAGGGTAACCCAGATAGAGCCACCTGGGTTAACCTGGCCATCTCTAATA
The DNA here is from genome assembly GCA_024509875.1 of Oreohelix idahoensis. Classification (NCBI taxonomy): domain Eukaryota; kingdom Metazoa; phylum Mollusca; class Gastropoda; order Stylommatophora; family Oreohelicidae; genus Oreohelix; species Oreohelix idahoensis. The sequence goes on along the minus strand of JAMPIV010022262.1, from coordinate 290,991 downwards.
TAGCGATGTCTTTCCTAGACAGTCTGCTATCGTACTTTCTCTCAGTGTCTACAGCAGTGACAGTTGATGTAGTGCTATAGGTAGGGTGTTGCGAAGTTGATGCACTGTGCTGTGCGATGTTTTGTCGCTTAGTTAAACGTTTCCTGTACAGAGCGTCTGTCGTAGACAATCTTCTATCGTGTTTCTTCTCAGTGTCTACAGCAGTGGCGGTTGATGTAGTGTTACAGGTAGGGTGTAGCGACGTTGATGCACTGTGCTGTGCAATGTTCTTTGGTTTAGTTCGACGTTTCGTGTACAGCTTTGTACGTACATGCTCCTGTGGAAGGCATATACACTTTGTCAATGGTGCCGAGTTGTCTGATGAAGTTGAGTAAGATCGTTTCGAGGCGAACCGAATGGATGTATCCATATTATCGTCGAGTTGCTCGTTGTTATCCTCGTTATCATCTTGGTGTTCGTCAGTGTCAAGGACTGACTCATCTCATTGTGTGGAAGTAGGAACGGGAGCATTTCGTTCCGTTAATGAGGCAGTTGATAACTCTGTATCGGAAGGTTGTGGTGTATCTATATGGGTGTCGGCATTTTGTAGAGTCTGTTGTTGTTTTTCTGCATTTAAAGATGTGTTGCTATCACTGGACAACGATTGGTAATTATCTGCTTGAACTCGAAGATTTCGTGCTTGAATTCTCTCACGTAGCTCCTGCGAAGGGATGTCATCTTCACTCGTAGAAGTGTCGCGACATCTACGTAGTCTGTCGATAGCATCGTGCGTGGGGTGAAGAGAGCGGTTTGAGTGTTCATCGTCGCAATGTGACACATCAGATGTAGAGGATGATGTGGGGGGGGGGGACAAAGGAGGGTGGTTTTGTGAATCGGTCTGGTATTAGTGAGGATAGGCTGGGAAACAGGACGATGATTATCTTTCTTGATTTGTGAAATGTGGGCTTTTGTCCTGGTCTGTCTTTCTTCGTGCCACAGGATAAAAATATGTTGCTGTAGTCTGTTCTAAGATTTTGAAACCATCGATCCATTTGTCGTCAAATTTAGAATGTCGAACGTGTTTTTTGAAGTAAACTAGATCTCCGATTTGAAACTGTTCCAGTTTTGTGTTTTTATCGTGTGTAAGTTGTTTCTTCCGGAAAGCTTTTTCTGCATTTTTGTTCGCAATTTGATGTGCTGCATGCTTTTGTTGTAGGATGACAGCTATCGGGTCCTCTCCCATATATTTGCGTTGTGGTTGGAGAAGGTTGTCCATAGGAAATACCGGCTCCCTGCCGTAAAGTAGGTAAAATAGCGAGAAACCAGTGGTGTCGTTAATGTTTACTCGTATTGCTTCTAAGGCCTGGTTAATGTATAGATCCCAATATTGATCGTTGCCTTCGATGTGTTTGGATAGAATATCATGAAGGGTTAAATGCACTCTTTCGTTTCTTCCGTTACTCTGCGGGCGATAGAAGCTAGTTGTGTTGTGTTTGATGTTTAACTTTTGTAATGTTGATTTAAAAGGATTGCCAACGAACTGTTTTCCAGTGTCTGTGATGACTCTTCTAGGACAACTATGTCTAGGTAGAAATTCTTGCAAAAAGAAATCGGTGACAGTTGTAGAAGTCACATTTTTCATGGGGAAACTCTCCGGCCAAACAGAGTACTGGTCTACAATGTGCAACAAGTATCTGTTTCCTGACAGTGTTAGGGGGTATGGTCCAGAGATGTCTAAACTGACAGTTTCCATGGTTGCATTTTTTTGTAATGGGGATTTGTTCACCTTCATATTTCTCCTTTTGCAGATCTTACAAGTGGCCACGTAATCAATTGTATCTTTATACATGGTTTGCCAGTAATACCGTTTCTTAATGACGTCTATCGTTTTATCTCGTCCCAGGTGTCCATTTTCATCGTGGAACTGGATGAGGATGTCAGGTATTAAATGATGTGGAATAAATTTCTGTAATCTTCCATCTTGTTTGGAGTCAATATGATAGAGTGCTTGGTCATGAGGAAAGATGGTAAAATCCTTGACTTTTGCTGGTGTTTCTTGAATCTGTTTCATTAGTTTTACGACTTCCGGGTCTTTCATTTGTTCCTGTAAGATGTCAAAGTGGTCAGTTCGGTTCTCTTCTGACAATCGATCAGTATCTGTGTGAGTGTCCGATTGATCGGCAATTCGGTTTGAATTTATGACATTTAATTGTCTAGTATTGTCATTTATGTCCGTTGCAGCTGCTTCATTTTCGTTACTCTGTGTCTGGTTGTCAGGATATGGAATTCTGGAAAGCAGGTCAGCAAATGTATTGAGGGTTCCGGCAATGTATTCTATGGTAGTGTCATAGTTCTGCAAATTCATCGCCCAAGTTTGAAGCTTCTTTGGTTGTTCGAATGTCTTCGTCAACCAACTAACAATGGGTTGGTAATCTGTTCTGATGATAACTTTTGTTCCGCGGATGTAAAAATCCAGTTTCTGCATAGCATAATGGATGGCAAATGCTTCCTTTTCGGTTGTAGTCCAACGCTTTTGGGACTTACTTAATGCGTGTGACAGGAAGGCAATTGGCTTTTCGTTTGGTACATTTCGTATAATAGGGGTATTTGGTGGTATCAGGGTGTGCCAACATTGGAATGGTTGTGAGTGCATTTTTTAGGTAATCAAATGCTTGTTGACATTGATCCGTCCATCTAAACCTGGCATATTTCTTAGTTAGGGCTATTAATGGCTCCGCCACCTTGGAGAAGTTGACGATATGGCGTCTGTAATAACTACAACATCCAAGAAACCCTCGTACGTGTCTCACAGTTGTAGGGCGTGGCATGTCCCTGATTGCTCGTACTTTCTCGTCGTCAGGGCGAATTCCACTGCCATTAATAATGAAACCTAGGTATTTTGTTTCCTGTTTTAGTAATTCACATTTCGACAGTTTCAACTTTATGTGATGATATTTCAGGCGATCAAAGATTTGTTCAACCCTTTTCAGATGTTCTTGTATTGTATCTGGCGTATGGACTAAGATATCATCCATGTATGCCAAGGCAAAGGGCTGGAATCCTTTCAAGACCTCATCCATGAGGGACATATAAGTAGAGTGGCTTCCTTTAAGTCCGAAGGGCATCACATTCCATGCAAAGGAACCGACATGCGTACAAAATGTAGATTTTTCCTTTGCCTCTGGTGACATTGGGATGCACCAGAAACCGGATCGTTCATCTAATGTTGTAAACCATTTGGAATTTCCAAGCGTCGCCAGTATATCATCCATCCTGGGGAGTGGGTATGATATCGTTTTCGTTATTTTGTTAAATGCACGATAATCGCAGCAGAAACGGTGGCTGCCGTCTTTCTTTGTGACGATGACAATGGGGGATAATACCAGCTTCAAGCATCTCATTTATAGATTTCTCCACCAACTCGCGGTTCTTAAGGGGAGTGTGGTAAGGTTTGAGGTGTGCTGGAACATCAGTTGTGGTGTTTATATCCATGTGGACTGTAGATGTGCGCTCTAGTGCCATGTCATTGATGGCAAACATATGTTGGTGTTTGGTGACAAACTGTTGAAGCCTATTGACATGAGGTTCCTCTGCATGCAAGGTTTCAAGTAATTTTGTCAGCCTGTCTTCCCTATTCTTGTGCACATCAGTTGTAGTGGATATTCCTTGAGAACTGCTTTCTTGCTGTGGTTCGGTGGTGAAGCGTTGATTGTAAGTTTCGCTCTTTCTACCACTACGGCAGTACTGTGGATTTAGCTGTTGTTGATTTATTGAAGGTTTGTTTCCTTGCGTGTTTATCTGTGTATGCACTAGTTGGTTACGTCGCTGGTTTTTCATATTAATTAAGCGATGGTATCTGGGAGTAACGTGTGTCACAAGATTAATCTCATGAAAACTTCTGCATTTCCTGTGATGTAAGCTGTCATTATCAAATTCTGGATAATATCTCTCAGTGCCAAATCTGTTCCTGTGATAAGCATTTCTATTTCCTGCCGGCTGTTTTCTCCTATAAGCGTAAAATTTACTTGGAGAAGTTCTGCCATTTGTCTTATAAGCCGGTAAGTGTGCTGGTGTTAGAGGATTACGGTAGGCTTCAATAACTATTTCTTGATCTACGATATCCGCATAATTCAAGTAATAATCAATTGTAGGTTTTCGCTTCTGCACCTCTGTAAGGCAGTGAATAATGTGGTATTTATTCGCATATTTATCTGGTTAGGCAGGTGAAAAGTTACACTGTTCGTTTATTCGGCGTGTGTAATTTGCATGTTTACCAGTATTTACATCCATGTTATCCTTGTAATTGCTGTGTTCGGCTTCACAATAAAATCTCCTTCCATACGGTTTGTACGGAACGTAGACTGAATGTTTGGTGACAGGACATATATCCCGGCGCTGTGATTTTTCAAAGTTCGTATGAGGGCGTTGGAAAAAAGTGGGGGCTGACGAGGAAAATGGAATGGAGAAGGGTGACTCAAATCATCGATCTGTGTTTCTTTCTTGGTGGTTGGGATCGGAAAAGGTTGAACCTTGTGTGTTATATTTGTGTTCACAAATTTAACTTGCGCTATAATTGCACCGCGTGCAACTGATGTCGCCTTCCCTGAGGTATTTAAAATCATTACAGGAAAATCACGGGTGGTGGTAACTTCTGCGATTCCTTCTGTGATACTGATGTGGGGATCATCGTTAATTGCATTGTCTGTTAAAGGTTGTACTTCAATTGTGTGTCCTAGACTGAAGTATTGGGATCCTTTAATACGACCTTTTACTATAGTAAGAGAGTTTGGTTGTAATGTCACTGGCGATGTAAGTCGAACTAATGATGCGATATGAATGTCATCTTGCAACATAATATATTCGCCATTTATCTTTATTTTGTGTAGATCAAAGTAAATTCTTGCCTCATGTTTATTCGAGAAATCACGTCCTAATTTGAAATTTCGAGACATGCCTCTTGTAATTATAAAAGGATGAATACGTTTTTGATGTCCGATCTGAAACGTCACATAAGCAGTTCCAATTGATTTTAACTGTTGGCCTGTCACAGAAGCCATATAGGTTTTCGAAGGTGCAAATCTGACATGTTTCTTGATCTGTAGGTATATTTGCTCTCTCATCAAGCTAATGGTGGCTCCAGTATCTATCAGAGCTCTGTAATTTTTGTTATTGATGGATATTAAGCATGAACTGGGATCAGGTGATAAATTTATGTGATTGATTTCTGTTAGCTGTGGTTTGCAATCGGTACTATAATGTTGAGGTTTGTATTTGGTGGTGTAGGACCTTTGTTCATAACTGTTCTTAAGGTTATGTCTGTTGTGGTCATACCGAATGGTCCCATTTATCGGCTGACATAAGCATTTCCCTGACCTTGGTTGTAAGATCGGGGCTGGCTTCGGTTGAAGGCATGATTTCGTTGTGGGTGAGGTCTGTGTTAATCACCATTTGCATAATAGTAACGTGGTGAGTGGTTCTCATACTGAGGCGGATGTGCTCTGTATTGATTGTAACTCTGTTTTTGTGTACATTCGAAAGAAGTATGTCCTCGGCGTTTGCAAATAAAACAAGTAAGGGCAGTAACCTGGTGCACATTCTGTTGATGTGTTCTGGGTTACTGATGAGAATGAGACTGTCCTGCATGTTGGTTGGGATGATTGTAATTTGAATGGACTCTGTGGGAGCTGTTCCTACTCCAATGTGGTCTTGAGTGGCCAATTTCCATCGGCTCCTGGAATTCGTCGGAATGGTCAAGTTTTGGTTCCCTGCCAATTCGTTGCTGGAACCATTTACGAACATTTTCTTCAGTCACCGCTATTTGAATGGTCTCTGTAATGGTCTTTGTATCCTTTCTAAGAAGATGGAGTTTAAGATTATCTGCGTGTAATCCGTCAATAAAAATACCAACTAAATGTCTTTCAAGCTCTTGAGAAGGGATGTTTCCGTCCAGAAAAGCATCTTCAGCCAAGTTGAGTAATCGATCGGCATATAATTGTACTGGTTCGTGTCTGTCTTGGTGTATTTTGCGAAGTAAAGTTTAAGCATGTTGTCCATCGGTTATATCACTATAGCGTTGTACAAGCTCTTTCCTCGGTGAATCAAAGGTCTCATTGGGATATGTTTTAGATCTACGACGGAGAAAATCGGTCACCAAAGAATCTGAAGAAAGGTAAGCTATTCTTTTTCGGTCCTCATCACATGGAGCGTTTATAAGAGAAGCAAATTTGTCCATGTCCACTAGCCATTTTCTGGAAGACTTGGCATCCCCAGCAAATGGAGTTACGACAGTTCGGACCTGTTGGTACTTGGCAAAATGGTCAACATTACCCAAGGTTTCCGTAATTTTTTTAGAGCAGTCATAGCTGGCTCTGCGTCGTCTGGAAGGTGTGTGTGACTTGGTAGAGCTGATTGTTGCTGTTGTTGTATATTTATTAAATGTTGTTGTTGTTGCTGTTGTAGCATTAATTGTTGCTGATCAAGCTGCTGTTGCAACGCTTGTGGATCCATGATAGTGATTAACAGTGATTAGGTCTGTCTGCTATCACTAAAAAAAGAGGCTGTTCGCGCGCCAAAATGAGTATGTTTCTACAAACGACAAGGGCTGGTCGCGGCGTCAATGTTTATAGTATGCTTTCACTAACGAAAAGGGCTGGTCACGGCGCCAAGTAAGTGTAACCGGGCTGTGTTTACTGCATCAATGTGAGAATATTTGTGTCCGTCAGTTGGCCGCGTCAGTTCAGTTAATGGCGTTGTGCGCAGGTAAATATTTTGACGTGAGCTAACTCTTGTACGTTTTGGTTCAAGTCGTTAAAGGCCTGTCCGCCTGAGATGGAAATTCTTGACCTTATTTTATTCTTTCTTCCCAGAGTTCGTTCGTACCCTTTTTAGGTTTAGTAAAAAGCAACCTCGTATAACGGTTTGTCAAAGTAATCCACTGTAATATTCCAAAGAAACCTCGTATAATGGTTTGTCAAAGTAATCCACTGTAATATTCCAAAGAAAACTCAGCAATGTAGAAAAATAAAATAGAGTTTATTAACGTCATTGGAACAGTAATGTTATTGACACAATGGTGAAGTACTTGTTTTCTTGCTTACACAAAGTAGTGAGTATCCAAAAATGAAAGTGTAAATCCACAGGAATAATATATCCAATAGAGTAAAATACTAACTTGTCTACTTAAAAATACTTATCTAACTTGAAAAAAAACTTGTCTTGATAATGTCAAAGACGAAGTTCTGTAAAAACCCTCTCGCTTATGAATCCTAAACATCTGTAAAACCCTGTCTATCGCCCACGTCTCTCCTTTTTATACTATTTCTTCTTTTTTCCACGCCAATTTTCACACGGTGCTTTCTTTTTCCACACGGTACAGTAATCTACATTTGCACACGCTTTCTCAGCTTTTCGACTTTTTCCACACGTCTCTCACTCTAACAACGGAAAATACCCAAAATAGCAACTCTTACTTTTACAAAACTTTCCATTCAAAAACATGCATTTACTATTTTGTTGTTCTGGGACAGCTTTACTATGCCTCTCTCAAAGCAGTGAACTTTTCATGATACTGTGTTTTGTGCAAAAATGTCTTAACTGCTTTTAACGTTGTTATTCTTATTGTATGTGGTTTTTAACACGTATTAATGGTAGTGTATGTCAAGCGGTCACACGTTCTCTAGTACATAAATCAATCTTAAGGCATAAAATGTACCTACAATCACATACTCACAAGAGAGAACTTAATCTCTGTTCTCCTATCAAAATATACACCTCCTGTACACTACAGAAATAATATCTATCTTTTGATAGATTAACACTTGCTTGAAGTAGCTGGACATATGTATATACTCGTGAGAGCCAGTCTGTACAACCACAGACATACAAGTAGAACCTGTCCGCACAGCTGCTCGAATCTCAAGCACTAATGACCTCTGGTCATCTCAGCGTGATGTGTTTCCTTGCCACTCTCTGATTTGTTAACCATACTTTTGGATTAAATTCATTGGTCAAGCGTCACTGTTCTCGAACATTCTTTTTACGTCTCTAGATGATCACCCACTTTTAGTAAACGTGAGCAGTTACCTTGAACTGTTGTCAGTAGCTATTATTATTATTTTCATTCATTATTTTTTCCTTTGTGAGCTGTCCTAACGGTTTATCTCATTCTAACAATAGCACAAATAATGCTAGCGTAGGTGTCTCGGCGACACATTATTAATAGATTTAAACATACTGAGACTAGTGAGTTCTTTGCTGCTGTGTTCAATTTTAAAAGGTGTTTTTAAAATGTAATAGTTGTAATAAAACAAATCAGTAACTGCTAGCTCAAAGTCCTGCCATTCTCTGAATATTTCATGACTAAAGCTTCGGGCGACAGCGTCCACGATATGGCCCAGAGCTGAGGAGAGCTGAGCTAACGACAGAGCTTAAACATGAGATTTTGCTGACCTAGGAGTAAACACTATTAGCCAGCTTAGTGTGGAACATAGGACTTTAATTAGGTCACACCAATCCCGTCGGTTCAGCGCCATCTGTCACGTTCATTCTAAGTCTTCTTCGTTCTGTTTATGTGTGTCTCCAGTTCTCATCTCCATCTATTTTATGGGTCTCCGTCTAAATTTTTTTTTACCAGAAGAACTGTTTATAATGCTATATTAACTGGTGTCACGATCTCTTGTGTACACAACAACATGAGTACCATTGTCTTCACCAATAATTTGTTGATGTTAATATATGGTGTCAAAAAAGTTTCACCAGTTTTTGGTACAGATTATTAATTTTTTTTTTAAACATTTGTATCCTCGAGTGCAACACCAAATGATCCGCAACAAGGCGATATGCCTTGGACTCAAAACCCTGCGTCTGCAGACTGGAGTAGAACAGTCCCAATTACGATGATTTGGCCATGTCTGAAGAATGGGAAACGATCGACTACCACAACAAATATGGGAAACTAAGAGCCAGAGATCCAGACCTCTATGACGGCTCATAGTTCGCTGGGAGGACAACATTAGACAATCTCTGAAGGACTGAGGAGTAGAATGGAACCAGCCCAGAAGGAAGACATCCGATAGGATAGTATGACACTCTCTCTGGCAAACCTCTACACCCCAGGGTAGAAGGGGAACGACTAAGTAGATAATTAAGAGTGCAACATCATGAAGATTTATTTTAAAAAAGCTGGGACCCACCTCATTATTGAAGACGGGTTCGTGATTGGCATGAAAACATATAGAGGTCGTTGGATAGATCGTCGTGGGTCCACGGAATGGCCATTCTGGATACCAGACCTCAACACTTCATATTTGGTTTTAAAAGACGCAAGCCAAGAAATGTTCAAAAACGTTGCTAAATGATTACGGGGCAATTCTTCATTTTGTAATGTTCAGCTATGTCAAAATGTATATCTCAGTGTAGCGGAATGCTTACAGAAGTGCATCGATCAAAGAAACTATTTGAACGTTTTGATTAATTCCTTTACTAAAATACTGTACAGTCATTTCTAAGATAACTTTATTGTTCTTTTTGTGTTCTGGTTGTACTTAAAAAATAGTAATAATGATAAACTATGGTTCATAAATATGGTTTTTGTTGTGCCAACTGGTAAATAATTTGTACCCACAGCGGGCTAACGCTCTGGACACTTCCTTTTTTAATCTTAGCGACCTGTCATGTAATGCTCGATGTAGCTGGTATTAAACAAGAATTATGTGTCTCCAAAGGTGCGACCTGTCTTTGTGATATATACGCTGGTCATAAAGCAAGTAGAATATTGCGATCATCAGGTTTATTTAGATCGTCTGGTGTTACAAAGAACCCATGTCTCTTCTTCTTTTCTTTGTTCATTTCTCTTCCATCCTCACTCATTCCTCTGTTTCTGCAGAATTTCCGATAGTTTTTTTAATGAAATATTCTTCCTCTATCTCGACAAGTTAAGTAGAAAAACCTACGCCTCTTTATTTCTACTAGGGATTTGGAGCAATCCGATTGTTGATTTGCTTCTCTTCGGCATTGATAGTTACTGCTCCAGCTTCTCTCCAGCATTGATAGTGACTGCTCCAGCTTCTATCTGGCATTGATAATTACTGCTCCAGCTCTTCTCCGGCATTGATAATTACTGCTCCAGCTCCTCTCTGGCATTGATAGTGACTGCTCCAGCTCCTCTCTGGCATTGATAGTTACTGCTCAGTCTTCTCCGGCATTGATAGTGACTGCTCCAGCTCCTCTCCGGCATTGATAGTGACTGCTCCAGCTCCATTCTGCGCTTGGACTAAAAAATTATTATTATTTTTTTATACTTTTTTATGTCAAAGTGCACACTTGTAAGTTAACACTTGTAAGTTAACACTTGTAAGTCAACACTTGTAAGTTAACACTTGTAAGTCAACACTTGTAAGTTAACACTTGTAAGTCAACACTTGTAAGTTAACACTTGTAAGTCAACACTTGTAAGTTAACATTTGTAAGTCAACACTTGTAAGTTAACACTTGTAAGTCAACACTTGTAAGTCAACACTTGTAAGTCAACACTTGTAAGTTAACACTTGTAAGTTAACACTTGTAAGTTAACACTTGTAAGTTAACACTTGTAAGTCAACACTTGTAAGTTAACACTTGTAAGTCAACACTTGTAAGTTAACACTTGTAAGTTAACACTTGTAAGTTAACACTTGTAAGTCAACACTTGTAAGTTAACACTTGTAAGTCAACACCTGTAAGTCAACACTTGTAAGTTAACACTTGTAAGTTAATACTTGTAAGTCAACACTTGTAAGTTAACACTTGTAAGTTAACACTTGTAAGTTAACACTTGTAAGTTAACACTTGTAAGTTAACACTTGTAAGTCAACACTTGTAAGTGAAAAAAAAACTGTACAAGAATTTTCAAATAATTTAAATCTCACTTCATCATCATCATCATTTTCCTTTTCGCTCCCTATAGAGCACGAGGCCACCAACCTCTGCAGCAGGCCCCTTACAGGAAGCCTACAGAAAACATTCACATGATCTTGCAGCAGTAGTTTCTGTAACAATGTCTATTTACATGATAAGGTTGCCAGTCCGATTGACAACCTCATATTAGTCGCCTTGTACGACATGCCTGAGAGAGCAGTCTTTATTTGTCTCATCATTGACTCCGGTGATTACAGGAGAGGGGGGGGGGGGGATCTCAATAAAGGTGGTGTTTTGTTTCACATATGGAGAATGATGACAGTTGAAAATGGTATTCTTGAATAATGCCTGATACTCCTCAATATCATGATGATCATCTCTCCTTCTTAATGACTAATTGTAATTTTCCATCTTTCTCGTGACATATGCGAAGATGCATATGCAGATTAAGCTACAACAAGACTCGATGGAACTGCTATAAATAAAAAGCTTGAATAATGTCAGCCCTATGTGGGTCATTCCGAACAGACAATTTCTCACATTGATCTAACAAACAACTTCACAATCCTTTGAAATAAAACGGCACACTACAACTGCTGCCGTCAAAATGATAATCTAAACGAATGACGTACATCAGACTTCTTGCAGCTTTGGACAGGTTTCACAAATTCTCATAACCACGAGACATCTTGAAGAGTCTTTCTCATCGTACAGTTTCTGTTTGTCTCCACTTATCAGATCGACTATGCAAAAACTTCTACATTCGATCACGTACTAGACACTTGTTCACTTGTTCGCCAACAAAAGGTAACCTCCTGACTGTGAAACCAGTACGTGACTATCTGTCCTTTCAAATCACGTGAGCAGTCAAACATCTCACCCTTATACCTTTATACCATTCACGTCTTACTCACAGAACATAAACTTTTCAAACAACCTCACCGGTTATTGAATACTCCAACGTTGTGAACATTCATTCTTCAATCTACTTTGTTCTATCCTAAACGACCACTCTCGTGTTGTCAAGTACAACAACCTTCCTTTAAATCTGTTTCTAATATATATCAACGATAAGGACTATTACTCAAATATCCTCCACAGTGTCATACTCCTTCCATAGTGATTCCATGATGGTGGCTGAAGTGTAAGACCAGAGTTCGAATGCCCCTTTCAGTGTTCAAACCATCATCGCTTATATTCTTTTAATTTACATAGATACGTCTACATTATTATGAAGATTAACTCATGTAACTCTTACGAACTCCAATGAAGTCAGAATAATGTAATAATTTTTGGCAACACTAAAACCATTTGCAATGTAGCCAACCTTTTAATTAACGGTTATTCAAAATGAGTTAAACATGAATAAAATTACATCGGTTAAACACGCAAATACAAAGTAAGTGGAGAATTATTAGACTAGACGCTCCGACAAAATAAGATAGCAAAGGGAATACACACACATCGCTGTTAAAAAACAAATGAAGACAGAATCTTTGAAGTTACTACCTAAGTGCACCTCCTCCTCAAGAATATTACAAACCGGGTGAGATAGAAACTTAAGCAGAGGGGGTGGGGGGTCTTTTGATGATAGGTTAGTTTTTCTTGTGTCTTCCTTTTAGACCCCCCTACCTCCTTTTTCCTCCCCTCCCTATGAACTGCTTATAACGCCAATTTTGAAGAATTGATCGAAAGAAGACTGTTCTATAATCTTTTGAAGATTCTATGAACTCCCACTTCTCACCTGTTCTATAATGCTATTTTACGTTCTGCAAGTAAACAGCTCATAAAAATTAGCGTTTAGACGAATCTTCAAAAAAGTTTATGTGCCATAACTATCCGCCATTTTGATCTCTACGGTTTCTCTAATCGGATGCGCACCATTTTTCTAGTTTGTTACTACATTCAAGGGTCGTTAAACTCACGACTCCCATGTCATTTTCCAGGTGCTTGTAAATTGTTGCGTCACCTCTTGTGTTGTTGCATCAATTCCATGTACACAAGTTTTTCTTAGATTATCGGTGAATGACGTCCTGTTATAAATACAGAAGACACGAGATGACGGCTTATCTGTCTGCATAGTAAGGCGCGTCGTAAAATGTAGCAAATACAAAGGAGGAAGTGATGTCACGGATAACGTCACAGGAAAAGTGTAGCAAACTGCGGAACTGATGACAGGAGCTAGGGCGGTGACGGTAGAATGGTAGATAAGAAGAGGACGCTAGCGATAGATGTGACACACGTTGAGGAAAACAGCTGATAGTATTACAATGCGGTATTACACTGGATGTGGATAATGGAGAGATACTGAGAACAGTTAATGATCGCCTGTTAAGGTATGACACTGCAATAGATGAATCTTCAAGGTTACGACTGTTGATAATAAAAGTGTGTAAAGGAGGTCATTTGGCAGCTTTTAAGGGTTGCTTAGCTGTCAGTAACGGTTCTGCTTCTGGGTTGGTTTTTGGTAGACTGATCACGCGCGTAGCTGGTCAAGGTTGCAGGGCGCAGCACGTTCCCAGAAGTGTCAGGGAGTGTCTGCAAAGTTGGTCCCTCGTCTTAAAGCTCAGGCCACTTTTCCCTTCTTATTCCAGAGATAGTACCCTCAACTAGTACCACGAACAATTATGGTAAAGGATAGAAACAAAACGCTCTCCTGAGTATTGCGTTTTCCGACACATAGTTATGGGTCTATTTCTCACATTCCATTATTCCATATACCTCAGAATTTACCCTCCATGAGAATTAAGCTTAATCCCTAGAGAGAAAACTTTCTTTACATGTACATTGAATATTGAACAGTGTAGATATAATATGTGTGCATTAACATCTACACTGATAGGAAAGTGTTTGTGGTGGGTTTAGATGTTAAGAAGAATGGTGTGCATATAATTGTACTTGAGTGAGATCAACTGTGAAGGTCTCTGAGGTAAACAATGGACAGCTGTGTTACAGAGTACCTTTCTTGTTACCACCCTACGATCTCACTCTAAGTTATATTTTTATTGACTAGCGTGACTGAAAGCTGCGTAAAATGTCTAGGGTATTGTAAGAGTGTTGTAAAAGAATCTCAATACAAAACATATACAAACATATATTAAATACTATGAGAAACTCAACTAACTCCAGCTGTTAAATTTTATATTCAAAATTTCTTTTGTAAACTTTATTGGTCCTGAGCCTAAAGTTGTTTTGGTCAGGACTACAGTTCAATGAGAATCAATTTAGATGGATAAATATATTTACAACTATATATAAAGATGTTTACATACAACAGACAATATGTCCATAGTACATTGTTACAAATTCTCAAGTTGATATTAATTACTCTATTTAACTACTGGTACGGGGAAGCAGGTTGGGGATTTACATCATCCCAACATTCTTTTGTTTCACTAGTATTGTTTATGTTAATCTTTTGGAGGACCGTTTTAGTCTATACAGGAGATTTTTCTTTAGTCGTGATAAGCTGTCCCAGGCCAGATATTTCACTTATCTGGGTCATGGAATCACAGCAGTTGCAGTTGGTTTGGCCAAACACTTCAGTCTCCTCTGGTCTTGAACTTTGTTAATACAATCAGGTGCCAGAGACTCTTAGAAACTGTCAATGCAAGTTATGGTTCGGTCTTAATATCAAATTAATTCCTCCTAATTTACATGTAAACATACATTCAATACAAAAGAACATGGTCAGCTCTCTCTGACAACCCTGCTACTCCACTTTAAGTTGATGGAACAAATGGTACCAGTTTTCTTTCTTCTTCCCTAATGGATGCTACGCCTCTGTCATTCCTGCAGTAATCTTTTCCATGCAATAAGATAGGTGTAATGTTCCTGTATGATCATCATATATATAGTCCTGTAGTTCTAATACTTCTTGGATGGTCCATTATATGATGGATCAACATCTAGGCCATGCCTAAGTCTGCTATGGAACCATTTAATTACAATCTTTTTTCATGGCCTTTTCTTACACACAACCCTTTTCTAATCAAGAAGTCAATAAAATCAATCTTACCACATATCAAGGAAATATAAACAAGTAACGATGAATTAGGCAATCGAATATGGCACACTTTCATCACTGCCTCTGTTCAGACTGCTTTCTGTTGTTATTTATTTTAAAACAAAGCACAAGTCTGCTCATCGCTTCTTGCTCATTTGAATATTTTGAAAAAATGGCAGCGACCAGCTTACTATTTCGTTAAAGTAAAAGGCTTTGGCCAATGAGACCAAGCATCTCTTTCATTTGAATGAATCTTTTTTTTTTTTTAAATATCTCAAACCACTATGCGTTACTACTACCAACTAGATTTGTATATTTAGGTTAGCCAATAATATTTCGGCTTCCTTCAAATTTCATCCAATCCACTTCATCGTACTATCTTAGCCTTTCTTTCACCTAATTTTTTCCCCCCAAAAATATGCTATCCAATCTAAGCAGATATGACTTGACCTGACAGTATCTCCGATTCTCTATGTATTATTACCAATATTTGATTATCTAATGGACTATTTAGATAACTAACTACATTTTCTTGCTCAGCAAGTCTTCAGGTACACGAATATATGATTTTTATGGGGCTAAGTGGCTTGGTTCAAAATTCTATCTTTTTTCCATGTTAGTTGTTTATTTTTAAACTACCTCCTGTTCAATTCTTTTTCCATGTACTTTCAAGCTAATTACGAGAGTCTCTCGTAACACGTCTAGAATTACGTCATTCGCAATAAGAGCTAAGCGTGTTTTCATGACCGTAGTGTCCACAATTTCTAACGTTTTCCTCGTATTCTGAAAACCGCCTAAGGGCAAGGCTAGCAAGTTGGTTTTATTTTTTTGAAACAATGTGAGACGTAATTTGCGTTCGTTATCTATCCGTCCCCTTCCCTTCCACAATGTATTTTAGGCAAATACTTCATTTGAACTTGGAAAGTGGTACGTTTGTCTCAAGGACGAATTTGAAAAATAGGGTACCTTTTTTGGTTCGGCCAATGCGTTATCAAATAATACACTGAAGGCGTAGGCGACGATTACCATTCTCGCTGAAATTTTTTAGTACTATCCTATCTTTGACTTTATGCACTATATTGTTATATTTCTAATTTAGATATTGTATTTTGAAGTTCACCACATATCTCCCCACTTAGAACAGACTATCATATATCAGTTCCTACTTCTAAATACACATAGATAAATTTACTACCTATGCCTGGTGACTACTCTGATGTTCGTCGTACGGATGTCTGCTTAAAAAATCTGCACCTACGTTGGTTTTGCCTGGAATATATTCTATGGTAAACTGGTATGGCTGTAGCAGCAACGACCAACGTAATAATCTAGCATTTTCATGCCTTGCTTGTGACAGACACACGAGTGGTTTATGATCTGTTTGGATCTTAAATTATTTACCATAGAGATAAATCTGGAACTTTTTTATAGCCCATATGACAGCCAAACATTCTTTTTCACTTGTTGAATATTTTTGTTCTGCTGTGTTCAACTTACGACTAGCATAAGCTACTGGGGTTAATTCCCCATCAAGTGAATTTGACCTTTGTAATAGAGCTGCACCTAAACCTATATTACTAGCATCCGTTCTCACAATGAATTCTTGACTCACGTCAGGTAATTTCAAAATAGGCCTGCTTGTGAGCTTTTCCTTCAACTCTTGGTAGGCTAATTCACACTGCGCTGACCAAGTAATTCTATCAGGATTTCCTTTGCGCGTTAAATCAGTCAATGGAGCACATATGGAGTTAAAGTTTTTAATATACTTTTGGTAGAAACCACATAATAAGACAAAAGATCGCACATCTTTTTTTGTCTGTGGTCTTGGTGCTCTTTTCAACTTCTCCAGGTTCTTGGGGTCAGGGGTCATGTTTCCCTGATGTACTGTGTGGCCCAAGAGTTCCAGCTCTTTACATCCAACACAGCATTTCGTCGGTCTAGCTGTCAAATTTGTCTCTCTAAGTCGATTAAACAACATATCCAGAGAGTTAATGTGTTCCTCAAATGTTTCAGTCGCTATGAGAATATCATCCATGAAGTTGATGATGCATGGATTATTCAGGGGATCCAGTACTTTTCTCATCATCCTCGAAAACACACTCGGTGCATTTTTCAGCCCGAATGGCAACATGTTAAATTCATAATGTCCTTCCGAGGTGCTAAAGGCTAAATAAGGTCTAACCTCCGGCTTTACTGGAATCTGATAGTAGCCTTTGCTCAGATCCACTTTAGAGAAATATTTAGCTTTATTCAGCCTGGAAAACAGCTGATTTGTATCAGGTAATGGATCCACCTGACCTTCTGTGACAGCATTCAGTTTCCTGTAATCTATACACAGTCTGTGTTCTCCAGAGGGTTTTCTCAACAGAACCACACTGGAGCTGTAAGGAGATTCACTGTGCGAGATAATTCCTTCTCTCAACAGATAATCTATCTCCTTCAAAGCTTTTTCCTTAGCGAATGGAATCGAATAGGCTCTCATACAGATTGGTGTTGGGTCTATGAGTTTCGTATCATATTCTAATAAATTTGTATGCCCCGGTCGGTCCGTTAACGCATCTGTATGATCATTCAGAACCTGTTGAACTCTCTCCCTCTGACTTTTCGTCAAGTGTGAACTGATTTTTACCTGTGCAGCGGTCTCACAGGGTTGTAAAGGATATTCATGAGAGGTGAGTGGTTCCTTTTTCATTTCCATTGCAACAGACAAGGTCAGTAGGTGTGTCTCCTCCTGGTTTTCTCTGTCCAGATACTTTTTCAGGAGATTCACATGATAGATTTTCTCTTTCCCCTTCTTATCTATCTTATAATTTGTTCTAGACACCTTCTCTAGAACTTTATATGGACCTTGCCATCCAATTTGCAATTTATTATGGCTGCCGGGCAGTAGAAGGAGCACCTTCTCTCCTACAGCTAATTCTCTGTCCTTCGCTTTCTTATTGTAATAGGCAGCATGCTTTTTCCTGGCTTGTCTCAAATTTTCATTGGCAAGTTTCCAGCCAGTTTTAAGACGAGTGGTCAGCTCGTTCACATATTGATATGATGAGGTAATATTTTCTTCTGCCTTTTCATCGGTCCATGTCCTTAACAAGGCTTCCAATGGACCTTTTATTGGCCTTCCAAATAACAAGGTTGCCGGGGCCATACCGGTTAAACTATGGGGTACCTCCCGATAGACAAACAGGGCGGCGGGAAGGTATTGGTCCCATGTATCTGGTTTTTCATATGCCAACTTTCTCAGGATCGACATCAGTGTCCCGTTAAATCTTTCCACTTGGCCATTTCCTTGTGGATGGTACAGGCTACAATGAAAGTGTTTGGCTTGAAAGATCCTCAATACTTCTTCCGTTAGTTTCCCCTTGAACTGAGAGCCATTATCAGTCAAGATTTGGTTGGGAAAGCCTAACCTGGTGAAGATTGTGAGTAATGCCTCTGCCACATGTTTCGAATCGATTGATGACAGGGCTACCGCCTCTCCCCACATAGAACAAGTGTCCACCAGAGTCAGAATGTAACTGTTCCTCCTCTTGGTCCGAATGAGAGGTCCCACAATGTCCACTGCAACTCTTTCAAAGGGTGTTCCCACTATGGGCATTTCCCATAAAGTTGCTGGAGCAGTCCAATGCTTTGGAACTACCCGTTGGCATTCTGGACAGGATTTTACATATCTCTTTATGTCTTCAGTTATCCCTGGCCAGAAATAATGACAAGCTATACGTTGTCCTGTTGCGTTGATCCCCATATGACCACTGAAGGGAATCGCATGCCCTAGTTCAAACACTTTAGTCCTATATGAAATGGGAAGGACCAGCTGTCCGTGACCATGGGATCCAGTTCCAGCCTTCCTATAAATCAATTTGTTCTTCATATAGAAGTCTCCCTTACCTGGAGGTGTATGACATTTGGGCAATTTCTTAAAACAAGGCTTGAGGGTCTTATCCTCCGCCTGTGCCTTCCTCATCTCATCTGGATGGGTATTTATGAGATTATCCTCCTCCTTTTTAGACTGTGATCTGGTATGCACTGTTGCCATGATCACAGGTCTCTTGGGATTCCCGAAGAAGACATATCTACACCCCAATATCAGAGGGTAGATTGGTTCATTTATCACTGCTGCTTTGATGATTCCTTCCACATATCGCGTTTTCACATTTATCCTGGAGATGGGAAGTGTCATGGTCGCTACGTCCTTGGTTGCAGTTTGAATCTCCACTATTTCTGTGGTGTATTGATCTGCCTGCACCAGGTGGGAACTCACAACTGAATCATAATCTAATCCAGTATCATACAAACACCTTATAGTGACTCCATTGCATGTTACATCTTCACACGCTGGGGGGGGGGGGGGGGGGGTAAGGTTCCTGTTGTTCAGCAGGGTTGACCTTTACTCCCTTTCTCCCCGTTTTCATTGCAGAGAAATTAGGAGTTTTCCTTCTACAATTTTCGGTGTTATGGTTGTTCATCCGACAATTTTTACACCACTTCTTTCCTTGGTTAAAAGATTTTCTTTCATCATATTTCCTTTCATCGAATTGTGGGGTTTTATTTTTATATTCATTGCGTGGCCTATCAAACTGGTGCTTACCTTTGTTCTGTTCTCTATGGTCAAACTTATTAAAGTTTTGAGGTGCCTTAAAATTGTCTACCTGTTTCTTTTTATTACCAACTACCTCTGCTTGGGCTGCCTGATACCTCTCAGCGACATTGAGTAACTTGTAGCGTAGTCCTGAACCAATATCTAAGGGCAATTAACGAGAGCCTACATTGCCTACTTATATCGAAATATGTCAACAAATGTTTTCGACCAATCGCTGCACGAGCTGTAAACCGGTCTCAGTAACCGTAGGCGGCAGGATTGCTAGATGGAATCTGTGCAAACGTGAATGTGTACTTGTGACTTCAGGCCAAAAGATAAGTTATGTCCCTCAGAACAGTGAGCACAGTAAAATACCAGGAATCTTAAACTTTCATTAGATACATGGATTTAGTTGTAGAAGCATGGACACAGGAGTTTTGAGTGATTACATGCAGTATAACTTAGAGCGAAGACTGTTTTCCCCGGTTTCAACTGTGATTGCAAACGCTACAAGGGAGGCAGAAAAAGGTTAGCGTGTTTAAATGGTAGCGCCCAAATGGCCGGTTTAAACAAGACCGGGATGGAAAGAATCGGTTGGGAAACACTGGAAGAATAAATTATCGAAGTTTTGTATGATCGACAGATCGGGCAGAAAGGGTGGTTTTACAGAAATTTTTGTAAACATAAACTGACCCAGCCAGCCAATAGAATCGCTTGTCTTCCTTTTGCCCGCTACCTGTAATAAAAAGGGGAAACAAATCTGGAATATTTCTCTTGAACCGCCAGAACCCAGCTCCTTCGCCAATTGCCAGTGAAGCAGACTGCATGGGTTTAATTAAAAGCCTGTTGAATCTGAGATTGTGGGTCAGAGGTATCCTGTCACTCATCTTGTAGCAGAGAAGAACATTGGTGTTGTACCTAGCGGTGTATGATGTAAACAAGCACCCTGTACCTACATCAGTTGGAAGAGTGGGGACCCTCAGTGTTGGGCTTCTCCATCTTTTTAATTAAATCCCCTAGATACAATAACAGCCCATAGGTATAATTCTGAGAGGGGCACCCTAGAATTCTGGTACTGAATATTACTATCTCGGCCAGAAATTCTTTACAGCCTGACTTTATACCTATGAACTCTATACACCATTGCTCTTTTCTGAGAATGGGGTATTTCTTTTAAGACCAGATTCTTCTCTGGCAACTATCCTAGTATCACCTGATACACCTGGTTGTCTTATTCTTCATAATTAAGAAACCTCTCGCGACACTGAGACGCTCGTCTGGGATTGTTCCTGTATATTCTGAGCCTGCTGTTACCGTTTAGTGCTGTCAAGTGGGAAATTTTTGATAGTAAAATTTTGGTAGGGCAGGATTAGAAATAGATTTGAGTACCATTGAGTACAAATTAAGGTGTGGTACATGTGACGCGAAATCAGTCATTAATTAATTAATTAAGAAATTAATTTGATTATGTGACTAATTATATTGGCATACATTTTTTTTTTCTTTGTATTGGTTGCAACTAAATTACAACATTGCCATGGCAGATTTAGTAAAGTTCAGGTCAGCAACACTGCAAGTGGGGAAAGAGCTTGGGATGACTGGTGATCTTCTGATCCAGTATGTTACGACTGAATGCGATAAATTCACAGAAAGGGAAGATAAGCAGTTAGCACGGCAAGCGGAAGCTGAGAAAGAGAATAAGAAACTGCAATTGGAGGCTGAGGAAAGAAGGGTTCAAGCAGAGAGAGAGGCTGAGGAAAGAAGGATTCAAGCAGAGAGAGAGGCTGATGAAAGAAGGATTCAAGCAGAGAGAGAGGCTGAGGAAAGAAGGATTCAAGCAGAGAGAGACCATGAGCTAAGATTAAAAGAGCTTGAACTTCAGGCAACTACCAACCACAATGGTAGTAGTTCACCTCATTTGGACAACAGCCCCAGCCAGAGCACCTCAAATGGAGCCATGAATTTTCATCTGGATCCATTTGTGGACAAAGTTGACGAAATCGAGGCTTATCTAGACAGATATGAGAGATTAGCGACTACTTATGGTCTAGAAAAGGAAAAGTGGAGTTTGAAGTTATCGCAAGGTTTGCGGGGAATTGCGTACGATGTCTTTTTGAAATTGCCAAAAAAGGATCAGGAAGATTACGAAGCCCTGAAGCAGGCATTGCTTGTTCGATATGAACAAAATGCTGAAGCATATAGACGGCGCTTCAGAATGGCAAAGCTTCAACCAGGAGAGACGTATCAGCAGTTTTCAGAAAGATTAGAAACTTACCTACTGAGGTGGTGTAAGTTAGGGAACTTCACCACAGATTTCGAGGGG
The DNA here is from genome assembly GCA_024509875.1 of Oreohelix idahoensis. Taxonomy (NCBI): domain Eukaryota; kingdom Metazoa; phylum Mollusca; class Gastropoda; order Stylommatophora; family Oreohelicidae; genus Oreohelix; species Oreohelix idahoensis. Next base: position 269,214 of record JAMPIV010022262.1, on the reverse strand, counting down.
CTAAAGGAAATGATGTTGATTGAACAACTATTGGATTCCATAACCCCAGAAACTAAGAAGTTCCTAATTGAGAACAAGAGAGACAGGTTGGCTGACATAATCACATATGCAGAGAGCCACCACATGGCTCAATCCCTGACTCAAGGGAGTAAAAGGAAACAGGAGGGAGTTAAGCAACCCCAAACTCATAATAAGTTTGATCAAAAGGACAATGCAACCAAATACAGGCCAGGATATGATAATAAGGATAGGAACCCACAATTTCAGGATAGGAAACCTTACAAAAAGGAAGAAAAGTGGTGCAAAATTTGCAAAATGAACAACCACCATACAACAGAATGTGGTAGGAAAGTCCCTCCATATCACGCTGCATGCATGATAACAGTGGGAAAGGGAAGGAAGGAACTGACATCGAGTCTGGTAGATCTCCATCATCCCTCCATCTGTGAAGAAGTAATATGTAACGGCACTAAGGTAAAGTGTCTGTATGATTCCGGATTGGAATATGACTCAGTTGTGAGTGCGTCTCTAGTGCACCCTGAGCAGTATACCACAGACAAAGTGGAGATACAAGGGGCATTAAAGGATACAGCCACCATAACACTTCCCATAGCCAGAATCAATGTGAAAACTCGCTATGTGGAAGGAGTGATCAATGCAGCAGTGTGTGATCATCCTAATTACCCGCTGGTGTTAGGAGGGAGATATGTTTTCCTAGGGAAACCCATAAAACCTGTGATAATGGCAACACTCCAGGTCAGGTCAACCCCTGGGAAGGAGGAGGGAACACCACTCAATATTCATCCGAGAGAGATGAGAAATGCCCAAGCTGAAGATAGCACATTAAAACCTTGCTTTGGCAGGCTGCCAAAAAGCCATAACCCCCCAAAGAAAGGACAATTTTATTTGAATGATGGATTGCTTTACAGGAAAGCTGGGACAGGACCCAATGGGCATAGCCAGTTAGTACTGCCATCTATTTACAGGGACAAGGCTATGGAATTAGCACATGTTGATTCAGACGGTGGACATAAGAAGATTGGTACAACCTGTCAACGGATCTCAGTGCAACATTATTGGCCAGGGGTTGCTGAAGATATATTTCAGTATGTGACTGCCTGTGCACAATGTAGCAAAGAAAACCCCACATGTTGGGAAAATCAACAGGACCTAGGAAAGCATTGGGGCGGACGTAGGCCTGAAAATAACAAGGTAGACATAGTGGATAGGATGGCATCATCTCACAAGGGGTCTACCAGACAACCAGTTACCATGGCAACTCTCCGTATTGTACAGAGAGGGGATACAACACATCCCATACCGACAAGATTTACTAAATCATTTAGTTCGGAACACCAGGTGCTGGATCAAAATAGGAGTGTGGTTAGTCGACCACCCTTGATAAAGGACCTGCGGGGAAACCCCAGGAAAATAGGTAGTGGGAGAGTGTGCAGTGCGAACCATTTGACTGATGCACAGCCAACTTCACTATACGGCTATTAAATTAGCATTATGAGGGCACGGCAACATTGGTAGTTGCCCAGCCCATCACAGTCCATTGGAAGTACTGATACGGACATGGATTGATATATATATATATATATATATATATATATATATATATATATATATATATATATATATATATATATATATATATATATATATATATATATATATATATATATATATATATATATATATATATATATATATATATATATATATATATATATATATATATATATATATATATATATATATATATATGGCATCTTTAAAGGGAGAATTGATTTCTTGGTGCAGGAAAATTTCATTTCCCCATAGGAATCATATTATATGCTACGAATGTTTTCTCCAGGGTGATGAGATTATTGGATCCCTTACAAAACCCATCTGATCCGAACCAGGATGGAAAGAGGGAAGAATAGATTCCGGCTGGATGATTGCGTCGTTATTGGTCTCAGATTGAAGCTCGACATAAATCTCTCACTTAAAAATTGGGGAATATCTGTAGCGTAGTCCTGAACCAATATCTAAGGGCAATTAACAAGAGCCTACATTGCCTACCTATATCGAAATATGTCAACAAATGTTTTCGACCAATCGCTGCACGAGCTGTAAACCGGTCTCAGTAACCGTAGGCGGCAGGATTGCTAGATGGAATCTGTGCAAACGTGAATGTGTACTTGTGACTTCAGGCCAAAAGATAAGTTATGTCCCTCAGAACAGTGAGCACAGTAAAATACCAGGAATCTTAAACTTTCATTAGATACATGGATTTAGTTGTAGAAGCATGGACACAGGAGTTTTGAGTGATTACATGCAGTATAACTTAGAGCGAAGACTGTTTTCCCCGGTTTCAACTGTGATTGCAAACGCTACAAGGGAGGCAGAAAAAGGTTAGCGTGTTTAAATGGTAGCGCCCAAATGGCCGGTTTAAACAAGACCGGGATGGAAAGAATCGGTTGGGAAACACTGGAAGAATAAATTATCGAAGATTTGTATGATCGACAGATCGGGCAGAAAGGGTGGTTTTACAGAAATTTTTGTAAACATAAACTGACCCAGCCAGCCAATAGAATCGCTTGTCTTCCTTTTGCCCGCTACCTGTAATAAAAAGGGGAAACAAATCTGGAATATTTCTCTTGAACCGCCAGAACCCAGCTCCTTCGCCAATTGCCAGTGAAGCAGACTGCATGGGTTTAATTAAAAGCCTGTTGAATCTGAGATTGTGGGTCAGAGGTATCCTGTCACTCATCTTGTAGCAGAGAAGAACATTGGTGTTGTACCTAGCGGTGTATGATTTAAACAAGCACCCTGTACCTACATCAGTTGGAAGAGTGGGGACCCTCAGTGTTGGGCTTCTCCATCTTATATTCTGGCTTCAAGGAAAAGGCGGAAGCGAAGAAGTTAAGTTCTATTAGACAAGACTGACTCGCAGAGCATTGGCGTACCACACCCAGTTATAGTAGTAGTGATGAAAACAGTGATGATTAAATTAGTCTGGAAGCAACATAGACTTTAGTCAGTGTGACATTCTCAAAAGCTACATAACATAGAAATAGTTTGAACTCAAGTGATCTCAATAACATTGTAGTCAGTGTGACATTTTCAAAAGCTACATAACAAAGACTTTATTTTTAGTGATTGACTTTTATTTGGTGTAGATACATGCAACATCATCAGTGTGCTTTTATTTTTAGGGTTTGTGTTTACACAAACAAAACTAAACAGATGACTGTACATAAATAAAATTAAGAAAATTGTAGTGCACTGTTTTATTACTTTATGTCAGCTTTGAATTACTTTGAATTTAATTAAATCCCCTAGATACAATAACAGCCCATAGGTATAATTCTGAGAGGGGCACCCTAGAATTCTGGTACTGAATATTACTATCTCGGCCAGAAATTCTTTACAGCCTGACTTTATACCTATGAACTCTATACACCATTGCTCTTTTCTGAGAATGGGGTATTTCTTTTAAGACCAGATTCTTCTCTGGCAACTATCCTAGTATCACCTGATACACCTGGTTGTCTTATTCTTCATAATTAAGAAACCTCTCGCGACATAACTCACCCAGCCTCTCTGCACCTTGTTCCATGAGAAACTTTCTCAGGTCTGGAGCCATGGACTCTCTTAGCTGCTCAATAAGGATCATTTCCTTAAGATCTTGGGTTTTCTCTAGAGCAGTCCATTTCTCCAAGTAGGTCTCTAACCGTGCAGAGAACTGGTGATAGGTCTCACCCGACAGTAGTTTTGCATTCCTAAATTTTTTTCTATAAAATTTTCCGTTCTTTTCATATCTTAATAAAAGAGCCTGCTTTAGCATGTCATAATTGTCTTGGTCATCTTTGCTCATTTTGGCAAAAACTTCATAAGCCGTTCCCCTAAGACCTTGGGATAACTTGAGGCTCCACCTCTCTCTCTAACCCATATGTAGTAGCCAAAAGCTCAAATCTACTTAAGTACCCTTCTATGTCATCATCTTTCTCAACAAAATGGTCTACATGAAAACCCATAGCTGAGGTTGAGGCTCCCTGACTAGCAGTGACATCTGAGGCAAAAGGGCTGGCACCATTTTCAGGAGCATGGCCTTGAAATTCTAACTCCCTTAGTCGTAGCTCATGCTCCCTCTGTAATCTCTTCTCCTCCTTTTCTGCTTCCCTCTCTGCAGCTTGTCTCTTCTCTTCTCTTTCTGCAGCTAATCTCTTTTCTTCTCTTTCTGCAGCTAATCTCTTTTCCTCTGCTTCCCTTTCGGCAGTCAATCTCTTTTCTTCTGCCTCCCTTTCGGCAGTCAATCTCTTTTCTTCTCTTTCTGCAGCTAATCTCTTTTTCTCTGCTTCCCTTTCGGCAGTCAATCTCTTTTCTTCTGCCTCCCTTTCGGCAGTCAATCTCTTTTCTTCTCTTTCTGCAGCCAGTCTCTTTTCTTCTGCCTCCAATGCCCTAGCCACCTTGTCAGCCTCAATCTGCAGCCTCTTAATTTCTTTGTCAGCCTCAATTTGTAATTGTAATTTTCTTTCTTCTGCTAACTTCCTATCCTCCCTTTCAATATACTTGTCGCATTCTGAAGTTGCATATTGGACCAACTCTGGTCCATCCATGCCCATCTCTTTAGCAGTCTTATATGCCAAATTCAAATCCCGGACGAGCCCCCAATATATGTGGTGGGTTTAGATTTTAAGAAGAATGGTGTGCATATAATTGTACTTGAGTGAGATCAACTGTGAAGGTCTCTGAGGTAAACAATGGACAGCTGTGTTACAGAGTACCTTTCTTGTTACCACCCTACGATCTCACTCTAAGTTATATTTTTTATTGACTAGCGTGACTGAAAGCTACGTAAAGTGTCTAGGGTATTGTAAGAGTGTTGTAAAAGAATCTCAATACAAAACATATACAAACATATATTAAATACTATGAGAAACTCAACTAACTCCAGCTGTTAAATTTTATATTCAAAATTTCTTTTGTAAACTTTATTGGTCCTGAGCCTAAAGTTGTTTTGGTCAGGACTACAGTTCAATGAGAATCAATTTAGATGGATAAATATATTTACAACTATATATAAGGATGTTTACATACAACAGACAATATGTCCATAGTACATTGTTACAAATTCTCAAGTTGATATTAATTACTCTATTTAACTACTGGTACGGGGAAGCAGGTTGGGGATTTACATCATCCCAACATTCTTTTGTTTCACTAGTATTGTTTATGTTAGTCTTTTGGAGGACCGTTTTAGTCTATACAGGAGATTTTTTTTTAGTCGTGATAAGTTGTCCCAGGCCAGATATTTCACTTATCTGGGTCCTGGAATCACAGCAGTTGCAGTTGGTTTGGCCAAATACTTCAGTCTCCTCTGGTCTTGAACTGTTTTAATACAATCAGGTGCCAGAGACTCTTAGAAATAGTGCTGAATTTCTCTGTCATCGAGCACCAGCACCAGACAAGTGCCAGCAGGAACCCCTGTCAATGCAAGTTATGGTTCTGTCTTAATATCAAACTAATTCCTCCTAATTTACATGTAAACATACATTCAATACAATAGAACATGGTCAGCTCTCTTTGACAACCCTGCTACTCCACTTTAAGTTGATGGAACAAATGGTACCAGTTTTCTTTCTTCTTCCCTAATGGATGCTACGCCTCTGTCATTCCTGCAGTAATCGTTTCCATGCAATAAGATAGGTGTAATGTTCCTGTATGATCATCATATGTATAGTCCTGTAGTTCTAATACTTCTTGGATGGGCCATTATATGATAGATCAACATCTAGGCCATGCCTAAGTCTGCTATGGAACCATTTAATTACAATCTTTTTTCATGGCCTTTTCTTACACACAACCCTTTTTTAATCAAGAAGTCAATAAAATCAATCTTACCACATATCAAGGAAATATAAACAAGTAACGATGAATTAGGTAATCGAATATGGCACACTTTCATCACTGCCTCTGTTCAGACTGCTTTCTGTTGTTATTTATTTTAAAACAAAGCACAAGTCTGCTCATCGCTTCTTGCTCATTTGAATATTTTGAAAAAATGGCAGCGAGCAGCTTACTATTTCGTTAAAGTAAAAGGCTTTGGCCAATGAGACCAAGCATCTCTTTCATTTGAATGAATCTTTTTTTTTTTAAATATCTCAAACCACTATGCGTTACTACTACCAACTAGATTTGTATATTTAGGTTAGCCAATAATATTTCGGCTTCCTTCAAATTTCATCCAATCCACTTCATCGTACTATCTTAGCCTTTCTTTCACCTAATTTTTTCCCCCAAAAAATATGCTATCCAATCTAAGCAGATATGACTTGACCTGACAGTATCTCCGATTCTCTATGTATTATTACCAATATTTGATTATCTAATGGACTATTTAGATAACTAACTACATTTTCTTGCTCAGCAAGACTTCAGGTACACGAATATATGATTTTTATGGGGCTAAGTGGCTTGGTTCAAAATTCTATCTTTTTTCCATGTTAGTTGTTTATTTTTAAACTACCTCCTGTTCAATTCATTTTCTATGTACTTTCAAGCTAATTACGAGAGTCTCTCGTAACACGTCTAGAATTACGTCATTCGCAATAAGAGCTAAGCGTGTTTTCATGACCGTAGTGTCCACAATTTCTAACGTTTTCCTCGTATTCTGAAAACCGCCTAAGGGCAAGGCTAGCAAGTTGGTTTTATTTTTTTGAAACAATGTGAGACGTAATTTGCGTTTGTTATCTATCCGTCCCTTCCCTTCCACAATGTATTTTAGGCAAATACTTCATTTGAACTTGGAAAGTGGTACGTTTGTCTCAAGGACGAATTTGAAAAATAGGGTACCTTTTTTGGTTCGGCCAATGCGTTATCAAATAATACACTGAAGGCGTAGGCGACGACTACCATTCTCGCTGAAATTTTTTAGTACTATCCTATCTTTGACTTTATGCACTATATTGTTATATTTCTAATTTAGATATTGTATTTAGAAGTTCACCACAGTGTTCACAATATAGATTGAATTTGTTTTCTTTTACACCCTACACTAATTGAAAATCTTTGACACTTTCATTAATTTTAAAGTGCATATGTTTAAATAGACATTTACACTGTTTTGAAAATGAAATATTATAATTAGAATGTACATCATTTATTTCATCTTTCCCTCCCTGCTCCATATGGAACTTGGTACTACCTATGCTTTAAAAACTATGATAATTAGCAAAACAGACGATAAACCCACATTAAAGATAAGCGTAAATGGGAAAATCCTGGAACAAGTCAATAGCTACGTATATCTTGGTCATATAATAACAGAAGATGGCAGATGTGAAACAGAAATCAAGAAGAGAATAGGAATGGCCAAAGCTACATTCAACAACATGAAAAATATACTGACATCCAAACAGTTATCTCACAAATTAAAACTGAGAATCATAAAGTGTTATATATATTCTGCATTTCTGTATGGTGCAGAAACATGGACGATGAATAAGCGTTTGGAAGAAAGAATTGAGGCTCTTTAAATGTGGATATATAGAAGAATGGGGCGTATCTCATGGAAAGAGATGAAAACAAATAAGGAGGTCCTAGAAAATCTAGGTATGAAAAGAGAACTAATGAGGGAGGTCAAAGTTCGGCAGCTAAAATACTTTGGCCACATAAAAAGGCATAACACCTTGCAGAAGACCATAACAGAAGGGAGAGTTGAAGGCAAACGTGCAAGGGGAAGACAGCGCTATAAGTGGGAAGATAACATCAAGAGATGGACAGGAACGAGTCTATCAGAGTGCACCACCAAGACAAGAGACAGAAGACGTTGGAGATCCATTACAGCCAACCTTCGTTGTGGAGATGGCAACTGATGATGATGATGATGCTTTTAGTTCTCTGTACGAAACTAACAATAAAGCAGTCACCAGCCCTTGCAGTGGTGGTTCATGAAATCATCATTCTATATAATGAGGTTGCCAGCCTCAAATGACTTGGACATCCACTAGCACTTTTCATTAATTATAACTTCTGGCAGTCTAGTTTTGTCTTGACAAGCGATCTGTACAGTGTCCTGACACTGAACAGTGTCAGGTTATATGTCCCTTCCTCCAACGTATTTGTTTTGTTATGATGCTAAGAACGCTCCAATCGTTTCAAACATGCGTGTTGTATGTGTTATTTCAAAATTATTTCGCCTTAAATAAAATGCGTGATGCAAAAGGTCACGTCTCCCATATATGGAATGAAAACATCCGATCCTCTCTCGGCAATGTTAACTAATAACTTATTATTACTTTAATAATGCCTTTGTAACAAGATGTGTCGGAAACGGGGATGTCATGCATGTCTGTCCAAAATAAGTCGCACAGACGAGTAATCTCGTTATCTGTCGCCTGAGCACTGTCGTACGGATAGGTTTGTGAGTTATTTTTGGCCCGTCTGAGTAGAGTGGATGTTGATAAATACGTGAGAAAGAAAGGTGTGAGTAATAGATTTTCACAGGTGATAGTTTAAGGAGAAGATATGTTTATGGAATGAGTAAGGTTCTCTATTCCATCCTATCTTCTTCTTCTTCTTCTTCCATCCTTAGCCAACGACCGGCAAAGCAGTCAGTGGCCATTACGCCTAGTGGCGTCTTAAGGGCAACAGCGAATAGATTTTTTTTGCCGCTGTTCCCATCACGCCTAATGGCGTCTTTAGGGCAACGACAAATCAATCCCATTTGTTGTTGTTTCCGTAATCAAAGTGACTGGCAAACGGGTGATCAGCCCGTTGGGTCCATCCTATCTATACGACTATAATTTAGTGTAAGACAATCTTGCCCCTCCTTATACATAGAAATATAAGTTTAACTCCACACACACACACACACACACACACACACACACACACACACACACACACACACACAGCTATGTGACAACAAGACACACAAACGTGAAAAAATTACGGTTTATTGGGTATGGGTCTGACCAACACACAAAGTAAGTTTTCTTTGTTGTTTATTATCATTAAACTTGACAACATCAAATATCTAAAGAAAGATCAAATAAAATCAGATTTACGTACATAGGAAAATAACAGAATAAATGTGCCCTCCCCTCTTGAGAAAAGAACCCAAATAGTTAATAACCCAAAGGTCAAAGGTTAGCACTATGTTACAGAATAGACAGTAAGGTAAACGAAGTTCCTAATAAATGCTACTCAGTAAAGTGAACAATTTTAAAGCAAAACCAAGGAGGATAACCTTCCTGTAACAAAGAAAAATATTCACTCGCTCTGTCTTACGTGGCCACTCAATCACTCCTTACCTACTCTTGGTGATCCCTTGGGAATACAATTATCCTGAATATAAAATTGCCAGGGTTTTATCTTCCAAATTGGCCACAGTCCATCCCCTAATAAATAATATTAATATGGTGGACGCCTAATTTGGTGGTTTATTCCTGGATGGACAAATGTCACTTCGAATGGTTAGTGTAGAAACCGAGCTCTTGGGTTCACAGTAAGCAGAGGAAACATACTTCCAGTATTGGGAAACATCTGGTTGCTAAATTGTTACTATTGATAAATGATGGTAAATCCTATTGGCTGACTCTATGGCGAGCGCCGATTTTGAAACAGCTTAACTTTCTGGATAAATCCGCTGATACGACTGTCAAAAGTCAGATAGTGTTATTATTTCAGCACAACCCCTGTGGGCTGATAAAAATTGAAAAAAATATCTGGGTATTGATAAGTCCAGTTTAATTTATAAGTTAAAAATGTTGCTGGTATATCTTTGGCCAATCCTGTTCACAAATGAACTTGGGGATGCACAAGCCAAGAAAAGACAACATTAACCATTTAGTAAATGAAGAAAAGGACCAAAATAGAAAACCGCTGGCCGCTCTTGTGATCAGGAATAAAGAAACATTATGGAAAATGCTACTACTATCCTATATATCTACACATATGCACACAGACGGGGACAAGACGATCTCTTATCCACTCCGTCAGTCCTGATTAAATTTAAAAGGCACACGGTGTCTTTAGCCTATTCCTATCCGGTCAGCCTGCGCTAGCACGGCGTGTCTAGGTCGGGTGAAGGTATGCGCCCTCCCCGCCTGTCGTTAATTTAGATAGGTATAGAGAGTTATTTGGTCCCGTCTGAATAGAACAGAAAAAGTGGGTTTATCTGAGAAAGAAAGTGTTAGAATAGATTCCACGAGTGAATAGATTAAGGTGAAGATCTGTCTCTGGAATGAGTGAATTCTCTAGTCCAGCCTATCTATACGACTTATCTTTAGAAGAAGACGATCTATAACACTTCCCTATAATGTTAATTATAAGTTATCTACACACACACACACACAGTTATGTGACAACAAGACACACAAACGTGAAAACTATGGTAAATGGAGATTGAGCTGACCAACACAATTAATTAAGTTTTGTTTAGTTTATTATCACTTAAACTCTTCACAACATCAAATATATATAGAAATCAATAAAATCATAGGTTACAGAATTATGAAAATAACCCCATAAGTGCCTTCCCCTCTGTTGAGAAAAGATCTCGCAAGAGGTAAATAACCCAAAAGGTCAAAGATTAACTCTATGGTATAGAATAGACAGTATAGTAAAGAACAAAGTTTTTACTTGAGCTATCCCAGTAAAATAATCAGGTTAGCGAACAAAAAAAAAAAGAGAGAGTGGGTACAATGATTCTACAAAAAAAGATAATATTCACTCCTTTTTCTCTCCTCTGTCAATCTGTGGCCACATACTATCTCGCTTACCTACTAGTTGGTTAACAACCTCTTGAACGTACACATCAATGAAAATGTATCAAAATCCAGTGTTGTGCTTCTCCGAAGTGAGCCCCAGTTCCTCCACGAATAATTAATTTTCCTAATGGGGAAAGCCTACTTTGGTGGTGCTTATTGGATTTGATAATGTCACATCTGATAGTTCATGTAGCAAAATATAAACCACGATCTAGTGTTCACAATAGACGGTTGACAGTACTTCCAATAGTTAAAGGAAACATCTGGTTGGTAAACTGTTAATAAAACAAAATGCTGATGAGGGTATATCCTATCGGTCTTTCTCTCTGGGGTTGAGTGCCGATTATGAAACAATGTATTCCCCTGGAAAAATCCACTTTGAAACACAATTGTCAGAAGTCGGAAAAATATGTTATATGCATATATTTGGCCACAGCGGGCTGATAAAATTGAATGCAAAATCTGGGTATTTTGTATGTCCAGTTATTATTATTCTTATTGTTTATAGTTTTGGACTATCTCTGGATGAAGCAAGAGGACCAAACAGGTCAACATCGAAGACCCGATACTAAATAATAAGAATTGTTACTGGTGCTGTTAGACCGCTGGCAGCTGGTTTGTGATTCGAGTGCACAAATCGGAAATTAAAATCCCCACGGTACAATTTAACACAATTAGTGAAGAAAAGGTACTAGTCCGTCTTGCTTAGATTCTCCATAAATTTCTGAGTGACTCTAATACTGACTTTACGAGGACGGAGTATTTATACAGAAATGGTGTTTTTTCACTAAAGGTTGCTATAAGTCACGCCTTCGGCCGTATCAGGGAAAATCTACGGTTCGACTTCCGAAGTAAAAGATTTTCCTGTTCGCTCGCCCGCAATGCCGAAACGACATCACAGAGCCCTGGCCATGCTAACAATACTTCTTTGTCTCTGGGGTTGCCGTAGATCAATTAATTACGTCCTCTGAGTGTATAAACATCACAGGGTTTGCTCCCCTCGTAAGGAAACTTCAAAGAACCTTGTTATCCTCCACGCGCTTCTGTCTGTCAAAAATAGTTGACAGGCAAATCGCTCGAGATTGATAAATCATCTCGGCGAATCATAACTCGCTGACTGTTATCTGGCCCGTCGCGGACTAGCTGATAGGTCTGTTTTAAATACTCGTTAGCGCAGGTAAGACCGGGAGAAACAAAATAGGGGTGGCTTCAATTTATGAGTCCACATACAGGGAATTGCGTGGATGGCTTTAGCAAAACGTAACCGCTAAATAAGGAGCAAAGGTGGTGGGGTTAATGTAGGCTATATTTACATATACACGTCACACCGCCCCTGGCTCGCTTTAACGATCAGCGTACAATGTCTATTATTATTTAATTGTCCATACGCGCACTTACAAAATATCGCCTGTCGTTAATAGCTATTAAATTGTCGGCGTCTGTTTGTTTAGTCGTATAATATTAAATAATAGTCACTTATAATAAATACACACAATGAAATAAACGTGAATTCTGTTCTGTCACTAGAGTCGCCCTAGCAATTAATCAGTCAACTAGAACCATCTCTTCTTATGTGAGACAGCGGGTGATGGAAATTACATTCCAACTGTACATCTGGTAAAAAATAGCTACGCGTTATTTCATTTCACTAGTTTTAACGCTAGAATATCACAGTGAATTATAATGGTAAAATTAAATCACGTAAATGTTAATTTCTATTACCAGAATATCGGAATAAAGATCCCCACGAAATCTATTAACACATCTTTCACAATGGTTCTAGTCTACGTGTTTAGACTATCCGAACAATTCTGAGCGACAACTGATAGCGGGTTTAAGAATCCACAGTTTATATATATTATTGGCTCTCTGATCTATAGATCATGCTACTTTTCACACTGTTGTGCATAGCAGAGAATCGTGAACAGAGTTCTCCAGATAAAAGGTTTTTACGTTCGCTGTGTCGGGCGTTGCTAATCTACATCAGAAGAATTCTCACGTCTAACGGGGTTCTCGAAGATTTTTCCCCGCGACTCGAGATCAAAGCCACTCGGGAAATTCCCGGCTGAGTACGAACTTTAAAGGGTCTTCGGTTTCTTCACGTGCGGGCTGTCAGGCTTCGATGATTCACAGATCAGCTCGCGTGAGAAACTTGGGTAAACAAACCTCATTCGCTCCCTGTTATTACTGGCAGGTCGCGAAAGTTGGTAAACAAGTTCGATTGTTTATGGTCAAAGAAAAGAGGCGTGGATTAAAAGATGATTAAGACAGGCAGAAAATTGCATGGTTTTGCTAGCAAATCATAGAACGCTAACGAGGTCACGAAGGACTGTCAGATACTGTAGGCTATATTTCCATTATACGTCACAAGCACACACAATCCGTCTCTTTACCATCTTTGCAAAGAACGCACCCTGGCCGTATCAGCGATTAAACAAATGCGCTGGGCGATTTTAGTGTTAATCTGTAGTCTGATGTCGGCCACTCCCGAGATCAACCAACATGATGGTGGATTAATTATTATCTCAGCCGTTCCTTCCAAAGCAGGGAGGGCTGGGTGACAAACAGACATGACGACATGTCAGTGAGAAGAGTGTAAGAATGTTTGAAAATACAAAATAACTGCTACAAGCACAAAAAGACAGAGGTGCCGACCATGAAAAGCATGTAATAAGTCAGGACAACAAATGTAACTGATTACCGCCGGAGTGAAGCAGAGATCGACCTAACATAATTATATGACAACTGAAAACCTACATTTAGTGAAAACCCATGTATAGTGAAAACTTATGTATAGTGAAAACTAACGTAGAGTGAAAACCCACGTATAGTGAAAACCCATGTATAGTGAAAACCAACTTAGAGTGAATACCCACGTATAGTGAAAACCCACGTGTAGTGAAAACTCACGTATAGTGAAAACACATGTATAGTGAAAATCCATGTATAGTGAAAACCAACATAGAGTGAAAATATTCACTCCTTATATAATATATATATATATATATATATATATATATATATATATATATATATATATATATATATATATATATATATATATATATATATATATATATATATATATATATATATATATATATATATATGAATATATTCACTCCTTATATATGAAAATATTCACTCGTATAGTGAAAAAACATGAGCTAACTTACAAACATTCACTATATTCCTGAGCTGCATTAGATAAGATAAGTGATCTTGTCTTTGAAGTGAAGTGTATCAAATACTCTTTTGTCTACATTTCTGGCAGCATATTCCTGATCAGTATTATCATATGATAGTGTCCTCGCTATGTCGTTTTCTATTGATAAGATACTCAAATAAAAAGAGAAGGAACTGCATCTGACATTAAAACTTTCACTCCTTTTAATGAGTTTTTTTTTTTTTTTTTTTTTTTTTGACTTGAGTGCCCTGAAGCTCAAGCTTCATTAGCTTCATAGTAGATCCGCGCCCCATATATGACCTACCGTACATGACTATGTTACCGTCTGTAAATCGTCCACTTAGTTTGATTTTTTTTTACCGCTAACTGATAGAATTGAATGAAGCACATCGTTTGGCAAAAATAATGGTTACATATAGAATGCAAATATTACGAATTCAGAATACTCTGAAATATAAAGACATTTATGACTTTATTAAGGTAAATCTTTAGAGCGCTCAATCTCTTTAAAGTAGACCCACACAGCTACTGAGTTCCTACTTCTGGTATAGACATTTAATTATGCATACAAATTAGAATCAGGAATTTTAAAAAGGTCAAGCTGCCCTCCATGTGCTGGATCGGAAAGCGATTACAAATTAATCTTGCTGCATGGCATGCTGAAGTAACAGACAGACTTTTAATGCAGGTAAATGGTTGGGAACACTTAACACATTAAATTTAGCGCTTCATGATTAACTGGGAATAAAAATAAACATTAATTGCAGGATGCAAATTTCATCACTGATTTGAGTTCTAAAATACGCACTTAAATATGGCTGTTGGACGCACTTGTGAGAGGTTATAAAATGCGCTAAGGAGAGATTAAAGTTAACCCTAGTTAGACAAGATTCTACTGAGCAAAGTAAAGTAATTAACCTAGCGCTAGGTAAAGAAAGCAGCAAAAAACAAACAAAATAATTATAATTCAAGCCCACGCAGAGAATAATGCATCTCGGAAAGGACGAAAGTAATACAAGTTATAGGACCTTTTAAACACAAGCTTCTCAAGATGAACCTTAACTTTATTATAGCTATCTCATTTAATAGCTACTTTGTAGTAACAATAAAACTATGTTTGTTAACTTAAGTAAGGGTGTCCAGAAAATATGCAAGGCGAACAGAAAAACAAAAATAGAACGCATTTGAACAATTGATTAACGTTTAATTGGCTTGTGTCATGTTTTTCACATGCTAATGCAGACTGTACTACGAATGATGGTTCTACAATGTTGTCCTTTCCGCAACACTATTTTGTGTCTTCCTCTTGATGCTTCAATAGCATTTGTTTTGATTTTGTTCTCTTGGTTTTATGCTTTGGAAGTTTAGAGCTACAGTTTTCAATAAATCATGTCTTGTGGGGGCTGTCCATATATGATGGGGGAGGGTCTACAATTTTATGACGAAGTGTGACGACATGGAGAGAGCGGTTTGAAAATATGTGACGCACAAACAAGTACGAGTGAGGCTCAGCTCTTACATTTATAACACATAAAGGAGGGAAACCCGAGGCCTGTAAACAGTAAATTAATATGAAACAAATATAAAGGTATGTTATCAGGCACTCGCAGGAAATAAAGAAGTAGAACACCAGACAACAGAAAAACAACAGACATGAGTGGCTTACCCAGGTCCAGTGTTCAAATCCTGGGTAAGCCACTCATGTCTGTTGTTTTTCTGTTGTCTGGTGTTCTACTTCTTTATTTCCTGCGAGTGCCTGATAACATACCTTTATATTTATCTTACATTTATAACACATAAGGAAGAGAAACCCAGGCCTGTAAACAGTAAATAAATATTATGACCCGTCATCGAAGTATCATTTTTTGGTGATGCCTAGATGGCAGGGAGGATAGTGTGATTCGCTTGCATAGCTAGGTGGGGTTGTCGCACGGAAGGTCCTGGGTTCGAGTCCTGGGTAAGTCACTCACATCTGTTGTTTTTCTGTTGTCTAGTTTTCTACTTCTTTATTTTTTACGAGTGCCTGAAAACATAGTACAATGTAATACGCGCCTGTCAAGTAATGGATGTTTGATCTAGAAGCAAATGGATTTCTAATTCGTTCAGCGGAGGAACATCTTACTTTGTTGTGATGTAATGATAACGAAGAGTAATAATTCACTAATTAAAACTCTTTTTTATTTAAGTTGTGTGGATTTTTTCACATTATTTTATGAAACTTTAACATAAGTATGAACTGAAGTTATTGATGAGTTTACTTTAAATTTTTATTTTTTTATTGTTTGACATTAAATAATGACAAAAAGAGAGATATTTTTAAAATTTGACCAATAAAGCTTGTGAAAGCCTGATTAACAACACAGTTTTACTGTTAGTTTGTCTGTATTAGTTAACTAATTTACATTGGATTACATTTCATTTCTTTTTTGTTTTTGTTTCTGTTTTGTTGCTTCTAACAATGTTTATGTTCTTAGTAATAATGTCCAGTACATACAACTATTTTTTTCTGGTTTATTTATTCCATTTCAATTTCGTTTTGCGTCGTACAATGTATTCGATCCTTAAGGAATGTATAGTAACTACTGCAGATAACTCTTCAAACCTTTCCTTCTCCCCCCCCAACTTATTTTTTGCCTGAGGTCTGTACCAACAGACTTCACACAATTACAATATTGATTTCTGTAGCAGATTATTCTACGCGAAGGAGTCGCTAACTTTATTAATCGCCTAATGCTACATGCGTTGTTTTTTGTTTTGATTTTATGGCGATGTGATTCAGTTCTTTGCTTCCCAACATTTAACTTTATTTTCTTCACAAGTTTTAGTTTAACAAGTTTCTGCAATTGTTGGCCATTGTTATCTGTGTGAAAAAAACCGTTAGTTACTCTCCCGATTATACAGCTGGCATTCAACATTGCAGCGAACGAATACACACTCACACTGCCATACATAAAACAAAACACGAATAAAGGACAGCTCTGTAAATAACAGATAGATTAATACTTACGCTCTATAGACTGCACAAAACATTCAACAATGTCAAACAGGAAGAAAGTATAAAAATGTTAAAACACGTAAAAATTGACGGCAAAGATCTAAGAATAATTAAGAACATTATACTGACAACAAACACTGGAAGAATGCACTCAAGTAGGTAGCTTCATGACAAAAACATGGTGTTTTGCAAGACTATATGTTATTACCGGATCTGCTCTACCTGTGAAGTGAAAATGTAACGAATTTTTTTTAATTTAGAATATACCAAAATAGCCATAAAGGAATATTAGCCAATAGACACAAAATAAACTTGTCATAGCCTGATAGTTTAAAATAATAGAACGTGAAAGAAAGAGTTGCAGACAGATAGCGGCAGAGAGTTGAAATAATAAAGATCTTATTCTAAATAAGAGGAAGACAGAAGTAATGGTCATCTCAAGTTCTCTTTAAATCTCCAGCATGTGCTAAATGGGACACTTTTTTAACACAGATTTGGAGCATGGGGGCAACCTACACGCTTCACATGGAAGTTGCATTCTCAGAAATAAATTACAGAACAACTCAAACAAACTCAGTATTCCAGAAAAAGAAAATCATAATATGCAACACAACTTTGTCAACGGAAGTAAGATAGA
Organism: Oreohelix idahoensis; assembly: GCA_024509875.1. NCBI lineage: Eukaryota > Metazoa > Mollusca > Gastropoda > Stylommatophora > Oreohelicidae > Oreohelix > Oreohelix idahoensis. The sequence continues at coordinate 251,629 of JAMPIV010022262.1, read as the reverse complement.
GAATTCGACAGTGTCACACATACAGCGGATCGCAGCCTATAAATTCAAAACCCCTTTATATGATAATTATGTCTATTTTGTGAGCGAACGATATAGACCAAAAATGACTGCGGAGTATCGACAGTTACAAAAGTCAGATGTTTATTTATGTACATAAGAATGTTCTTACTGTGACAGCGCCATCTTGAGGTCTGTCGTTCTCGGCGCTGGCCCCATCTGGGCAGTCATGTTGTCTATGTGGTTTAGTGCCTTTTGATCACGTTATCTTCAAGCAGATTTATTACAAGGCCATAATAAGCCTACATATTAGTTGTGTTTTTGCTCTAGTTGTGTATATCTGTGTTTTCATGCATTCTGGAACATAATCGCGTGTGTTATCTGTGTGGCGTAGATTAATGCGCGTAAGCGCGCAGTAAATTGAGTGGTTAGGCCAGGGCTTATAAAAAGGGGTAGCAAGCTGCGAAACTGGGATTGTTGAGACAGCCGCCCAGTGAGAACAGACGAAGAAGACACACAAGAGCCAAGCTGTAAATGCCTTGAGCACACAGTCTAGGAACACTGACTGGGTGTTCGTTTGATTGTTTGTTGGATTGTTTGTTTGGTGTTCGGTTCTGTTCGGTAGAATTAAATGTTGATCTGCATAAGGCTTTGGGTTGCTTGAATTGTTAAGTCTGCTGCTGAGAGGGTTGCAAGCAACCAATAATTGCAACCCCTGTCAAACGATCCTTTATAAATTTTCTTGGTGCACGGGTCTTGGGTGTGAGGTAACACCTAGCCCCTGTCACAAGTGGCGTCGTCGGCAGGATGGACAGACAGCACGCAGTGAAGCAACTCTTCAGCAATCAGAGCAGCAACAGCCGAAACAGTAGAACACCCAGTTCAGTGTAAGGCGAGGGACGGGATCATCCAGTTTGTCAAGATTTCTAGTCAACTCTACTAGCAACAAGATGGCGGCACGCAACACACGTGCTGCTAGTAGAACTGATAACGAAGATGTGGCTGAGGTGGATGACCCTGTAGTAGGGCTAAATCGTCAACCAGAACGAGTGCAGTACATCGTGGTACCTACTCACAAGAGAGTGCGGTGCTTTGGGGAGCGCACGGGTCCTACGGCTGAGGAATATGTCAGAGAGGTGAGAGCTGCCTGGAGAGTAGGGATGATGAGTAAAGAGGACCAGGCAGATGTTATTCTTGACAGTGTGACCCCAAGTGTCCGTAGGGAGCTGAGGATTCAGGCTGATGACGGTGACCCAGAAGCAATGCTACATTCCATTCTTAGGGTGTATTGGGAGCGTCGGAGCATCCCAGAAGTAATGGCCGCGTTCTACTCTACCCGGCAAGGTGCAAGGGAGTCTCTTTGGGAATTCTCCCATCGCATTCACGAGGTGTTTGAAAGTGTTGTAAGGGCACAAAAGCAGAACAACGCCACTCCCTTGGCGCCATCCTTTCTTCGTGACCAGTTTGCTGCTTGTCTGAGAGATGACCTACTAAGAAAGCTTGCAAAGGAAATGATCATCAAGGAGCCTACAGCATCGTTCACGTCGGTGAGGGACTATGCCCTACGGTTTTTGGAGACTGAGCCCACTTCTGGGGCTGGTGTTGCCAGTGTCGGAGCAGCTTCGGGGGCTGGTGTTGCCAGTGTTGAAGTGGCAAGAACAGAGACTGTGTCAGATACGCATGCATTAAACGCAGAAGTAGAGCGGCTGAGAGCACAGGTGGCTCAATTAGAGGCTAAAATTGATGCGATGTCTCAGGAGCAGGGGAGACGTACCAGGACAGTTCGTTGTTTTAGATGCAGAGAACTAGGCCACGTACAGAATCGATGTCCACAGGCGTTAAACTAGACCCCTCTGCGGCTGGGAGTCAGGTTACAGAAGGGGAGCAGAATGGCTCAAAGATAAAGATGGTTGGTGGTCGACCGGAGTGTGGGGCGCTTATTGCAGGGAAGAAAGTCAAAGGCGGCCGGGGATGTAAGGGTAGCAGGAGGCGACCCAGGGCACCAAGGAAGCCTAGGAAAATAAGATGCTTCAACTGTGAAGACCTTTCGAACCACATGGCAGCCAAGTGTCCCCAGGGTCCGCTTCCTAAGCGATGTTTCCATTGTACGTCCCCGGACCATTTGATATCGGTTTGCCCATCAAAGAGCGCCCTCTCTAAGCGTACCAACACATCTACATTGCCGTCACAGTGCAAGCCAAGAGATGGCCGTGGCAACTGTCACCATAAGGGCGCCGGGAAAAGTGGTCGGCATTTAGAGGAGGAGACTCATCTAAAACTCGTTGAAGGACACGTTTCCAGGCTACGAGGGGCGCACGTAAGAGCAGAGCCACCGTTGCAGAGTTTTGCAGCAGTCCGGAAAGAGAGATGTGACAAGCTGTCGTGGTCTACTCCACTACAGGTCGGAGAATTGGTGAAGAAGAGAATGCACGACGCTGAGAGATCCGAGATTCGTGATATGTGGTCAGAAGACGAGTACGTTGTAGTTCGTGCTCCCACAATGACAGGGGGTCCATATATCATCCAACGAATGGACAGAGCGAGTCCGAGCATTAGAGTAACCAGCAATGACCTGAGACGAAGTGAAGGAAAAGGTGATCCTCCAGATTTGGAGAATACGACTGAAGCGCCTGATTTAGTGCAGTTGTCGGGACGACAACAAAATCAGGCGGGGAATATGTGACAGCGCCATCTTGAGGTCTGTCGTTCTCGGCGCTGGCCCCATCTGGGCAGTCATGTTGTCTATGTGGTTTAGTGCCTTTTGATCACGTTATCTTCAAGCAGATTTATTACAAGGCCATAATAAGCCTACATATTAGTTGTGTTTTTGCTCTAGTTGTGTATATCTGTGTTTTCATGCATTCTGGAGCATAATCGCGTGTGTTATCTGTGTGGCGTAGATTAATGCGCGTAAGCGCGCAGTAAATTGAGTGGTTAGGCCAGGGCTTATAAAAAGGGGTAGCAAGCGGCGAAACTGGGATTGTTGAGACAGCCGCCCAGTGAGAACAGACGAAGAAGACACACAAGAGCCAAGCTGTAAATGCCTTGAGCACACAGTCTAGGAACACTGACTGGGTGTTCGTTTGATTGTTTGTTGGATTGTTTGTTTGGTGTTCGGTTCTGTTCGGTAGAATTAAATGTTGATCTGCATAAGGCTTTGGGTTGCTTGAATTGTTAAGTCTGCTGCTGAGAGGGTTGCAAGCAACCAATAATTGCAACCCCTGTCAAACGATCCTTTATAAATTTTCTTGGTGCACGGGTCTTGGGTGTGAGGTAACACCTAGCCCCTGTCACAAGTGGCGTCGTCGGCAGGATGGACAGACAGCACGCAGTGAAGCAACTCTTCAGCAATCAGAGCAGCAACAGCCGAAACAGTAGAACACCCAGTTCAGTGTAAGGCGAAGGACGGGATCATCCAGTTTGTCAAGATTTCTAGTCAACTCTACTAGCAACAAGATGGCGGCACGCAACACACGTGCTGCTAGTAGAACTGATAACGAAGATGTGGCTGAGGTGGATGACCCTGTAGTAGGGCTAAATCGTCAACCAGAACGAGTGCAGTACATCGTGGTACCTACTCACAAGAGAGTGCGGTGCTTTGGGGAGCGCACGGGTCCTACGGCTGAGGAATATGTCAGAGAGGTGAGAGCTGCCTGGAGAGTAGGAATGATGAGTAAAGAGGACCAGGCAGATGTTATTCTTGACAGTGTGACCCCAAGTGTCCGTAGGGAGCTGAGGATTCAGGCTGATGACGGTGACCCAGAAGCAATGCTACATTCCATTCTTAGGGTGTATGGGGAGCGTCGGAGCATCCCAGAAGTAATGGCCGCGTTCTACTCTACCCGGCAAGGTGCAAGGGAGTCTCTTTGGGAATTCTCCCATCGCATTCACGAGGTGTTTGAAAATGTTGTAAGGGCACAAAAGCAGAACAACGCCACTCCCTTGGCGCCATCCTTTCTTCGTGACCAGTTTGCTGCTTGTCTGAGAGATGACCTACTAAGAAAGCTTGCAAAGGAAATGATCATCAAGGAGCCTACAGCATCGTTCACGTCGGTGAGGGACTATGCCCTACGGTTTTTGGAGACTGAGCCCACTTCTGGGGCTGGTGTTGCCAGTGTCGGAGCAGCTTCGGGGGCTGGTGTTGCCAGTGTTGAAGTGGCAAGAACAGAGACTGTGTCAGATACGCATGCATTAAACGCAGAAGTAGAGCGGCTGAGAGCACAGGTGGCTCAATTAGAGGCTAAAATTGATGCGATGTCTCAGGAGCAGGGGAGACGTACCAGGACAGTTCGTTGTTTTAGATGCAGAGAACTAGGCCACGTACAGAATCGATGTCCATAGGCGTTAAACTAGACCCCTCTGCGGCTGGGAGTCAGGTTACAGAAGGGGAGCAGAATGGCTCAAAGATAAAGATGGTTGGTGGTCGACCGGAGTGTGAGGCGCTTATTGCAGGGAAGAAAGTCAAAGGCGGCCGGGGATGTAAGGGTAGCAGGAGGCGACCCAAGGCACCAAGGAAGCCTAGGAAAATAAGATGCTTCAACTGTGAAGACCTTTCGAACCACATGGCAGCCAAGTGTCCCCAGGGTCCGCTTCCTAAGCGATGTTTCCATTGTACGTCCCCGGACCATTTGATATCGGTTTGCCCATCAAAGAGCGCCCTCTCTAAGCGTACCAACACATCTACATTGCCGTCACAGTGCAAGCCAAGAGATGGCCGTGGCAACTGTCACCATAAGGGCGCCGGGAAAAGTGGTCGGCATTTAGAGGAGGAGACTCATCTAAAACTCGTTGAAGGACACGTTTCCAGGCTACGAGGGGCGCACGTAAGAGCAGAGCCACCGTTGCAGAGTTTTGCAGCAGTCCGGAAAGAGAGATGTGACAAGCTGTCGTGGTCTACTCCACTACAGGTCGGAGAATTGGTGAAGAAGAGAATGCACGACGCTGAGAGATCCGAGATTCGTGATATGTGGTCAGAAGACGAGTACGTTGTAGTTCGTGCTCCCACAATGACAGGGGGTCCATATATCATCCAACGAATGGACAGAGCGAGTCCGAGCATTAGAGTAACCAGCAATGACCTGAGACGAAGTGAAGGAAAAGGTGATCCTCCAGATTTGGAGAATACGACTGAAGCGCCTGATTTAGTGCAGTTGTCGGGACGACAACAAAATCAGGCGGGGAATATGTGACAGCGCCATCTTGAGGTCTGTCGTTCTCGGCGCTGGCCCCATCTGGGCAGTCATGTTGTCTATGTGGTTTAGTGCCTTTTGATCACGTTATCTTCAAGCAGATTTATTACAAGGCCATAATAAGCCTACATATTAGTTGTGTTTTTGCTCTAGTTGTGTATATCTGTGTTTTCATGCATTCTGGAGCATAATCGCGTGTGTTATCTGTGTGGCGTAGATTAATGCGCGTAAGCGCGCAGTAAATTGAGTGGTTAGGCCAGGGCTTATAAAAAGGGGTAGCAAGCGGCGAAACTGGGATTGTTGAGACAGCCGCCCAGTGAGAACAGACGAAGAAGACACACAAGAGCCAAGCTGTAAATGCCTTGAGCACACAGTCTAGGAACACTGACTGGGTGTTCGTTTGATTGTTTGTTGGATTGTTTGTTTGGTGTTCGGTTCTGTTCGGTAGAATTAAATGTTGATCTGCATAAGGCTTTGGGTTGCTTGAATTGTTAAGTCTGCTGCTGAGAGGGTTGCAAGCAACCAATAATTGCAACCCCTGTCAAACGATCCTTTATAAATTTTCTTGGTGCACGGGTCTTGGGTGTGAGGTAACACCTAGCCCCTGTCACATTACCATCGACAGTTACAAAAGTCTTATGTTTATTTATGTACACAAGAATGTTCTTACCATCGACAGTTACAAAAGTCAGATGTTTATTTATGTACATAAGAATGTTCTTACCATCGACAGTTACAAATTACTCATGAAGATTTTCTAAACTGTATAAGTACAATTAGTTAGACACTTCAGAATTAAAAACAGTCCACACTTGAGGGCTTTTTATTAGAACAGAAATGATCTGACGGATGGTGTGGGGGGGGGGGGGGGGGGGGGGGGGGAATTTACTAGAGAAAAGATAAGGGAAGACAAAGACAGAAGAAACGGGACATTTTAAGATTATTTTGTGGGAAAAAAAGGTGAGACAGAATTTATTATTGCGGCAAATCGACAAAACATCAACAACACAATCATTTTGTGGGGGAAAAAAGTCAAAACAGAATTGATCATTGCAGCAAATAGACAATAATACAATCATTTTATGGGGACAAAAGTCATAACAGAATTTATAATTGCATCAAATAGACGACATCACAATCATTTTAATAAACAGCAGCAGGGACAGGAAACTGGGGACAGACATGATCGCATTCTTCGTTTGACTTTACATTTGAAGAAGATTCAACAATCTAGAATGTTTTAACTGCGAGGAGCAATGAAGAATCCTGACGTCAACCTTCATAGAGAAGAACAAATAATCCGGCACACTCAAACACTTGAGTCGACATTGAGAAACGGAAAGTTATTTTCTCCAAACTTTTACTATTAATGAAGAGCAATAGAGCAGCTAAAAATGTATATCAACAAACAAACAAACTGGCCAGACGCCGATGTAAAAAATATCAAATTGCGCGTCATGAAAGTGCTCTTCGTAATTAGAAGACGTTGTTTTCGATCTGAGGTTTCCTTGAAGGATCAGCAAAAGAAGCAAGCAATTAAATTAACGTTCTAAGATGCTCGCGCACGTCTGGGCATAATGAAGCTACTCATTACCTGTGTAGTTATTGCGTTCCAAAATATTCTGTTATCTGGATCTAAAAATACAAACATGATTACTTAATTAAGTGTTGATTTTCTTCTCAATATTCTTGTTAACCTGCTACAAATAATGGTCTCCTGTTTCCATTCTCGTCGACTATAACGGCAGGCTTACACTTGTGTTGACTTTAACACAACTTTGTCAGGAGCAGAATTTGCGCAGTAGTTTGTATATTTAAATTTATTTTAACTACAGTAACCTGGTTATTCTTACAGACGAGTCATTAGACAATTCAACTGACCTGGATGTTATCAGGCAATTTGTCTTGTTTGTTTTAGCTGCGCCAACCGAATATCTATTCCCTCCTGAATTTTATCATGGTCACTTTTAGATCTTCTTGTAGATTTATTATTTGTCAAAAATATAGCCAGCAGTTTGAGAGTATATTTAAACGTTAAGGATTACAGTAAACATCCTTTTTGTACAGTCTTTGTAAACATTCAACCGTAGAATGTGGCACACATTCGATGGAAGGTGAGGGGCAAATAGATAAGTCGTCTTCTTCAGACGCGAGAATCAAAAGGAAATAACAGGCCCGAATCCCAGCTAACTCAAAGTGGTTCTCAAGTCCCAGTTGCTGTCAGATTCGTTCACTAGTCCTCCAGCACGTCTGATGAGAGGAGAGCACTCTGCAAATATGAGACGTCACTTGGTATATAGAATAGGGCGGGAAGGACAGCAAGTGAGTTATCAGAACGCCGTTTGTGGCAATTTCCTTTGAAAATGTCACACTAGAACCAATGACAATTAGGTTTCAGTCAATTCACTCTCGACGCATTAGTGCGTCACATGCTATTGCAGTAATGAATCTCCATATTCATTGATATGTGTTGTCTTTAACCAGTCTCTTTATACTACATGTTATCATTTTTTTCCCAAGGTATTTATCACTCTCTATCTTTCGTTTCTTCCTTACAGTACTTAGTCGTTCCTCTTCTAACGTCGGGTGTAGAGGTTTGCCAGAGAGAGAGAGCGCAATGCTATCCTATCAGCTGTCTGCCTTGCAACGGGAGCTTAGGTTATATAAGTGATAGATATGATATCCAGGTGTATCAAATGATACAAGGATAGAATGCCAGTCAAGAGTTCTGGTTTTACAAGCAATACACCAGTCTTAGAAATAAGCAATGGTGTATAGATATCATAGGAATAGTCAGACTGTGAAAATCACTGGCCCAGATGGTAAGAAGTAGTACCAGGATTTAAGGCGTCGCCTCCCTACAACTATCCTATGATTAATTAATGCTAGGGGATAAATAAATGAAGAAGAACTTTGAACACAATGGTAAAAAATAAACAAGTCCTCGGGTACAATTAATGAATCATTTAATATTTATATTGATTTTCTTTTTCTGCTGTTTGGAAAAGAGTAATAAAACTATTCACACAATATATGCGCACAAATTAATATTATCTATTATATACAACAGTATTAGTAGGAATATTCTTTCCTCTTGGAAAAATAGTGTTAACAAAAGTCACTTTACAATTTAATCAATAGTAAGGTCCTTTTCAATTCAGGATCTGGAATACTATTCTCTTTGCTAGTAAAGTTAATGAACAATTGTGTCACTGTGACGTATTATTATTGTTCTTTTAGTCGTTTGACTTTAACATAATATTGTCATCATCTGACTTAATACTGTGATAGCTGTTGTTTCATATAGTTGTGTTGTGAGTTCCTTTACAGATAACGTATCTGTGATTCTTGATGCAGATGACACCGAACTGTCACTGGAGTTTTATCAGTCTTGGCAGACCCAACAGTAGGGGTACCAAGAACCAGCTGTAGTTCACTCGTTAGGTTCCTTCATTTATGTGGGATTACCACTGATGAACATACACAGGCTTCTGATAGTTGACAGTATGGATCAAATGAACGAATGAACCTGAAACAACATATCGGTCTTGGCTAGTATCTGGCTAGATTTGTAGGTGACTAGCACAGATGTCAGACCAGTCAGCATCATATGTCGAGGTTATAAAGTCATAGTAAGCAAGGACATCATTTCAGCAATGCAGTACTAGCTTAAACATTTTGATTAGTTACATGTACTAACAATCATCTTGTTTTATCCACTCCTGTACATTCTCAAATACTTTACAGCTTGATCCTTCCGAATATAAATTACAGGTCTTATAGTTTTCCTGAATATTCTTGATCCTTCTCATCATGCACAGATTTAAATAAAATGATGCAAGTCCTAGCATCTACACACAAATAATATACATCAGATAATAACAGATAATAAACGAATTATATACATAATAGTTTTCATAATTCAGCTTACCCTCAAACTTCAGAAATCAACACTGCACATTAATGGCTTGGCAGGCTGCACACATCTGCAGAGGCGTAGTGGCAAGCTCTGTCGTGCGTCCAGTCTGTTTTAAAACGTTTAGCGGTGTCCCTGTTCAAATTGTGCTCCCCCCTTCTTATTGGGCAATACGTTCCTCCCGAAAAGCGTGACATCACAGGCATGTTTGGTCTGCTCAGTTTGTTAGGAATGAAATTTTAACTTCTGTACAAACTGATCCACCTCTTCCTTCGTCGTTCTAGTCTTCTGTCCATCCGATTCTGTTTCGTTAGAACCGGACATTCCAGAGCAACCATTCCATCTAACTTTCTCAATCGTCAGACCATTAAACATTTTCCTACATCGCTCGAATGTGTGTGCTGATCCTATCACATCACAATTTTATGCATTTAACTTATGATATCTTCCGCTCCAATACATTTCCAGCCATTATATATATATATATATATATATATATATATATATATATATATATCTATATATAGATATATACAGATATATATATATATATATATATAGATATATATATATATATATATATATATATGTGTGTGTGACCATAGAGGCAATCTTCCAGAATCTAAACATCTAAGTCTTTATGCTATTACACTCTCCTCGTGGTCATACCACCCATCCGAAGTTAGAAATAAAGCACATTTGACTAAGACTGATAGTGGCCTAGTTTGTAATGGATTTTGACCCTCTCGCTGTCTTTGCCGTGTTGCGTGATATTTTAATGACACCGTCGATTTCCGTAATCAATTCCACAACAGAATTTGGAAACAGTTTTGCCACATTCTTTTTGACCTTGTTCCAGTCCAGTTCTCGGTCCTTTAGTGATTGCCTTTTATTCCGTTGGAGTGGATTTCATCCCATGCTATCAGGTTCTCTATTTTTCTTCTCCTGACATACATGAAGAATTAAGAACAAGTATATCATTCAGTGCTCATTCCACAGTGATATAATTTCCCTTTATTCTTTAATTTCATATGTCTCAAATTCTCTTCGTCATGTATTTTTTTGGCTTTACTCAATTTCTTTTATCCTCGGAGTACCAGAAAAATGGCTACCTTTTAAAGCTTCATCAACTTTCGTCATTGTATGTCCTATCAAAACGTCATCGTCTTTTCCTTATATCTTAGTCCACTGGTACTTGTCTGGTTCTGTCCTTCTGATCAACTTTATTGATCGTGTCATAGCATTTTAATACTTCTATTCTGTACAAACGTTCATCTAGGTACACTCTTGGTTGTCGTTTTGATTGTTTTTGTGCGTTTCCCAAACAGTCAGTAGTAGTACTTTGACATTTCAGTTGAAAATTCTTATTTTGTGTATGTTGAACTTGAATCTTTTAAAATTTATATTTATTTCTCATTACACTGAAAGAGCCGCTTACCTTCAGCATTATTAGTTTGATGTCAGTGCCCGTGCCAGCTGCGTCTATGTTGTTGCCAAGATAAATATATGAGATGACCAATCTGGTGTTTCTACACGGTAAATGGAGTTTTGTTTCCTTCTTCATCACAAGATGTTATCTCCCCAACAAAGGTCGGTTACATTGAATCTCCAACGTCTTCTGTCTCTTGTCTTAATGGTTCACTCTGATAGACTCTTTCCTGTCCATCTCTTGATGTTATCTTCCCACTTATCGCGTATCTTCCTCTTGCACCTTTGCCATCGACTCTACGTTTCATTCTGGTCTTCGGCAAAGTGTTATGTCTTTCTAAATGGCCAACATATTTTAGCTGTCGACTTTTATCGCCTTCGTTAATTATTTTGCAATTCCTTGCTTTTCAAGTACCTCTTTATTTCTTTTCTACTCTATCCATAAGACGTGCCCCATTCTTCTATATATCCACAGCTCACAGAGCTAAATTCTTGCCTCTAATAGCTTGTTCATTGTCCATGTTTCTACATCATACAGTAATGAAAAAAATAGCACCTGATGATTCTCAGTTTGAACTTGTGAGTTAGTTGTTTAGATGCTAGTATTTATCTCATGATGTTGAACGTAGCTTTGGCCATTCCTATTCTCCGATCTGCCATCTTCAGTTCTTACGTGGCAAAGATATGAGAAATTCTTGACGTGTTCCAGGATTTTCCCATGTATTCGTATCTTTAAATTTGGCTTATCGTCTGCTTTGCTACTTATCAAAGTTTTCGTCTTCTCAATGCTAACATCAATCCATATTCATGACTTACGATATTTCCTTGCTTCACTAGTTCTTGTAATTCCTGTTACTTCCAGCTAACAAAACTGTATCATCTGCATATCATCTGTATATCATTTTCCTTTTTACTGTGTCAGAAACTTGACTGATGGAAGGGCATCTTTCCGACTTGAATGCCTGAGCTGAATTATTTGCTGGGACTTACTTGCTCATGTTTCTGGCTGAAGCTTTTATTGCTTACCTTTTTACAGGATAGTGCATCCGGCTCCGTTGCACCGCCTCCTTAGTAACTTTCCACGAAAGACAGGGTAGTAGGGCACAGTGTAGCTATTCTTTGTTTCCCCTTTGGGTCCCGATTAGCTCAAAGCATTTCTGTCACGTGTTGCCTCCCCTTAGCTCTGCAGCAGTGGTCCAACAGTGGTCAAAACTCAAAAGTAACTAATGTGGGTCTTCAAAGTTGTCTACCTTCACACAAGATTACTCTTGGCAGAGTTGTAGATAGAAGGATACTGATGCTTCTACCTCTAGGCAGTGTTCACAAGATATTTAGAAAGTGAGAACAATGTTGCATGAGGCTGAGCAAATGTTAACTCTAGTATCTGCCGTCAACATTTGTAAAGGAAAGGGTTATCTTATAATTCGTTAGCTCTCTCAAGCCCCCAGCTGCGTTAATTCAGCGAAATTCCTCTTATTATTACTGTATAGCTCTGTTTAAGTGTATTTAAGAAATTGTCTGAGACATACGGATGTAATACATTCAAAATGATTAAATAAACTTTAGATTTGCCTTTATACAAGTAACACATTTAATAATCAATTCTGTTTTAACAGTTACAAAAATGAATAATTCCTTATAGAAAAAGTTATCACTGGGTGATATTATGGCGTTAAAAATTGAATAGTTCACTTGGCAGCTTTTATGTTTCTACTCAGCTGCTAATGAGTTTGTCTGTTCTGCTCCAGCTGATGTTTGGGTCTTTGCAGATAGATGACTGGATCACACTCGTCACTGGTTTGAAAGTTGTAGCAGGCTCCAAGAAGTGTCAAGGGGTAGCTACCAAGCTGGTCCCGCGTCTCTAAGACCCGTCTGATGATGGTGTCTAGCATCGACTTCACGCCATTAATACCCTCACTTGTTCCAGAGATAGTACCCTCAGTTGGTACCATCGACCCAAGTCTTTGGGTTCTCCGACATACTGCTGGCTCAGAGAAATAGCTAAGGCAACTTGTTGAAGATGCCTCTTACACGTGTTCTGGTGTTGCTTACAATAAGTTCCCACTTTGACTCCGTGTCTCAGATTCCTCAGATTCCGGTTTTCCTTGCTAATAATAGTAGAGTTTTCCTGGGCTTTTAAGTCCTCAAGAGGCTCAAACAAGTCCGGTTCGACAAATGAATTCTGATTTTATTCTTAACTCTGATAGGTCTGGTTGTTTTCTTGACGATGTGAATTTTCGCAGTGCTTTCAACCGACTAAAGTGTCAAGTTATATTGCAACTTTCGTGCCTGTCATGATGTTATTGAATGGTCTGACACTTTGGTCAATCCATATTCATGACTACTAGGAGTAGTCTGCTTTGTCTTCTTTCTACATTTTTGTCTACGCTCACTTTTCTTTCTGATTGCCCTTAATAGCTCTAATTCTGTCGTTAGTCCCGTCAATCTTGACGTAGTCCAAGCTAAGTCCACCCGTTTGCACGTGGAAATAGCGGCACTTTTGCCAAAGGTCTTTTATTTAGCGATTCTTCGGGAACGCCAAGTACCCTGTCCCTTTGATTTATGGGGGACATGGGGAATTCTCTGCCCTTTACTTTATGCCGTCCTCGGTTTCATCCCGAATGCCAGTGGCTCGTACAACGAGAAACGCGTTGCTAATATTACGTCGCTTCCCGTGTTGCGAGGCGGCAGGGGACTCTCTCCCGTAGGTCTTACGTCTGTATTTGTTTCATCTCGTGCGCGTGCGAAAACCACGCTAGGCCACCTGCAGACTCTATTTCACTATTTAAGCTAAGCGTCACTAGCACTCTTTACCATTTTTCTTTACGATGATCTTTGCTGCCTAGCAAAGTGTTATTACGTTGACAGCTTATAACAGTTTTAGTGTGGACTTTGATTCCTTGCTTGGTAAGCACATCATTTTTATTTTTATTTTAATTTATTGGGGTTCTAGCCTAATCATATAGAATCGAGATCCCGTGTTACTTTATTTCCTCTTTAATATATATATATTTCTTAAAGTATAGTAATGTTTGTGTGACCGGGAGTGTCTGATTTTTTTAAAGCACGCTACCAATTTAAACTCCGCTAAGAGCTACGCCAAAAGAGGGGATTTTTAGAAAGACAGAAGCGAGCTGATGTATATTTATTTGACCAAAGTTTTCTATTTAAACATTTGTATAAATAATTCTGTAAAGATTTTTGCTACATGAAATATATTGGGTTTGAGTGCACAGCTATTTTGTAAATTCACCCACGTGGCAATTCTATGTTGAGCAAATACCCCTCGGGAAATTTTTATGTAATGGTTGGATGCTTAATGTCTGGGTTTCGCCTGTTACCACAGTGGGTGGGGCACGAGTGGCGGTGAGTATTTTAGCCTTAGATGCCACGGGCCCATCGTCTCGCGGCTTGAAAAGCGGTAAAGCATGGCTGGGTTTTACCTGTATGAATAGTTAGGAAGCAGAGCAGTGGGGAGTACGGTGGTGTGTTGGGATTTTTAGCGAGTGAGAGAAGGTGGGGCGTGTTTTGAACGAGTGAAAGAACGTAATTACTTTGTAAACATTAGAGATGGGTGTAAAGTGGTTAAGGATATTTTTGATTTGTTTGTGCTTTTCTGAGCTTGTTCACAGCCTGTAGTTTGTGCTCTCTTACTCGTATTTGGGGCACCTTACGTCGTCAAGGGCCCACCTGGCATTTGCTTGATAATCGTCACCTTGCCAGTCATAAAAATATATACTGCTAATATATATTCGCCAGTGTCTACGGGCTGTTGCCGTTGCCATCCATTCTTCGGGACAATATCGCTAGACCCATTTACGTCCTGTCACCTTGGAGTACATACTCACAGCCTTGAGCAGGATATACATCACCAGCAAGACGGGCTGCCTCCTTTGCCGTCGAGTCGTGTCGGCAACCCTGTCAGTTCCAATGACAGGCAGTACACCAAGAGTAGATTTGGCGGATTTTGCAGAAAATCATCACCTTGCCAGTAATAGGCACCTGCCTGAAGCTCAATTCATCCTTATCCCACAATTAGAGGCGCATCCCTTGGGGGCCCTCATATATATTCGTTTTGCCAGCTGAAATAACTGATTCGTGTTGGAGTTACATATCTCGATCAGGGAGCGAAATCGTCTCAGCCTTTGGTTAATTTTATTCGCCTATTTGTGGTGACTACCCGCAACAGAGAGTGTTAACCCCTAGGATTTACTAAACAGTTCCAGAGGTAGCTTATCTCCATAGCCCTAGAATACCAGACTTTGGTGGAACTGTGTGAGTTTTCCTAGCGGAGGAGAAGATTACCTGCCAAGCGGTGTCGACATTAAAGGACCGGACGTTGTCATTATTGAGAACTGGGGGCCTAACCCCTTTAATTGGACAATACTTTTTGTGTACGGAAGTGTACGGGTGTTGGTGGTATGGGCGTGAGATGGAGACGTTTGCTGGTGTGATTGAGCAAAGTGGTGTGTTAGATTTTATCTGTGGTTCTGATTCGCTAGCCTTCAGAGATCGTGAAGGCATTATTTATTATTCTTTGATTCATGTTGTGGTTTTCTTTAATAAACATATTTATATGTGATCTGTGGTCAGAATCTCTTCTATTCTAACTGTCACTTGATGTGTACTGTGTGTCCTTACTGTAGTAGATTATTCTATTTAGCATTTGGAGGACGGGTGAGAGATTGACATCTTAAACTCAGTCGGAGTATGGTGGAGAATTAATCATTTAGAGATCAGTACATATCTCACTACTCTCCAGAATTCATTTCTCTCCCCATTATTTCATTAGTGACTCTGTTTTCTCTACTTTCACATTACACATTCATATTATGTCTACACACAGACGTTCTCTATTTTCCATACTCGCGACAGTCCCACGTACGTTATTGTTTACTATTAGACCAGGCTCCAATAAGAAATGTTGTTATGTTAACATCTCGAATGCTGGCCAATAGTTACAATCATGCGTAGTTTGATGGCGTCTATTCAAAAAATTTCCTCATTGGAAAATTCTACATTAAAAGGTCATTTTCCGTATAAGGAGTTGTTATATCCGTCGATTTGCGGTAATGATTGCACTACAACTCCTTACATTATCACAAATAATGTCCTTGTAACACTTCTGTCGGGAAGCTATTACAACATTCCGTCTTTCAGGTGCATGTCTGTAATATGTCCGCAGACGGGTATTTTATCTCCCCGTCCTTGTGAAAACATCGACCCTCATATAACCATCTGGGATGTGACTCTTCACGACAGTAATTAGTGAATCCCAATCGCCATATCAGCGCTAAATAAACTGGCTGGGCGTACGTCGTGCTAATCCGACGCGGCCAAGGTTTGGTACACGAGAATGTTACTAACATGACTGTCGGTCAATATTGCATCACCTGTCTACTCTCTCAGCAGGGATGGTCAGGTAAACAGACAAGACGAATTATTACGGAGAAGAAGTGCAAACAATGACTCTAAAATAACAATACTGCAGGAGAGGAAAAGTCAGCGAATCCAATTATGTGACAATTTCACATGTTCAAACATGTTCCTTGGTACTGATGCGAGAAATGTTTCCAATCTGTGCAAGTGTTCGATTTCGTCATATTTTTAATTTTTTTTTGGGAGGGGGGGGGGGGGGGGGGGGGGTGGGGGGGGGGGGGGGGGGGGGGGGGGGGGGGGGGGGGGGGGAGGCGGCGGGGTGGGGTACAATACTTACAAGCATCAAGAAACGTTACGTGACTTATAGCATGGTGTAAGTTGTTATTTCTTGCAATTTTTTTTTAAGTTATAATGTTGACGAAACAGACACTTTTTAATTCGTTAAAAGTATTTGCGCTTTTGAAATACCATAATCGATACTTTCTTTTCGTGAGTAGCATTTAATTCGTAGC
Organism: Oreohelix idahoensis; assembly: GCA_024509875.1. Taxonomy (NCBI): domain Eukaryota; kingdom Metazoa; phylum Mollusca; class Gastropoda; order Stylommatophora; family Oreohelicidae; genus Oreohelix; species Oreohelix idahoensis. Next base: position 235,208 of record JAMPIV010022262.1, on the reverse strand, counting down.
AGTATCAGAATCGATGCGCGGTTTGGGATGTGACAAGATTAAATGAAGGCTCTAAAAATAGATCACTAATTATGTTTATGTAATTAACATGAAACGATTTAATTTAAACACTAGCTCTAGACCCCAGGTGACTTATAACTGTTTATAGGAACTTACAGCTTCACGATTTCTGAAATTGTAAATACCAAACTACAATATTTTAGATCAGGGGTTGTCAACTTGTTTTTGTTGCTAATCTCCCCCCCCCCCCCTCCCCTCCCATTTCTGACTCTCATTTAGCTCTGTGGGCCCCTCATAGTCGCTGTTACCTGGAAAAAAAAGGTACTTTACCATCTTACTGTGGCCCTGGGGAGTCTGAGTGGCTAAGAGGCATGGCGTCCGCCTCGAGTTCTAAAGGTACCGGGTTCGATTCCCAGCTGAGGGAATATAATTTATGGAACATGTTTTTCAGAACCAGTGGTCCTAATGATGTCATACTCCTGGTTTCCAGGGTAGTGAGATCGGATAAGGGCGAAAAAATAGGACGTCCCGTGTGCAAGTTGCGCACGTTAAAAATCCCACAGGAGTTAGAAATTGTAAAGACTAAGCTTATCAGGCCACTGCCCTGGCAAAAATTAAAAATTAGAAACCTATCCACAACAAAAATAGTTATAGAATGTGTGTTTCCTATATAAACACATTGGGAATCTCGCTGGTGCTACGGAATTCGTGCACTGTGCTGAGATACTCCTTGTGTGATCTGAGGAAGAAAATCGAACCACTGATGGAGTAGTCCGTGTGCAATGAAGAGTTAAAAAACCAAACCAAACTGTGGCTCCAGCTAGAACTATGTTACGGCCACTGGTGGTTTCCTATTGCACACGTAGAGAACCACTGTTTTAGATCATTCATATTCTTCTTTTGTGTCATTAGTTTCCCAAAGTTCTCCTTTTTCCAGTACTTGCTATTAATTATGTTGCTGACATCTTCCCATATCAAGATATCCAACTGTCCAGAATCTTGTCTCTCTGCCGTCTGTCTCTTTTTCTTTCAAACTTTGATTTGATAAAATATTCCAGCTTCCTTCGTTTCATGAACACGCCTTCACTGTATACAGTAACTCAAAAAAATATTCATACATATATATATATATATATATATATATATATATATATATATATATATATATATATATATATATATATATATATATATATATATATATATATATATATATATATATATATATATATATATATATATATATATATATATATATATATATATATATATATATATATATATATATATATATATATATATATATATATATATATATATATATATATATATATATATATATATATAGGGTGGGCGAGGTTGTTGATGATGAGATTGTGATATGTGATCACTCTCTTTTCACACTCGCACCGACCCGAACAACAATAAAACTCTGATTCTTGAGGCAGGGGCTGTATTTATTTTTGCAACCCATTCAGTGACTAAGAGCACACTGAAGCAAACATTAAACAAATAAACAAACGAACATAACACCAAACAAACAAACACCCAGCTAGTGCTCAGTTCCTAATCCTGAAACGCAAACAAAGCACGGGCTAGTTAAAATCATAGTTGAATAACGATACTCTCACCTGCCAAACAGTCCTTCCACGCCACCTGACACCCTCAACTATGACACACGCACACACTCATGCGTGTCGTCCAATGCGACTAGTAAGGCGTGGTGCATGAGGCTGGCAATCTCACCGTGTAACACAGATTGCTACCGAAACCACTACTGCAAGAGCACACACTCAGCTATCATACACACACACCCACACTCATGCATGTCGTCCAATGAGACTAGTACGGTGTTGGGCATGAGGCTGGCAATCTCACCTTGTAACACAGATTGCTACCGAAACCACTACTGCACATGCATATGAATACTTCATGCGGAGGCAAACCACACTGGTGGCCCCATGCTCCCTCAGGAGCTGAGAAGATAAATATATATCTCCAAGTGAGCCCACGTGCTCTCACAAACCATTCTACACATAACCATAATTAAATAATAATAAAATGGCAATAAAATAATTTTCAACTATCTGTTCAACAAATACTCTCAATAATGAGAATAAACCACCACCCCGCAACTGATCCATCTCAGTACTTGTTCCTGCACTCTGAACATGTCGTAAGTGACGACTGGTGCACCTGGCCACAAGCGTGTCGTATAATGACCCCTGATGAGATTCGGAACTCATCACATGAAGCACATTGTTACAGAAACAACCCTTGCAATAGCATAGAAATGCTTCTTGTGGGCTTGCGATGGACACCAGCCGCATTAGTGTTTCCATGCTCCACCAGGAGCAAACAGAGAAACACCTGTCTCAACGTGCCTTACGCACCCTGGCGTGGCTCTAATCTCACCAGAAATCTAAATGACAATCAAAGTAAACCACTAAAGATATACAGTAGAATAATCAATAAACGCGAAATAAACTAAATTACTCTTACATTAAAGAATAAAATATAATTACTCTTGACTTAACAACTAGAACTAAAGTCATCACCACGTGGCCTCCCGGCTGCCATCTTGATATTTTTGCTAACAGGTTGATATTATCTAAATTCACGTGAAATAGCTTCATACCATATTTGCCTTTCTGATAAATGAAATAATCGCTCTTAAACTTTCACATCTATCTATCTATTTAATTCACTAAACATTAAAACAGACTCGTGCTGAATATAATTTCAGACTTATAGAACACGAATGCTAAATTCTACAAAATACGCTAACAATTATAGCTCACGTGTTCAAGGCATCTATACTGTAGATCGACTCTTGTTTTGTGGTTTCTTTGGGGCGACACGCAAAACGAGAGAGACTCGCTCGCCGGCTAGGCCCTTCTTATATAGACCCTAGGACGAATCACTTACTTACTTCTCGGCGCGTAGTAATTGCGCCACGCAAATAACACTCGCGATATTTGCTTTATTAGGCACGAAAACACAGATATGGCCCACAATTATCAAATATAATACATCACAACTAATTCTTAGGCTTTATTATGGCCTAAACTAATATATCTTCATGAAGACTTTTCACATCCCAGAGTGCTGCGCGTACGTCGAAAATATGTGGGCGATAAATATGCCTTGAACCTGAAGGGAGAAGCCGGGGTGTCTTTACATGAAGGGGGAAGCCGGGTGTCTTTCCGTGAAGGGGGAAGCCGGGTGTCTTTCCGGCCCCATCACATATGTCCCTCCTGATTTTGTTGTCGTCCCGACAACATCACTACCTCTGGCGCTTCAGTTGTAACCTCTCAGGTCGGTGATGCTGCGCAGGACTCTTTCTGAGCGGCGATGCTTTGGGCTGACATTCTGTAATAGGTACAGCCCGGCTGGGGACCCTCTTGGTCGTCATGTCCCCAGTTGTACGTTGTCGGGCTGTTAGCCGCTGTGGTCTAGAAGACTCGCTCACCTGTGCCGCGTCGCTGCCTGCCCGTGACATCTGCCTGTCAGTGCATGCAGCTGTCGATTTCGTAGGGAAATCGCTCTTGACGTGTTTTCCACTCATTTTGTGTGGACGGCGGCTTACGTTCTCCACAATCTGCTTTTGATGAGTCTCCTCTACTAAACCTTGATTTGCACTCCCTCCTATCTGCTTAGGACGGGTTTCCTCCCCTAGACGACGGTCAATTTTCTCGGCGCCCTTAGTGTGACAGTTGACGTGGCCATCTATTGGCTTGCGCCCTAAAGGCAACCTGGTTGTGGCAGCACGTCCCGGGAAAGTGCTCCTTGAGGGACAGGCGGCTATCAAATGTTCAGTTGACATGCATCTAAAACATCATTTGGGAAGAGGGTTTTGAGGGCATTTGGCTGCCATGTGGCCTGAGAACTCACCACAATTATAGCACCTCAACCTGGTAGGCTTTCTCTGTGCCATGGGTCGCCTCCTACTTCCTTTGCATTCTTGACCGCCAATGCCGCACACAATGACTGCTTCCATGCCCTGGACCAATGGTTTGCTGTCAAATTCTACTCGTTCATTCCTCGCCAGACTCCGGAATCCCTTTCTGAAGATCTTGGTCTGATGTACGAATACATCAATACCTCCATCATCTGGCGTGATGAACCCCCATCCCCTGTGGACCATGTACCACTTGCAAACCCCTTTTCGCCTTGTCGGTGCAACTGCGTTTGTTGGTACTGTCAGCTCACTGCTTTCGTTAACAACAGCCTGACTCTCACATGCAAGAACACGCACCCCCTCGTCGTGCTTTGGCTGTTTCCGCGGTTGACCTGGTTCTTTCTTTCTCTGCACCTCCTCTTGTGCTGGCGAACTGGTCTGTGATAGCTGTGCTAGCTGGGATTTTAGGAGCGATATTTCTGCTTTGAGTGCCTCCTCTTCATTCTGGGCTTCTGCACTTGCTATCTGCACTAGTGTCTCTGGTTTTTTGACTTCACAGGAAACAGACCATTCCTTAGGCCCCTGACTCACGGCTTGGAAATTCCTGGTCATTTTACTGACTGGTGGTTGCTCGCTGTAGGCTTCTTCTACTATCTTGAGTAACTGCTCAGGGTTGTCCTTGGCTCCACCACGTATCCGTAATTCCCTAGAGACCCATGGTGTAACGTTGTTCCAGATCACGTCTACCTTGACTTCTGCGTAAAAGGACGCCATCTTCCACACGGCCTCTACATCTTCCACAAACTCTTGCCAAGTGGGATTTGCCTTTCCATCAAATAGCCTTACCTCTGGCACCTCCACGTGCACTACCTTCATATGCGCATTAGCCATCTTGCTGTAGAATGCACTGCTGGGTGTTTACAATACAATATTTGCTCGTTTGCTGTTTGCTCGGTGTCACTGTCTGCCTATCCTGCCGACGACGCCAATTGTGATAGGGTGGGCGAGATTGTTGATGATGATATTGTGATATGTGATCACTCTCTTTTCACACTCGCACCGACCCGAAAAACAATAAAACTCTGATTCTTGAGGCAGGGGCTGTATTTATTTTTACAACCTATTCAGTGACTAAGAGCACACTGAAGCAAACATTAAACAAATAAACCAACGAACGTAACACCAAACAAACAAACACCCAGCTAGTGCTCAGTTCCTAATCCTGAAACGCAAAAAAAAAACACGGGCTAGTTAAAATCATAGTTGAATAACGATACTCTCACCTGCCAAACAGTCCTTCCACGCCACCTGACACCCTCAACTATGACACTGTGGTAAGTTGGGATTATATAAATATAGTGATAGGGGACTTAGTGTACTGACTGAGATCAGCTGTGAAGGTATCTGTATCTAATAAGTTTGGTGTGTTACAGATGACCTTACTTGCTACCACATTTAGACCTCAGAAAGACTTATTCTTGAATTTAGTAATGACTACATTTAATGTCTAGGGTTATGATGGTGATGTAGTGTAATTCACAACAACCAACAGACAGATAAACACCTAAGTTAAGATCCTCAACAAATTGACAACAATATGACAGTCACAAACAACTAACACTCTAAAGATTATCTTATTAAGTCAAGGGTTAAATTTTAACAAATGTATTGAATTTTTTTCAATACATAGATATCCTGATCCTACTACACAGTGAATCAGGAATCACAATCAAATGTAAACACAATGTTTATGTACAAAATTTTATACAAAGGATCTTTGTCCCGACATATAATATTATTATAATATGAGTGTAATGTTGTGAGGTAGTATTATGAGGCAATACTGGCTGTTTGAGCTAGGTTGTTGGTTGTCATCACGACTTCATGTGTTTGTTACTGGTGGAAATAATATTAAAGGATTCACAGATTCTTTTACTTTTTAAAACAATTACTGTCCCTCGTGGACTAATTATGTAAGTTCAATTGAGGTGGGTTATACAAGGGTGAGCTGCTCGTGCTGACACATTCTTAGCTCATATAGCGGCTGCAGGAAAACTGTATCCTCTGCTCGCTTGCTTCTCAGTTTGCTAAAAAAAAACCCACAATGGCTGATATCTTAGGCAAGGAGTCTGCTGCCAGAATTCTGGATCAAGCAAGGCTCAGACCATGTGCTGCTATATTAACATCAGTACCACGGTCCCTGAAATAAGAAGGTTGTGCCTCCTTCTTCATAACTAATATATAATATATTTCCACACTGACGTACAAGACAGTACAAACATAAAGTTCAGAGCTGTAGGCCAACTGCTAGCTTTTCATGTGACAATATACACCAGTATTCCTCTCCCTAATGGTTACAACGCCTCTGCAATTCCAGCGTTAATCCCTTCTATACAATAGGATAGGTGTCATATTACATATGGCAATCCAATATATCTATCTGTATAGGCAGTTATACTCCTCTCTGACAATCTTTACAAGGTGGAGCAATATCTAGGCTTTGCCTCATGTTTGCTACTGAACCACACACATAGAGACATAATTTATCATTTCACATTCAATTTTCATATAAAATATATTAAATATGTCTAGCTTACCACAATTCAAGGAAATGGTAAACTAGTAACGTTGACTGGCGATGAATTCTGGCACAATTTCGATCTGCCTCTGTCCAGGCTTTTCCTTTATTAGAAAATTCTTAGCCTGCTCTCAACGTACTTGATTTTCACATAATTTATTTTCAAAAATAGCAGTGAACTGACGCTTCTATTTGACCATATCTAACGTTCTAACCAATCAGGCCATGTTTACATGAGCCTTTGAAAAGGACTATCCATCCTATACGTTGCCATTAACAACAATATCTGTATTTGCAGTTAGACCAATAAGGTTTCGCCTTACATTTTACCACAGCCAATCAAATCGTATCTAACTTGTCGGCCTCATTTCCCCCAAAGCAGTGTTTTCCAAACATGCCATAAAAAAATAAGCAGATATGATCTTGTGCTGTCAGTCAACCCCACTATAGTATTTTGGCTATAATTTGTTAATTAATAGACTATTTGCGTAACACATAACATATTCTTTGTCAGCAAGTCCTAAGGTACAAGAATATATAAGTTTAATGGGGCTAAGTGGCTTCGTTCAAAATATGTATTTTTCTATGATAGTCATGTATTTGCTGTTACCACCTGTTCACTTCCATACTAGGGGATGTCTTCTGTACTGTCAGACTAATGTCAGGAGCTTAGACATAAAACAGTAGAATGCCAGGTTTCCCAATAAGGCTTTAAACCTGTTTTCAAAACCTAACCTCGTATCGTTAGTGTTTTTTATCACTGTTTATTTGAAAAAATCAGGCCTTCATGCGTTTCGCGTGTGATTGGCGTTCACTTTTTAATCGCGAGACGACGTATTATTATTGCTTCGCTCCGTCTATCCTTTCTCGTCTCTGCTTAGCCCGTCTGTCTTTTTAGGTCAACTTTCTGTGTATAATTTCATTAATGTAGTATTTGTATCTAGGTCATTATGCAGTTTGCATATCAAGGTCTTCTAAGAAATACAGTACCAGTTTTATTTTTAGAACCGACTGTGATTCGCGTGTAGTTTATGCAGACAAAGTAGAAAAAGGGGGTCTCTTGTTCAGCCATTATGGCGTTCTACAACGCAGGCGTTCGCCATTGGGAAAGCACTGGTCTTTCACCATTCTTCTTTCTTTCATATTATTTCGTTCGGCTTTACATTTATGTTCTAATTTTCCAGTTTTGTTCCAATTTATATAGGGGTATCTAGAATTTTTCACTACAGACACACGCACACACTCATGCGTGTCGTCCAATGCGACTAGTAAGGTGTTGTGCATGAGGCTGGCAATCTCACCGTGTAACATCGGTTGCTACCAAAACCACTACTGCAAGAGCACACACTCAGCTATCACACACACACACTCATGCGTGTCGTCCAATGAGACTAGTACGGTGTTGTGCATGAGGCTGGCAATCTCACCATGTAACACAGATTGCTACCGAAACCACTACTGCACGAGCATATGAATACTTCATGCGGATGCAAACCACACTGGTGGCCCCATGCTCCCTCAGGAGCGGAGAAGACAAATACATATCTCCAAGTGAGCCCACGTGCTCTCACAAACCATTCTACACGTAACCATAATTAAATAATAATACAATGGACATAAAATAATATTCAACTATCTGTACAACAAATACTCTCAATAATGAGAATAAACCACCACCCCGCAACTGATCCATCTCAGTACTTGTTCCTGCACTCTGAACATGTCGTAAGTGACGACTGGTGACCCTGGCCACAAGCGTGTCGTATATGACCCCTGATGAGATTCGGAACTCATCACATGAAACACATTGTTACAGAAACAACCCTTGTAATAGCATAGAAATGCTTCTTGTGGGCTTGCGATGGACACCAGAAGCATTGGTGTTTCCATGCTCCACCAGGAGCAAACAGAGAAACACCTGTCTCAACGTGCCTTACGCACCCTGGCGTGGCTCTAATCTCACCAGAAATCTAAATGACTATCAAAGTAAACCATTAAAGATATACAGTAGAATAATCAATAAACGCGAAATAAACTAAATTACGCTTACATTAAAGAATAAAATATAATTACTTTTGACTTAACAACTAGAACTAAAGTCATCACCACGTGGCCTCCCGGCTGCCATCTTGATATTTTTGCTAACAGGTTGATATTATCTAAATTCACGTGAAATAGCTTCATACCATATTTGCCTTTCTGATAAATGAAATAATCGCTCTTAAACTTTCACATCTATCTATCTATTTAATTCACTAAACATTAAAACAGACTCGAGCTGAATATAATTTCAGACTTATAGAACACGAATGCTAAATTCTACAAAATACGCTAACAATTATAGCTCACGTGTTCAAGGCATCTATACTGTAGATCGACTCTTGTTTTGTGGTTTCTTTGGGGCGACACGCAAAACGAGAGAGGCTCGCTCGCCGGCTAGGCCCTTCTTATATAGACCCTAGGACGAATCACTAACTTACTTCGCGGCGCGTAGTAATTGCGCCACGCAAATAACACTCACGATATTTGCTTTATTAGGCACGAAAACACAGATATGGCCCACAATTATCAAATATAACACATCACAACTAATTCTTAGGCTTTATTATGGCCTAAACTAATATATCTTCATGAAGACTTTTCGCATCCCAGAATGCTGCGCGCACATCGAAAATATGTGGGCGATAAATATGCTTTGAACCTGAAGGGGGAAGCCGGGGTGTCTTTACGTGAAGGGGAAGCTGGGTGTCTTTTCGTGAAGGGGGAAGCCGGGTGTCTTTCCGGCCCCATCACATGTGTATATATATATATATATATATATATATATATATATATATATATATAGATATATATATATATATATATATATATATATATATATCAATCAATGAATACCCTTTAGTTTCCCGAGGAGCATAGGCCTTCAACAAACACATGCCAAGTCTTCCTGTCCTGTGCCATCCGCTTTGGTTCTTTCCGTGTTTTCCTCATCATTTTCACCTCTGTATCCAGTTCTCTTCTCCATTTGATTTTTGGTCTACCTATGCCTCTCTATCCCTGTGGATTCCAGAACAAGGACTGACTTGAAATTCTATCAACAGGTCTCCTCAATGTGTGTCCTATCAATCGCCAGGGTCTTCTTCTCAACTCTTGTCCCACTGGCACTTGTCTCGTTCTTGTCATCAATTCCACATTTGTGACTTTGCCATACCCTTTCAGCCCTTCTATTCTACGCAATCGCCCGTTTATAAAAGTGTGTTTCTTTTTGGTTGTTGTTTTTGTTGCTCTCAATGTCTCAGAGCCATACAATAGGACTGACTTGACATTTGAGTTGAAGATTCTTATTTTCATGGTGGACGTGATTTCTCTTGTTCTCCATATGTTTCCCAATGCATGAAAGCTCCTCTTGCTTTTTGTATTCTTATTTTGATGTCATTGTCTGTCCTTCCAACTCTGTCTATATTACTGCCAAGATATGTGTACGATTCTATATCCTTTAGTTGTGTTTCTCCAAGTTCAACCTTGTTATCATTTCTTGCATTTATTCTCAAAATCTTTGTCTTTTCTCTGTGTATTTTCAGGCCCACTTGTTGTGACCTCTCATCGAGAATTTTCATTTTCTCTTGCATCTGATTATGGTTATGGGACAGAAGAGCCAAGTCATCTGTAAAATCCAGATCATCAAGCTTCTTAGTCAGATTCGATTGGATTCCATTTCTGTTGTGTGATGTCGATGTTTTCATAACCCAATCTATTGCTAGTAAGAAAATAAATGGAGACAAGAGGCATCCCTGTCTCACTCCCGTTCTAATCTTAAACGGTTCTGTAAGTTGTCCTTCATGAAGAACTCTGCATGTTATGTCTTCATAGGTCTTCCTTATTAATGATCTTCATAGTTTGTATAATATCTCTGTAGCGGTTTTGATGGCCTCTGCTGGAATTCCATCTGGACCAGCTGCTTTTCCATCTTTCAGAAGCTTTATGGCTTTCTTTATTTCTTCTCTACTTGGTCATTCTAGGAGCCGCGGTAGCATAGTGGTTAGTGCACTGGCTTCCTAGCGCAGTGGTCTATGGTTCGATCCCCAGATGAGGTGGGAATTTTTTAGGCCACAAACGGTTCCTGGGACAACCCAGCCCCCAAATGGGTACCAGATCAACTCTTTGAAGGTTAAGGCGGCCGGCGTGATGCCGACCACATCACCCCTAGTGTGCCGACGGTCAAGATAGTATGGGCCTAACACCATATTCCCAATATGCCTCAATGGGCGTGTAACGGGTTCCTTTACCTTTTTTTTTTTTTTTTACTTGGTCATTCACAGCTGATTTGTAGCTGCTCTTCTGCTGGTTGGATGTCTGGGGGATTAGTTGGAGCTGGTCTATTGAGAAGTTCCTCAAAATTTTATGTCCATCTCTTCATTTGTTCGTGTATATTACTAAGCAATTTTCCATTCTTTACTTTTATGACGCCATTTGCTTGCTTATATTTCCCTGTTAGCTTTCTTGTGTTGTTGTACAAGTCCCTCATATTTCCTTTGGCTACAACTTCATCTGCTTCCCTTGCCAACTCTTCAATATACTTCCTCTTGTCTCTTTTGATGTTTCTTCTTATTTCTTTATTTGCTTCTATGTACAATTCATGAGCCCTGGCTTTGGAGCTTCTGGTTTTGCTTCTGTTTAAATTTGCTTTCTTGTTTTTCCTGTCTTCTATCTTGCTAATGGTTTCTGTTATTAACCATGCTTCGTGCTGATGTTCTCTTTTTTTCAGTACTGATTCACGTGTCTCTTTCCACATATTTATTACTTGTTGCCAGTGGTCTTCCGTATCTGCTTCATCTTCCAGTAGTTGGGGTACTTGGTATTTGTTGGATACTGTGATTGTAAATTGTCCTCTTATTTCCTGATTTCTTGGATATCCCACACTATACTGTTGTCTTTAGCTATATACTGTTGTAGATTTCTTGAGTTCTAATTTAGTTTTAGCCAACAGAAGATGGTGGTCTGATACCACATCTGCTCCTCTACATACTTTACATCATGCAATGATGACCTAAAGTTCTTACTTATGCGTATGTGATTAATCTGATTCTCAGTTCTGTGGTCTGGTGATATCCATGTTGCTTTATGTATTCTTTTATGTGGAAATATGCTTCCTCCTATAGCTAGATGATTTGAAACACAGAAGTTAGCTAATAGTTCCCCATTCTCGTTCATCATACCTAATCCATGCTTTCCCATGATTTCTTCAAAGCCGGTGTTGTCTGTTCATATTTTCACGTTTAGGTCCCTAATTTTGAAGTCTGATGTAAAAGTCTTCTTTCTCAGATTCTTCTTTATCATTCGTTGGTGCATAACACTGTTTGATGTTTATTTTCATTTATATAAATATATATATATATATACATATATATATATATTTATATATATATATATATATAATATATATATATATATAATATATATATATATATATATATATATATATATATATATATATATATATAATATATATATATATATATATATATATATATATATATATATATATATATCGTCATAAGTTCCTTGGAAACAATTGGAATAAATAACCTTTAAAGTACTTACCATTGTCAAGTCCCAGACATGTTTTAATTTGTCCGTCGTCCGACCTACCTACCTAACGATTACTTACATTTAAGTCGCAAGTGAGGGGTGGGGGGGGGGGGTTGGGGCGAGATATTGGAGCGGTTGATATGAAATAGTAAATTAATATGAAATTAATATGAAACAAATATAAAGGTATGTTATCAGGCACTCGCAGGATACCTTTATATTTGTTTCATATTAATTTCATATTAATTTACTGTTTACAGGCCTCAGGTTTCCCTCCCTTATTTGTGATATGAAATAACGGTTTTCAAAGTCGCAGGAGAGGGGGGAACCACCCCGGCGTCACCCCCTTGGACACATGTTATTTCACCATTTGAAGAGATGTGGTGGATTTGATGTTATGAATTGTTGTAGGTATTATTATATTTGTATTAAATGAGATTAGCTATGAAGGTCCCTGAATTTACCCAATAGTATTGTGAACTTTTCAGGGTACCTTTCCGCTACCACCTTTTTTATCTCATTCAAAATGTATTTATATTATTATTATTAAATGACTTCGTTTTGTGTCTAGGGTTATGAATGTAGAGTGTAATGTACAAAAATCAACAAACATACAAACAAATAGTTTATTATTCACAACAGCACACAGTACTACCACAATAACATACAAACGACACTCTAAAAGGCTATCTTATTTAAGACTGTGGTTGAATTTAGTGTAAATATGATTTTTACAATTTTATTATCCTGATTCTATTTTATTTGGAATCAGGATTGACAATTTAAAAGTGAAATCACAATAATCATTTACATCAGTCAAATAGCACAATAGATCCTCTGTCCATACATAAAATATTTTCTAATATACGTCTGTAGTATTCTCCTACTTTAAGGTAATACTGGTAGTACCACTAGGTTGTTGTTTGAAATCATACCCTTTTAGTAATGTTTGTTTCTATCTGTCACTTGTGGAACTATTAAATATTTGTCCCAATTATATTCACTGTCACTTTTTATATTTCTTCTTATAAAGTTCTGTAGTTGAGCTCTCAGGTGCCGAACGAGAACTTATCTTGGCAGTAGAATATAGGTTGAACCTTTCCTCTGCTCGCTTGACAATCTGTTCCCTGTTTGATAGGCAATGGCCACTAGTATGGGCTCGCAGTAAACAGACAGAGTCCTGAATCAATCAGTTTTCAAGCGTTTGGTACCACATTAACGTCAGTACCCAGGACCTCTGAAATGTGAAGGTATGCATCCTTCTTAATATCTAGCATACACTAATAGTCCACAGTTAAGGGCATATACATTACAAACAAACAAAAAGGGTCATATCCTTATACAAACCTATGCCACCATTTTCTTTTGATGTGACAATGTACACCAGTATTCCTTTCCCTAATAGTTACAACGCCACTGCAATTCCAGCTGTAATCTCTTCCATATAATAGGATAGGTGTTATGCTCCTTTATGACAATCATACATATTCTGGTAGTTTTACACCTCTCTGACAGTCTATCACATGGTGGATCAATCTTTAGGCTTTGCCTCATGTTCGCTACAGACCAACTCATGTCCAGATATATATTATTATTTCACATTCAATTTTTATATAAAACACAGATTAATAAATGTAAATCTTACCACAATTTGTTCAATGAAATACACAGAGACGATGACTGACACAGTTTCGATCTGTTTTGTTGTCCAGGCTGCCCAGAAATTATATTTAAAAGCACAGCCTGATCTCATCTATCACTGGTGAAACTGTTTCTAGTAATGGCGTCCCCCCCCCCCCCCAACGCTTATTCTGACAATATCGATTCAGTTAGCCAATCACTCTTAATTTTACAAGGGTAAACAGTCTTTCAAAAAATATCATTCAAACCTTTCTACGTTACTAGGCTATTTATGTTTATTCAAAGGTCAGCCAATAATATTTTGTCTCACTTCAAATGCCACCCAATCGGATTCACTGTACCATCCTAGCCTATCTGTCACCTAATTTTTCCCAAAAATATGCGATCCAATCTAAGCAGATATGACTTGACCTGACAGTATCTCTGATCTCTATGTATGGTTTTATCATTATTTGATTAGTTAAGGGACTATTTAGATAACTAATAACATATTCTTAGTCAGCAAGTCTTCAGGTACACGAATCTACGATTTTTAAGGGGCTATGTGGTTTGGTTCAAAATTCTATCTTTTTTTTTTCTATGTTAGTTGTTTATTTTTAAACTACCTCTCGTTCACTCTTTTTCCATGTAATTTCAAGCTAAATACGAGAGCTTAGATCATTCATAATAAGAGCTTAACAAGTTTCCATGACCGTAGTGTATACATTTCTAACTTTTTCATCGTATTGGGGAAACCCCTAAGGCAAGACTTGCCACTGTGCTACAGTTGGCTTTTAGTTTAAAATCAATGCGAAACGAATTAGCATTTCATCTATCCTTGCCCCTCCTCGTTCCACAATGCATTTTAGGCAAATATTTTCTTAGAACTAGGAAAAGTGGTTGTTTATGTCAAGGACGAATTTGAAAAATTGGGTACCGTTTTGTTCGGCTATTCGTTAGCAAATAATAATCTGAAGGCGTAGGCGACACCAACCGTTCTAGCAAAAAATTCTTTTGTACTTTCTTATCTTTGCATTTATGCCCTATACTGTTATATATTAATTTAGATATTGTATTTAGAAATCACTACAAGAGACTTGTACACATGTTATTTCACCATTTGTAGACACTTGTACACATGTTATTTCACCATTTGAAGACACGTGTACACAGTGTTCTGTCAGCATGTGAAGAAACTTGTACACATGTTATTTCACCATTTGAAGACACTTGTAAACATGTTATTTCACCATTTGTAGACTTTTGTACACATGTTATTTCACCGTTTGAAAACACGTGTAAATATGTTCTGCACCATATGAAGACACCTGTACAAAATGTTCTGTCAGCATTTGAACACACTTGTATACATGTTATTTCACCATTTTCAGACACTTTAGCTCATAATTAGAGCACAGCTGTGATATTGCTTATAGGTTATACTGCACATTTACGTTTGTATTGAGTTGTAGATGTACATCATTTGTATGCGTGATCTTGTAATGTTGTTGCGTAGATAATTTAGTGAATAAATAGCGAAAAGTAAAAAAAAAAAAAAAAAAAAAACTGCAATAAACCATTTCAAAAATGTTCGGAAATATTTATAACATAATTCGTTTAACCTAAGTAAGAGGGTGCTTGACGATGATCGTGAGTTAGACAAGGCAAAGGTAGCGCGGAATAGAACTGGGCAACTCACCATATAGAGCTGTGCCTAATATAGTGAAAAGAGCCGCGGTAGCGCAGTGGTTAGTGCACTGGTGTCCTACCTCAGTGGTCTATGGTTCGATCCTCAGTTGAGGTGGGATTTTTTAGACATCAAACGGCTCCGGAGTCGACCCAACCTCATGAAATGGGTACCAGAGCAACTCTTGGTATGTTGAGGCGGCCGGCGTGATGCTGACCACATCACCCCTAGTGTGCCGATGGTCAAGAAATTATAGGCGTAACACCACATTTCCAAAATTCCTCCATGGGCGTGTAACAGGATTCTCCACCTTTTTACCCCTAATATAGTGAAGTCACTTAGGGTTTGGGCTTCTTTTGGCGATGCGCCAAAAATCATTGATAACAAAATACAGCCAGGTACATTGGGAAAGAAAGACACATTACAAAGGCATTAAGAGATGTGAACCCGCTACTTTACTTACCACCAAAATATAACACACGTTTAGCGCATATAACCACAGTGATACAAGATCTGTGGACAGCACATCACCAGAAGAACAAAGAAAGTGGAATAAAACAAAGAACTAATAATGGGAATAAATACAAGTTTTCAGTGATTTCGATTGTGATGTCATTACTTCCGCGTCCAGCACAGTCACTTTTAGACGTTTCTTGTGGTAGGTGATACGCCTCAAGAACTAACGGCGTTTATATCAGAGGAAGTCCCATGAGAGTGTAGCAGTTGCTGACAGAATGTTTTCCAAATTTCCCTAGCGAACAATTTGCTCCCGAAGAATTTACAAAGAGTAGGATTTTCTGACGTAGAATTTCCGAACACGTAGTATACATAAGCAAGAGTGTTCCTGAGTGTCAGAATGTGCCAGGATTAACAAAACGAGAATTTCCTTCAATATTTCCAACCAGTAAACAAGTCTACAACTTTCTTCCGGGACAATTTAGTGACTGTTCAATGATCGTGGACAATCTTTCTGAAACTCTGATTCTGAAGAAGTGCATTTCACCGCGAATAACACACTCCAGACATTCACCATGGACCCAACTGAGAGTTACATGACAAGACCTGAGTGGCGTGGGTACAGATGGCTGTCGTAAATTTTTTAAAGATAGGTCAGAAGATATTTATGGTCCCGTCTGAGCAGAGGTGATAGTGGTAAATATGTGAGAATAAAGGTGTAAGAAATAGATTTTCACGAGGGAATAGTGTAAGAGGAAGATCTGTCTCTGGAGTGAGTAGATTCTCTAGTCCAGCCTATCTATACGACTATATTTTAATATCAGACGACCTTTCTCTCCCTATATGAAATATATGTTATACTACACACGCCCACGCACACACAATTATGTGACAACTATACGCTCAAACGTGAAAAACTTTGGATAATTTGGGTATGGGTCTGACCAACACACTAAGTTAAGTTTTGTTTAGTTTATTATCACTTAAATCTTTACAACATCAAACATATATACATCAATATAATCATGTTTACAGACATAGGAAAATAACCCAATAAGTGCCCTCCCTCTTGTTGAGAAATGAAGGATCCCAAAGGAAGTTAATAACCCAAAAGGTCAAAGATTAACACTAGGGTGTAGAATAGACAGTAAAGAAAACAACAGGTCCCACTAAACTGTTATCCAGTAAGAAATTAAACAATATTTAAAAGAAACAGAAGTTTGCAGGTACAATGTTTCCTGTAACAAATGAAAATATGTCACTCTCTCTCTCTCTCTGTTATACTTGGCCACTCATTCGCTCCTTACCTAATCTGGTGAAACAATGGTTTGGACGAATTATCCATGAATGTGCATATAAAATCCAGTAGTTGGTATCATCCGAATTGGTCCCAGTCCCTCCGATAATAATTAAAGTTTACACGGGGAACGCCTAATTTGGTGGTAGATTTCTGGATACATAATTGACACCTAGAACAGTTAATGCCGGAACTCTCTGAGATATGGCACTCCCAGTAAACAGCAGGAAAACATGGGATTGCTAACACCGTTAGTTATGATGATGATAATACTCCTATCGGCTTGCTCTGGGGTGAGTACCGATTATGAAACAGCGTATTCTCCTGGATAAAATCCACTTGGATAAAACGACTGTCAGAAGTCGGGAAAAATGTTATGTATATTGCCACAGCGGGCTGATAAAATTGAATGGAAAAATCTGGGTATTTTATAAGTCCCGTTACTCAAATTTACAGTTAAAAAATGTTAGTGTGTTGCCTTGGCAATTCCTGTTCACACCGGTACGGGGACGAACGCCAAGGACATAAAAACGACAACTATTATTCCTTCAGTAACTGAGGAAAAGACCACAATAGAAAACCGCTGGCCGCTGGGTTTTGATCTAGCACTGTATTAGGAAGAAAACAAAACATTTAACCAAAATTATGCTATCAGCGTAAGGTATGATCTCTTATCCTCTCCGTCACCTAATTAGATTAAAAGGCACACGGTATCTTAGCCTATACTACCGCGCGTCTCTTAACGAGTACGGGTTTGGTGAAAGCATGCCGCCTTTCCCCCCTCCGACTCGGTAAAACAAACAGCGCACAATGTCAGTTATAATTTTAATTATGACTACGCTCCCTTAACAAATATCGCCTGTCATTACTAGCTAGTTGATTGTCGGCGTCTATTGTTTTTACATATGATATTAAATGCAAGTCACTATATAATTACACACAATGAAAATATAATGCGCATTCTACTGTGTCACTTTATCCGTCACTCAAACATTATTTAGTCAGCTAAACCGTATCTTCTGGTGAAAAAATGGTTGAAGGATTTTACATTACTGAACCACTGGTAAGAAAATATCTACGTGTTTGCTATTTCTCTAGTCTTAACGCTAGAGAATCGCAGTGAATAAAATGGTAAAACTATAACATATAAGCACAACTTATATTATTACCAGAAAAACAGAATAATCCCCACGAAGGCTATTAACGCACTATTTCACATAGGTTCTAGCGTACGCGTTTAGATTATCCAAAATTTCTTGAGAGACTTGATAACTGACTTGGAGAGAAGGCAGTACATATATAGATTAAAGGTAATATCTCTAAAATATGTGAAACTTCACACCTTGCATGTATCAGGGAAAATCAACGAGCTTGACTTCCAAGGATTCTACGGTTCGCTCACTCGCGATGCCGATAAGACATCTCGTGCAAACAGGCCTTCTTAGATTATCTCCCCCTGCCGTAGATCAAATACTTAAGTCCCCTGCGAATGTCGGACATCAAATATGATCTTGAAATATTATTATCGCCCTTTGATTTTGCTACCGAGTGTGGTAAAGTGGGATGTTATAAATTTTTATAGGGGACTTAGTGTACTGACTGAGATCAGCTGTGAAGGTATCTGTATCTAATAGGTGTAGTGTTTTACAGATAACCTTACTTGCTACCACATTATGCCTCAGTCAGAATTATTCTGGAATATTGTGATGACTACGTTAAATGTCTAGGGTATGTATATGATGAAGTGTAAGTCACAACAACAACAGACAGATAAACAATTTAATTTATTCCACCACACTTGACAACACTGTGACACTCACACACATGTAACATTCTATAAGACTATCTTAAATGAGTCACTGGTAAATTTTCAAATATCAATATGTATTAAGTACTTTCATTAATATTTATGTCCTGATTCAAATACAAGTGAACCAGGGATCACAATCAATTTTAATTACAATTTATATGTACAGAATTTATCAATATGAATCTTGTAGTGACATATTTTATTAATATTATCCTATGTGTGTCAGTTGTGTAGTAGTAATATGAGGTAATACTGGTTTTGTTTTTTCAAGCTATGTTGTTATTTGTCATCATGACTTCAAGTGTTTGTTTATGTTGGAACTAGTATTGGAGATGTTCTCAGTTCCGTTCATTAAAACAATTAATTTCCCCTCTTATTTTTATGCAATGTCAGTTTAAGATGGGGTTACATAATGTTGAGCTCCGCTGGCCACATAGGCTTATCTTTCGTGATGGCGGCAGGAAAAGACTCCTCTGCTCGATTGCTCCCCTGTGTTCTGGAGACACCTCACTGTTTGCTATATGGACCAAGGAGTATGCTGTCCGCCTCTGGATTCAGCAAAGCTCTGACCAGGTGCTGCTCAATAACTTTTGGACCACGGTCCCTGAAACAAGAAGGTTGTACCTCCTACTTCATAACTAATTTATAATCTATTTACAGATTGAACACATTACATAACAAACACTGAGTTCAGAGCGGTAGGCCAACTGTCAGCTTCATCTGAAATAATTTACACCAGTATATTCCTCCCTAATGGTTACTACGCCTCTGCAATTCCAGCATTATTTCTTTCTAGTCGATAAGATAGGTGTCAGTGTACTGTTTGGCAATTCCATGTAGTTTTACTTTCCTCCGACACCTTCTGTTCAGGTTGGAGCATTATATAGGCCTTGCCTCATGTTCGCTACTGACCCACATATATATACAGACATAAATTATCAATTTACATTCAATTTTCATTAAAAAGATAACAAATATTTCAAGCTTACCACAATTCATGGAAATAACACAGAATTACTTTGACTGGCAATGAATATAGCACAATTTCGATCTGCCGATGTCCCAGGCTTTTATTTAGAAAAATATGCACTGGTGCTCAACGCACTGGTTCTGTAGTAAGTTTATTTGAACATGTGGTGGTGACCTGACGCCTCTGATTGACTATATTCGCGGTTCTAACCAATCGTGCCATGTTTACCCAATCGATGCGCTCCAATCACATCGGATTTAACATGGAGACCCATTTCCCGTACAATGGTGGTGTGAAAATCTGCCACTGAGCGATTCTGATTCTAGTGTTGTCTGACACCCTCACTATTTTATTTTGGCTATAATTTGGTAATTCCTAGACTATTTGCTTAACGTTTAACATATTCTTTGTCAGCAAGTCCCAAGGCACTCAAATATACAAATTTAAAGGAGCTAAGTGGCTGCGTTCAAAATATGCATTTTCTAGGATAGTCGTGTAGTTGTTTTTTTTATTTTTTATGTTCAGAACCGCCACCTGTCCTGCTGTACTGTCAGACTAATGTCAGGATTTTAGACATAAAACAGTAGAATGTCATGTTTCCTAATAAGCGTTTTGAGAGTTTTTAAAAACTAACTCTCGTGTGTGTAGTGTTTTTTATCACTGTCGATTTGAAAAAAGCTAGTGCTTGTGGCCTTACACGCGTGATGGTAGTAATTGTGTATCGCGAGACTGTGTTAGTATTGCCTGCGTTCCGGCTTTCAGCCCTCCCTTCTTTCTATCTTTAGTCCATCTGTCTTTCGTTTTTGGGTAACGTAGTGTATAAAACGACATGAATGGAATTTTAAATCTAGGTCAACTTGCGTATCTCAAGGTTTTTCTTAGAAAGGCAGTACACGTTTTATCGTAGAAAGTGGGTATTGAAGCAGTAGGCTTTTACTATCAACGTGAAACGTTACAATTTGCAGACGAAGGAGAAAACAAGGGGGATTTCGAGTACAGTCATTGGGACAGCACTGTTCTTTACCATTCTTCTTTCCTTTTATTGAATTTATGTGTTAGGCTTTACATTTACCTGATAATTTATATATGTGGATTAGAATTTCTTACGACACCGAGTCTGGTCTGTTTCCCCACGTGCTTTCTGTCACTATCCGATGATTGACAGATCCGCTCGCGTGAGAACTCTGGTAAACAGACCGGTTCGCTCCCCTGTTATCTGGCATGTTGCAAAAATAGGTAAACAACTCGTTAGCGCAAGAACGACAGGAAAAATAGGCGTGGCTACAAAAGTTAGTTAACAGGCAGCGAATTGCGCGGTTTTGCTTTCGCAAAACGTAAATACTAACTGAGGAAGCAAAGGTGGTTGGATCTCCGTGGCTATATTTACATTACACGTCACAATGGCTTAGAGATGAGGAAAGGCGATCAGTGATGTGGTCCAAATAACTTAGAAAAGAGGAAAAGAGATGAGTGGTGTAGACCAGATAACGTAGAGAACATAAAAAGAGATATGTAGTGTGGTCCAGATAACTTAGAGAGCAGGAAAAGAGATGAGTAAAGTGTGTTACCACTTTTTCACTTCTGCTGAGCTGGTAATACTCGTATGTATCATTTTTATTATCGCCTGGTTGCTTTGCTTCCCACATAGTCGTGTATCTGCTCTTAATAAAACTCTTGGCCTCTTCATAAGTTGGTGTGAATACTAAATGTGAGAACTGAATTTCACAAAAATAATTATTATCATAGGTGGGAACATTGATGTGAGATCAGAATTACACAACTTACTTACTTAGTCGTTCCCCTTCTACCGTGGGGTGCAGAGGTTTGGAAAAGAGAGCGCCGGACTATCCTATCCGGCTGTCTTCTTCCTGGCCTGGTTCAATTCTATTCTCGGTCCTTCAAAGATTGTCTAATGTTGTTCTCCCAGCGGACTCTGAGTCGTCCTGGGGGTCTGGATCCCTGGCTCTGTGTGTCCCATGATTGTCGTGGTAGCCGATTTTCTCTAATTCTGCAGACATGGCCAAACCATCTTAGTTGGGACTGTTCTACTTGGGTCTGCAGGGGGTGTGATTTTAGGCCTTGACATATCGTCTGATTGCGGACCATGTCTCTTCTTGTTACTTCAACCACCTTCCTCAGACACCTCATTTCTGCGGTTTGGATCTGGCTTTTGTGGATTGCAGCCATTGTCCATGACTCGCATCCATATGTCAAGACTGGGACATAGGTGGAGTGGTATACAGCCGTCTTCGTTTTCTTACCAACCTCTCTCTTGCTGAGGAAACCTCGATTTATGGCCTGAAAAAGTCTCCCAGCTGCTGCTTTTCGAGTGGCCAACTCTTCTTTGATGCCTCCCTTTCGGTCTATAATAGCTCCGAGGTATTTAAAGTGGTCGACTTGCTCCAGTACCTGTTCTCCCAGCTTAATCAGATGTCTTCATTCTTCTCGTGATATCACCATGGATTTTGTTTTAGAGCTGCTTATGACCATCCCTCTCTTCTCCAGCTCTTTCTTCCAGACTTGCAGGTTGGATTGGAGATGTGCCTCTGATTTAGCAATCAGGGCAACATCATCAGCAAATGCCTGCTCTGAAATACAGACCTGTCTCATCTTCCAGTACCCCACTGAATACTTTCTTGTTCTCTCCTTACATGCCTTGATGACACCGTCCATGAGGAGTATGAAAAGATAAGGGGACAGAATATCACCTTGTCTTACAGCAGTGGTGGTCCTGAAATCTTCTGACTTATGGTTTGCTGTCCTCACATAATTTCTGCAAGACTTGTAGAAGCTATGTACAGCATGAATCTGAGGTGCTGGAATGTTCTTCTTTGCCAAACAGTCCCAAAGTTTTCTCCAGGGGACCCTGTCAAACGCCTTTTCCAGATCTATGAAACAAAGATGGATCTCATTCTTATACTCAAGGGCCTTTTCACTCAGCTGTCTGAGTGTGAAGATTAGGTCTTGAGTACTTCGGTGGTTAGCTCGGAATCCGCACTGGACCACATCAAATTGTGGCTCAGCTAGGCTTCGGAGTCTCTGCTCTAGGATTCTAGAGTAGATTTTACCAGGGACACTGAGAAGGGATATGCTTCTATGGTTTCTACATTGTCGATTGTCACCCTTTTTGAAGATTGGTATTATGATGGCAGTGGTTTTCTTGCGCATGTTTTTCACATATTCTATATTTTTCCTTATTTGTCCTGGTGTGTTTTTAGTTCCTAAGTATTGTTACTTTGCCATTTTCTTCTCTCTCATTTTTTCTTTGACTTCCTCTGTCCACCAAAGTGTCCTCTTTCTCTTGTTCCCAAGTCGGACTTCACCACATGATTTTGCAGCAGCTGTCTTTATGATGTCCTTGAATTTAAGCCAGAGGGTTTCTAAGTCATCAATGTTTTCTTCTGTGTTTCTCGCCGCTGTAGCAATAAGACCCAGATATCTGGTCTTAATTTCTGGCTCTCTCAGCTTGTAGGTCTTAATGCTCATTTCTCCTGTTCGTTTACTTGGTTTCTTGCGTGATGTTGGGCAGTTCCTAGGCTGAGCAACTCTTTCAGTTGTTCTTTTGATTGTAAGCAGGTAGTGATCCCTTCCAGTCTCTGGCCCCCTCCAGACTTTTTTGGTTTTTGGCCACAATGCAACTCATGCCCCCCTTTAGCTCTTTCAGATATGGGTACACCACTGTAGAGCAGCGTGTTGCCATCGAGATCCATGACTCCTTGTCCCTTTTTTCTTTGTTTCCGTTATAGAAAGCACACAACTCTGATATACAAGGTAATCTTAATTGTGTTCTTGTGCTTTACTGAGAGGACTTCTAGATGTTTTTTAGACTAAAAAAGGCTGTTCTTGCTTTGTTCATTCTGTTACTGATGTCTTTGCTTGCTCAGCCGTCTAGTGTTACTATGTATCCTAGGTATGTGAAGGTGTCTGTCTTTTCCAGTTGCTGATTCCTTACTGATAAGGTTTCAGGGTTGCTCACATTGAGCGTCATGACCTCTGTCTTCTTTAGATTGATGTTCAAGCCCACCTGCTGGCTATACTTATTACGTCTATCCGTTTTTTCCTGGATGTGTTGATGTGCTTGTAGTGCAATGTCATCTGCATATTCCAGATCTTCCAATGTAGAAAATGTAGTCCATCGTATTCCTCCTGGACTGCCCTCTGTTGTCTGGCACATCACCCAGTCTATGACTGTTAAAAATAGAGTGGTTGATAAGGGGCATCCCTGTCGTACTCCTGTCTTCACCTCAAAGGTTAGGTTGCTCTGCCCAACGCTACACTTAAAGTTGGCATAGAGGCTTTTCATGATTGACACTCTGCAGCTTGGAATTCCATAAGCCCTCAGTATTTTCCATAAACTGTCCCTATGTATACTGTCAAAAGCCTTTTCAAAATCAAAGAAATTAATGTACAGCTGTCTTTGCCATTCTGAACACTGCTCTATAATGTTCCTGAGGGTAAATATATGATGTACACATCTTCTGTTCTTTCTAAATTCTGCTCGTTCTTTCCTCAGTTTGTGGTCTACTTCTTTAGAAATTCTCTGTATAATTATCCTGCCTAGTATTTTGCTGGAAACTGAGAGAAGAGTGATTCCTCTCCAATTATTGCTGTCTGCAAGATCTCCCTTCTTGGGCAATTTGGCAATTATTCCTTTGTTCCACTCCGTTAATGTTGTCCCTGTTTTCCATACTTGTGCAAATTGTGGTTCTAATAGTTCTGCTGCAAGTCTGGAAGGAAGAGTGGAGAAAAGAGGTGTGACAAGGTGATATCCTATCACCTTAAGCTCATTATGGGACGATGTCATCAAGGCATGTAAAGACAAGAAAGTATTCCAGTGGGGTACTGGAAGATGAGACAGGTCTATATTTCGGAGCTGGCATTTGCTGATGATGTTGCCCTGATTGCTAAATCAGAGGCACATCTCCAATCCAACCTGCAAGTCTGGAAGGAAGAGCTGGAGAAAAGAGGATGGTCATAAGCAGCTCTAAAACAAAATCCATGGTGATATCACGAGAAGAAAGAAAACATCAGATTAAGTTGGGAGAACAGGTCCTGGAGCAGGTCGACCACTTTAAATATCTCGGAGCTATTATAGACCGAAAGGGAGGCATCAAAGAAGAGTTGGCCACTCGAAAATCAGCAAGAAAGAGGTTGGTAAGAAAACGAAGATGGCTGTATACCGCTCCACCTATGTCCCAGTCTTGACATATGGATGCGAGTCGTGGGCAATGACTACAACCCACAAAAGCCAGATCCAAACCTCAGAAATGAGGTATCTGAGGAAAGTGGTTGAAGTAATAAGAAGAGACATGGTCCGCAACCAGACGATCCGTCAAGGCCTAAAATCCCATCCGCTGCAGACCCAAATAGAACAGTCCCAACTAAGATGGTTTGGCCATGTCTGCAAAATGGGAGAAGATCGGCTACCACGACAAGCATGGGAAACAAAGAGCCAGGGATCCAGACCTCCAGGACGACCCAGAGTCTGCTGGGAGGACAACATTAGACAATCTTTGAAGGACCGAGGACTAGAATGGAACCAGGCCAGGAAGTAGACAGCTGATAGAATGGTCCGGCGCTCTCTCTTTCAAACCTCTACACCTCACGGTAGAAGGGGAACGACTAAGTAAGTAAGTAAGTGGAATGTCTGTATTAACATCTTGATCATTTTCAGCCTCAGGAACATTCAGTTGTGTCTCTGGTGGTTCCATGTTCAGAGTTTCTCTGAAATGCTCTGCCCATCTTGTTTCCTGTCCCTCTGTTGTCGTAATGATATTTCCTTGCTTATCTCTTACTAATGTAATATTGTTTGCACCTCGTTTTCCGCTGATGATTTTAGTTATTTTGTATACTGTGCTTTGTTCATTTCTCAGTGCTTCCTCTTCTGCCTGTCTTGCAAGATCGTCTAGGAAATTCCTTTTGTTGGCTCAGGTTTGGGGTTTAACTTCCTTGTCCAGCTGACTGTGCTGTTCGCTATATAGTTGCTTTAACCTGGGGGACTTCGCTTCTATTTTCTTTCTTTTCTTTTCATTTCCTTTCTCATCGTTATGGTGTTTAATGTTTCTGGTGTTATCCAGTCTTGCTTCTTCCTTTCCTGGAATCCCAAGCATGATTTGCTGCTTTCCTTATATATTATTGAAATGGTGTTGAATTTCTGGTCTATATCATCCAGTCAATGTCTTTTCCTGACTTTCGGCAAATTGATATCGCTTCTTTATATCAGCCGCAAAAGCTTTTCTGATAAGGGGGTCCTTCAATTTGCTGATGTCAAACCTTTTCTGTGTGGTTACAGTTGATCCAGCCGTTCTGAGTTTCACTTTCAGTTTTGCTAATACTAAATGGTGATCACTACCCACATCCGCACCTCTTCTTACCTTCACATCTTGTAATGCATGTCTCCATCTTCCGTTAATCACAATGTGGTCTATCTGGTTTCTGTCCCGACCATTTGGTGATTCCCATGTTAATTTGTGAATTTCTTTGTGTGGGAAAAGTATTCCTCTATTGACCAGGTTTTTAATGCTACAGAAACTTATTAATTTATCCCCATTTTCGTTTGCTGTTCCGCTGTTGCATTTCCCCATTACTCTTTCATTATATGTATTGTGTGTTCCAACTTTCGCGTTGAGGTCTCCCATTACTACGATAAGATCATATCTAGGTGTGTCTTCCATTTCTTTCTGCAGTTGTTGATAGAATTCATCCTTGACCTAACATCACTGTCATTCATTGGTGCGTAGCATTGTATTATTGTAGTGTTGGTGAATCTCCCTCTCAATCTTATTGTTATCAGTCTGTTGTTGATGGGTTTCCATTCCAGTAATTTCCTTTCTACTCCTTTCTATTCCTTTCTGTAGAATAATGGCCATACCTTCACTGTGCTGTCCATCCTCTCTTCCAGAGTAAAGTACTGTTTCTCCTGTTGCTGTTTTAACTTTTCCTGTCCCTGTCCATCTGTTCTCGCTTATCCCTAGAATGTGTAATCTATAATTTCTCATTTCTGCAGTGACCTGTTTTAATTTACCCGTCTCGTTCATTGTCCTGACATTCCAAAATCCTATTCTTGTTTAACGTTTTGCGGTCAGGACGTCCGTTTTCGTGTCACTGGCTTCCTGGTGCGAGCTTGGGCACAGTTATATGGAGATCAAGCTGTTGCCCAAGCACCTTGCCCCCTCTCCACGCAGCCGGTAGGTCCAAATGAACAGTAATAGACTAAACAGTTTAGTGACCGTCACGTCGCAGGAGTTGCCAGAATAATGTCGAATCAACATTAGACTGCCTTAGTAACTCCAACTCCGGATTTATCCTCAGGGTTCACTCCCGAAGCCTTTCCCGCAAACGGATATTCCTTCAGAGAGTGGTGGTTTAGCCTTCTTCTTGATAGGCTACCAACCAAGGATTATGAGCCCTATCTGCCGGAAACTGCTGGTGACTCGTCTTTGCCCCTTCTCCCGTCAGTGAAAGTTCCGGTGGGCTTAAATTGAGCCTAACACTAAGGCCGGGAGCTGGACTTGATTGTCAGAGGTTATTTGAGGCGCGTGCCGTAGAAGCATTTATCTCCAGTGAGAGCGTATCTTCACTACAACTCCCGGCTATGACGACTGTGACAGAAGCATGCAAATATATTACATGATATCTACACGTTTTGCTTCCACCTGTTTACCACCTTTTTTTCCTTATTAGTTATGCACGTTTGGTTAAAGCAGTACCCAAAACTTCGATTCATTCATCTGTCTCACTCATAATTTAGCCACGCCTAAATTTTTTCTTTTCTCTATTGTCTTACAGGCACTAGGAATGTTTAAAATCAGACCGTTTCACGTGTAGAGAGAGGAGACGGGTCGTATATTTGTAGAATCAAGAGCGATAATTCAAAAGTTGTACCTTTTGATAGATGCACGTAGAAAGAGAAAAGGGGAGATAATCAATCACAGTTACACCCCCCTTTCCCCTTTCCCCTCATCGTTCGTTCGTGAATGTAATTGGCTACAGATGAGCGGAGATAAAAAAAACAGTTTGCTCGCTGCTGGAGTCTGGCGGTCTGCAAAAGGTGGCAAATTAACTTTGATTCAAAATTTGACCACGGAATTCCCCAAAGGTGTTATGTCTCACACTGGTCAGCGACTTTTTGTCTATTTCATATATATATATTCCAGCTTTCAAACTTAGTTTATCTAGTACCCACACATTTTCAGACGTCTAGCTTCGATATTCTAGATCCATTATAACAGTGGAATTTCTTAGTTTTTTTCGATTCCAGATAGTCATTTTGTATTGCGGTAAATATTTATAATAGCCTCTTGAGAGATTTAATTTTTAAAGACCGTCATGATATTTCACTAGGATTTTTGTGCTAATTGACTAGCGAATTAAAACAACATAGAGCTAACTTTTTAATTTAATTACTTGCTATTAATTAGTAAGAGATATTTTGGTCAACTAATAAATGCACTATTCATTATGAGTACTGACGAAATAAATATTTATTTCTAATTTATTATGAGCAATTTTATAAATGACTAGCGCTTATTTCACGGGGTTTTTGTTAAACGATAAATAAGATATACACTTGTGTTTTTCTAATTTAAATTTAATAGCCGAGTGGAAATTAAATTATACCTCTACGCGGGTTATTTTTAGAATAGAATACTGATTGTGGTTAAATGTTACATTTTTCTTCCTATAATTCTAGTACAAGTCACAACCCAAAACCTACCAGCGGCTTCAATATAAATCTGAGAAAACGGGTATAAGTACAATAGACGCCAAACAAACATTCTTATGCACCCAGCGGGTCTTTGAGGTTTACCTGTTCGGCTCTCTTGGTTTACCCAGAAAGAGTGAGAGTACCAACAAAAGACAATAAGAATAATGGTAACTGGACCTATAGCTGTCCAGATTTCCTTTTTTCATTTTCATCTACATTCAGCCCGCTGTGGCAAAGAATAGCAAATTTAACATTACCTTCCTACCGACCACTTGTGTTGTGGCGAGGATTTATCCTGAATAAAAGATTTATCTACCTGACATTCTATTTTACTATCGAGTATTTCAAGCTACTGTACATTGTGACTATTTTGATCTCGAAGTTGTGCTTCATAACTGGACTACTTGCTGTGACATGAACAGAGTCAATAAAACAAAAATAACAAAATAGGCGTTCATCAATAAGAGGATTAAACAGTCATTTGAAGAACTGAGGCTTATTTGCCAAAAGAACCGACACTGAATCTGTTACCTGGAGCATGGAGATATGTTCAAGCTGTTGTTAAACACTTATTCGGTAAGCGAGAATGAAATGTGATCACATGTTTGTCAGAGCGAGTGAAAGCAGGGATGAATAATTCTTATATTGTATAATTGATATACTCACTTTGGTTTTTTTTTCTTTTTATGTTTGCTAATACTGTTCATTTTCAGAATAGACTAACTAGAAACTCTGTTCTTTACAGTATAGTCAAATTCTATACCATAGCGCTAATCTTTTGACCTTTTGGTGGTTCATTAACTTCTTCGTGTGGGAACTTGTCTCAACAGAGGCGATTGCGCTTATGTGTCTATTCCTTTATTAATTCTGTAACCTATGATTTTTATATACTGATATTTTGACAATAACTGTTGGGAAGTTTCTTTATGGTAAATAAAAGTAACATAAAACTTAATTACCTGTGTCGGTCAGCTCGTCCCAATATTCCTATTCCATAAATATAGTTTCAAGTTTGTGCGTCTAATTTTCGTCACTTATCTGTGTGTGTGTATGTGAGTGGTTGATATATATATATTAATATATACAGAGAGAAGCCCGGATGAAAAAGGAGGAGGGCGGCCTGCATGGAGGCCGTAAGGAGGCAGCCCCACCACAATGCAAAGGCACAATAGGCCAATCACCTGTTTGCTTTAAATCACAATTACGAGCAATACAAGAGAGAAAACTGGACTGATTCTGCAGCCGATAGGATAGTCTGGCGCTCTCTCTTCCAAACCTCTACACCTCACGGTAGAAGGGGAACGACTAAGTAAGTAAGTAAGTATATACAGAGAGATATACTGTCTGATCAACAAATTTCTTTTGTAGAGATAGGCTGGACTAGAGTATCTTCTCAATCCAGGGACAGACTCTACCTTTCACCATTTCACTCGTGAAATCTAGTTCTTTACCTTACCTCTCACTGAGTTACCACCCTTTTAGTTCTATTCAGACGGGACCAAAATATATCTTAAAAACCTATCTAAAATCTACGACAACGACCTGTGGGACTAAATAAAGCAAAGTAGGGA
Source organism: Oreohelix idahoensis (assembly GCA_024509875.1). Classification (NCBI taxonomy): domain Eukaryota; kingdom Metazoa; phylum Mollusca; class Gastropoda; order Stylommatophora; family Oreohelicidae; genus Oreohelix; species Oreohelix idahoensis. The sequence goes on along the minus strand of JAMPIV010022262.1, from coordinate 205,022 downwards.
TTTTAAACTGTATATTAGACTGGGAAAGAAAAAAAAGTTTCTTAAAGAGAACTAAAAGCATAAGGTAATCCCAAGTTCCATATTGGGCAGGGAGGAAAAAATGAAAGAAATGATGTACATTCTACGTATAAAACTTACAGTTTCAAACCAGTGTAAATGTCTATGTAAAAATATTCACTTTAAAATTAATGAAAGTTTCTAAGCTTTTCAATCAGTGTAAATGTAAATGAAAACATATTCAATTTATATTGTGAACACTTTTCAATCGGTGAAAATGTAAATGTAAACATATTCTATCTGTATGATTGACCTTTCATTTAAATGTAAAGTAAAGATAAAGCTATTCAATTTAAATGTAAAGAAAGTTATCTCTCGATGGATTAAGTTTAATTCGCATCGAGGGTAAATTCTGAGTTAAATGGGATGGTGGAATAGAGGGAAAGGGGACCCTTAACCATGGGTTGGAAAACGCAATACTCATGAGAACGTTTCGTTTCTGTTATTGACCACAGTTGTTGGTGGTACCAGGAGGGTATTAATCTCTGGAGCAAAGTGAGGGTAGAAGTGGAGTGACGTAGAAACGCGGGACCAGCTTGACAGTTACTCCTTGACATTTTTGGGAACGTGCTGCGCCTTTAATCTTGACCAGAGATGCGAGAACGCCAGTGACCTATCTGCACAGAACCAACCCATCAGCGGGAGCAGAACATAACATTGGAAGTTAAGTAGCCCTATAAGCTATCAAGTGAGCTCCTTTAAAAAAATAACGCTCAATACTTACATTTATTTCATCTATACTGTGGCTCTTTCTTACATTTATTTCATCTATACTGTGGCTCATTTTTACATTTATTTCATCTATACTGTGGCTCATTTTTACAATCATTTCATCTATACTGTGGTTCATTCTTACATTAATTTCATCTATACAGTAGCTCATTCTTACATTTATTTCATCTATACCATGACTCATTCTTACATTTATTTCATCTATAGTGTGGCTAATTCTCACATTTATTTCATGTATACTGTGGCTATTTCTCACATTTATTTCATCTATACTGTGGCTCATTCTTACAATTATTTCCTACACACTGTTGCTCATTTTTACATTGATGCCATCTATACTGTGGCTCATTCTTACATTTATTTCATCTATACTGTGACTCATTCTTACATTTATTACATCTACACTGTGACTCATTCTTACTATTATTTCATCTATACAGTGGCTCATTCTTACAATTGTTTCCTCTTTACTGTGCCTCATTATTTTACATACATGGCATCCGAAAACGTCGAGTGGCGTAGTGGTTAAAGCTCTTGCTTCTTGGGGTAAAGTTACCGGGTTTGAAACATGCTACCGTCACGTACGGTACCTATCTACCCAGCTATAAATGGGTACCTCAATCTACTCCTGAGGTAGCGAAGATAAAGGCAGCTAGGAAGGCAATCAGTCACTGCGACTCGTTGAGAGCTAGTAAAGAGGGGTCTTTAACAGTTCATGCTCCTACGGCAGTATGTGCTCTAGGACTACCTTTAACTTTATCTTACAGCAGGTAGTTCATTAAGAACGAGCTTACAAATACTGCAGGTTTAAATCCTATCCGTCACGAGAAATGATGGAAATGTTTTATAGAAATGTTTAAGGTGAATTGTTTTATAGAAATGTTAAGGTGAAATGTTTTATAGAAATGTTTAAGGTGAAATGTTTTATAGAAATGTTTAAGGTGAAATATTTGCTGGGACACGAACCATGATAAATAACAAGGAAGAAGGTTAAAACTGGTTAACTTAATTACATCCGGGTCAAACACGTATACAGGGTAGGGTATGTGTTGGGGGAAAAGAGATTATAGTTAGTGATGATTAATATGGGAGATAACGTAAGTCAACGATAGAGCTTTTTTATTTGCACGAGTTATCTTTTACCCTGGGACAAATTACGGATTCGGGGCATACAATAGTAGGAAAAGGGAAGGAGACGAGAAGGAGAGAATAACGGAGCGATAGCGGCTTGTTCAAACATTTGTAGTGGGGCCAGCAAGAGAATAACCGAGCGATGGCGGCTTCTTCAAACATTTGTAGTGAGGCGAGAAAGAGAGAAGGACGGAGTGATGGCGGTTTGTTCAAGCAGTTGTAGTGAGGCGAGAAAGAGAGAAGGACGGAGTGATGGCGGTTTGTTCAAGCAGTTGTAGTGAGGCGAGAAAGAGAGAAGGGCGGAATGATCGCGGCTTGTTCAAACAGTTGTAGTGAGGCGAGAAAGAGAGAAGGACGGAGTGATGGCGGTTTGTTCAAGCAGTTGTAGTGAGGCGAGAAACAGAGAAGGGCGGAGTGATGGCGGCTTGTTCAAGCAGTTGTAGAAGGTGTAGTGAGGCGAGAAAGAGAGAAGGACGGAGTGATGGCTGCTTGTTCAAGTAGTTGTAGTGTGGCGAGAAAGAGAGAATGAATGGCGGCTTGTTCAAGCAGTTGTAGTGAGGAACGGCCGATGTTTTACAGGGCCTGATACACGAACAAAGAATAGGAACATTGCTATAGTATTACCTTATTGCTAGAACACACTGTGACAGAGTTATAGTAATGAATACATAGTTATACACTACCAGGTCACGTGAAGGTCACAGGGGCATGTGAAACGACAAAGACAGAATAGGACTACTGCACCCTCAGGCATGTCGTACAAGGCCACTAACATGAGGTTGGGCATGAGGCTGGCACACTCATCATATAAAACAAATTGCCACATAAATCAACGCTGTAAGCTAGAGCATGAGAGAATGTTTGGTGCAGGCGTTCATCAAGAGGATCTGCTAAAGTGGTGAGCTTCATGCTCAACATGATCAATACTCTACAAGCATGTCGTAAAGGTAACTAAGGAGGCCTGCGCAGGGGCACATCATCATGTAGAAATTTGAAGCCAATACAACTTAAACAACTTATGTGGACTCAGTCGTATATCTTGGCTGTGAAGTAGACAAAGTTGAAGGACGGACAATGATATCGAAATGTACAAAATAAAAAAGACAAGAGGCGCTTTCATTGAGAAATATCGTAACAAGTCAAGTTCAATGACAAAATAAAACTTGTCAAGTGAAATGTCAAAGCCATCATGTGCATGGCTCTCATTCATGCAAAAAAAAAAAAAAGAGGCAATCAAGAAGATTGTGACGGTATTGCCTTCCCTGCTTTGCAGAAGTGGTCCACCAGTGGCCAAAACTCAACAGTATCTAATATGGGCTTCAAAGGTATCTACCTTCGCACAAGATTACACTTGGCAGAGAAGTAGATAGAAGGGTGATGACAAAGGGAGTCTTCACAAGATATTCAGAATCAGCGAGAACAATATTGCTTTGGCTGAGTATGTTAACTTTGAAATTCTGCCGACGCTTTTGTGAAGGATTTAGGCACTTATTACTTTCAGCTCGTTTAAGCCCCCACCCCTGATTTACTCAGTGGAATTCTATTATTCTAGTATAGCTCTGTTTAGAGTGTGTGTAGTAATTTAACTGAGACAAACATGCAGTAACTTTAAAATGATTGAATCGAAGTTAAATTACAAATAACAAAATTTAATAATGACTTTAGGTTTTAACAGTTGGAAAATAATTTGAATAGTTATGGATCAATAAAAAGTTATCATCACAGTCTTTATGGAATGTGAGATGTTACAAGAAGTTCAAGGGGCAGCATAGATTTGAACTTAGCTGCCAATGACGGTTCTACTCCTTCTTATGGGTTGGTTCTTTTCACTCTGCTCGCGCTCGTCTCTGATCAAGGTTGTATGGGGTAGCTCGTTTCCCAGAAATGTCAAGGAGAGTCTACCACATGGGTCCTTCGTCTTAAAGCTTAGGCCACGGTTCCCTTCTTGTTCCAGAGATAGTACTTTCTGCTGGTAAGCTAAGGTAAAAGAATAGAACGAAACGCTCTTCTGAGTATGGCGTTTTCCACCCCATAGTTATGGATTCCTATCTTCACATACCACCATCCCAATTAATAGAACGAAACGCTCATTCTGAGTATGGCGTTTTCCACCCCATAGTTATTTGAGCCATTCCTATCGGTTCACATTTAAATATTTATTCACACTCGACACTGAGCAGATATACTTCCTGTAAATGCAAATAACTAGATACACCTCACAGAAGATCTTAATGTATTAGTAATGGAATAACATAGGATTGTACAATAGATATTCAAAAGCTCAAACACATGCGTCCACTCGCCATGACACACAATGGTAAAAGCCTTGCAGACAATCTCCTCACTTCTGCAGTTTTTAGTTTCACGTCTGGCAAAACAACCATATCGGCATGACGTCACTTCCTGTATTAATAAATAACTCCGCATAAACTAAATACAAGGGAATTGACGTAATTCTTGGGCCTGACCATGAAAGAGTCACAGGAGGAAGATGAAACTTGGCAAATTTAAAGTTCATCATATTTGCACTGAATGTGTGAAGTACGCGTTTGTTTTTTCAATGGGTTTTCCCGCTACGGTGCAACGCGCAATGTACCCTATTGACCGGATCTGCTGCTCCAAAGATTTGACAAAACAATGGAAAAGAAGGAGGCCAGAGTTGTGATAAAATATCTGATGTTTCAGGGATTATCACCTACAGAAATACACAGGGAGATGGAACCAGTGTTTTGTGATTCTTGTCCTTCATATATTTCGGTAAAAAACTGGTGTCAACAGTTTAAGTGCGGCCGCTCAAATGTTGCTGATCTGCCAAGATATGATAGACCAGCCTCAGAGTGCAACGATGCAAATGCAACAAGAGTGAAGAAAATCATTGACTAGGATCGAAAAATGACAATTATGGAGATAGCTAGTGGAGTAAAACTAAATGAAAGAACAGTTTATAGAATTTTACACAACAGACTGAACATGAGAAAAGTGTGTGCACGCTGGGTTCCGCGACTGTTCACACGTGAACAGAAGCAAACGAGGGTAAATTGCTGTCAACACTTGCTCAAAACGTGTCAGTCAAAAACTTTTTTGGAGACCATGGTGACAGTAGATGAGACTTGGGTACACCATTATGACCCCGAATTTAAAATTGCCAGCATGCAATGGAAAACCCCGGGCTCCCCAACACCTGTCAAGCCGAGAGTGCAGAAATCTGCAGGAAAAGTTATGCTGATTGTTTTTTGGGACGGCAAAGGTGTCCTTTTGAAAGATTATCTGCCTCGTGGCAACACAGTTAATGGACAGTACTATGCAGATCTTCTCACCAAACTAAGAAAGGTTGTGACCAGGAAACGAGGGATAACGCGCACTCAAAATCTTCCTTTGCTTCAAGCCAACGCGCCCTCTCACAAAGCACGGCTTGTGCAGCTAGCAGCCAACGATTTGAATATTGAAATTCTTCCACACCCAACATATTCTCCAGATTTGGCTCCATCAGACTTTTTTCTATTCCCAAATCTTAAAAAAAAAACAGCTAAAAGGAAATCATTTTGACAGCGATGAAGAGGTTATACTGGCATGTGATGACTGATTTAGTTTGAAAAAAGGGTGTTCTACTCCCAAGGTCTTTTCAAGGTCAAGCAGAGATAGCAGAAGTGTGTCAATTCAGACGGTGGCTATATTGAAAAGGAATAAACACTATACAAAATGTCAGCTCTCTGTGACATGTCCTTCATGGTCAGGCCCAAGACTTATGTCAAGCCCTTGTAAACAAGGAGCCCTGTCGAGCTAACGATAATACCGACACAATCGTTATGACTTTTAATCATAACATTACCCCCCCCCCCCCTAAACATAATGGAAACAAAGTTTTCATTATTCCCGTGGTGTGAGTATAACATCACCGGAGTGAAATATGGTAACTTCAAATTTCACTGTAAGTAAGAAATAGCATAGCACCCAGGTTTCTGTCATAGGGTAGTCAATTTAACACTAAAAGTGTGGTCCATGATTAATTCCAAAGCCAATGTCTACTTCGGACAAATTCCTTTTTAACAGCAGTGTGAGGTCGCCATAACTAATAGTACCCAACATATTAAAAAATGATGATAGCAATACATGCACTCACACCGTCCAATAACACCTATCAGTCAAGTCCAGTATCAGTTGTCAATTAATTAACTTATTGATCAACAGCAATAATGCAAAGCATTAAAGAAAAAACAAATATGTAACAGCGTAAATAGGTGAAATGAGGCAGACAATCATATTAGTAAAGTTAATGAATGCAACATCGCACGCTAAAAGATTAAAGTCATGTGTACATCATAAGTACTTGTCATGAAAAGTGTATTGTAGTGCCAATTAAAAAAAAATGTTATCTTGCACCTAATGAAGTTGTGTGACCAATCAGGTAAGGATACGCTGATGTATGGTACGAATTGACAATAGTATTGAGAACTCTCAAAATGTTCACTCAATAATTAGTGTGAGTGTATTAATGTCATGTGTCAAAAACCGAATCTTATCCCGCGAATTAAAATTAATTAACAACTAACTAAAGCACAGTAGTAAAAGTCGAAGTGCAATTGTATTATACACACTAGTGGAATAATAAACAACTACAGTCCAGCGAAAATAATTATATTCAAGCATAAAGTTCATGTCCATGTGTTGCTGCTAAAAACTTGTAGCAACTTATTCTGACCATGCATTCTGACTAGATTCATTTTTTAATGCATGGGAAGGAACTCATGAAATTGTAGTCACTTTTATTTCTACAGTCGTCTAATCTTGATAGCTATCGTTAAGAAGTTGTCTTATCTTGATAGCTAGGGTTGCCGATAGCTGTGTGAACGATTTTGAGTCACGACCATATATGGAGCGCTCAGATCGTCAGTTCTTTGAAAACAGTTGGCAATCGCAATGTTTCAAGATTCATTTCCTTTTAAGGTAATAGGTCTTAAGTCGAACATTGTAGAACATTCTTCGTTTCGTAAATTGGCCTGAGTTGTATTCGATTCGCGTTTTCTGCGCATGTCCCTTTTTGTGGCGTTGGTAAAACGATTTCCGCCCAGGTCAGTCTGTGCTGAGAAGCTGTGAAGGCGAGACGTAGCTATGTGCTAGTCTTCGCTTAGTTTATTCAGGAAGGAGTCCTCATGATTGTTGTTTCTATCTTGAGATGATATATCTCTGTGTTATTCCTAATGCCTGGAGGCATATGTGATTATTCATTTAATTCCTTATGAACAGGTAATTAAATCCCTTTTTTGGCTGAGTAACTTTATCGCCATCTTGTGATGTTGACTTTTGCTTAGCCTGCCTTATTCTAAAGTCTACGATATGACTAGTTTGCTCAGCTCACGATCCACTTAGATTGTCACGCATCGATTGATGCCTGTCCTACGGACTATTTGCTTCCTGAACTTTGTTGATGAATCTAGGTTTGATACCTTTGCTGTATAAGGAACATAGAGGACGATAATGTGGCGCTCAAAAGACACGCCTGTCTTGTTGAGGTCAAATCGAGGAGACCATCTTTAATCTCCTAGTTGATATCTTCTAGCTCTTATGGAAAGGGGGAAGTTTACTACCTGACTACATGTACAGCGGCTTTACGATATCCTAAAAGGCAGATGATGCACATTATTTTGATGCTGTCTGCTGTGCCTGTTGAATTGACGACATATGTAATAATGACTGTTTGATCGTACCTATGATGTACCTGCTTGTTTATGTCTACACACTTCGTCATTGTGGCGTTTATAATAAATTATACAAAACCGTCACTAGCTTTGCAAGCATCATTGACTTTTCACGTCGTGAGTTAACGTGACGTCCTTGTGTGGATTGCCTTGCTTGTAATGCTCACTGTCTGAATACACATCTACATCCTACACACTTAAACCAGACAAAAGACACCATGCTACTACGCCTCATCATCCCTGGTGTCTGAGGGTGGCACACTACTCCGCAAAGGCCAGGATTATCATACCTTGAGAGGAGCAGATGAATTACCACACCCTCAACGTTGTGTGGCAAATGCGACATCCTCCACAGAACCTTTATCAACACATATGATACTTACGCAACATTTGCTACGCTACACCATGATTCTCTGCTATATTATCGTATGTTCCTTTATAAGTTCATGTGAAGTAACCATAATCAATGTCCAACCGGACAGATAAAACAACGCAGTTCCAATAATAGAATAAATCAAGATTCTGCATTCAAAATATAAAAATGTCACGTTATTCTTAGAATATAAATGAATATGTGTGTTTTTGCACATAAACCGAATATGTAAACTATTAATAGGTTCCAATACTTCCATGTAATGCGCTGAGTAAAATGAGGTACAACTTTGAAATTAGCGATATCAGCATTCATCATCATCAGGTGTCGAGTGAACCGATCAACACATGTAAGTAGTGTCAAAGTAGTCATTGAGCGATTTCCTTCAATTTCCGATGAAAAAGATACGATAGTTCTCAGCCTTGGCATGAAACACAGAGTTTTTGTATATTGTATCTTTGCACAGCAGCACTAAATCAGGAAATTCCAGTCAGCAACAGCACTGTCAGCAAAATACGTTCATATATAGTGTAATGTTCCATTGGTCAACACGTGAAGAAGTCAGTTAATAGGTTTGCTGTGACCTCACAAGGTACCTGCATTTGTCGTGTTGTTAGTTGACAGTGAGTCTTTTACACAACGGGATAATACATCCGCAACCACGTTTTGACTGCCCTCAATGGCTCGAATGTCATATTCGTAGGGTTGGAGCGCAAGTGATGCTCTGGCAGCCTTCTTATTACGAACGTTTGTAGTTTTCAGATAGGACAAGGCCTTCTGATCTGTCTCCAAGACAAATTTTGCACCAATGAGGTATTTCTGAAGTTTAAAAAAAACAATATACCACTGCAAGCAACTCTCGCTCTGCGATAGGGTATTTTTGTTCCGTGGGTGTCAATTTACGACTGACATACAGAATTGTATGTAGACAATCATCGAATTCCTGCATAAAAGTGTACCTCCGATTCCCGATCCAGAGGCGTCGACTCTAAGGATAAAAGGAAATCGAGTATCAGGCAATCTCAAAATTGGCGATTTTGAAAAATACATTTTTTAGTACATTTAGTTATACATCGCATGAATGTGACCAAACAATCTTATTTTAAATAGTTCTTTTTCAATAACGAAGACAGAACTGAAGTAATTTCTGAAACGTTAGGTAAGAATTTCCTATAGAATCCTACAAGACTTAAAAGACTGCGAACCTGTTTTTTTTATCTTAGTAATTTCTAGATTCACGATCCTAAAGATAGTGGAATCCTTGGGCTTAAGGAAACCGCCTCCTACTTTATGACCAAGAAAAGAAATTTCTATGAATCCTATTTTCGTTTTCGAAGGTCTAGTAGTAAGATGATGGAGACGAAGAGTAGTCAACAAAGACTGAATTCCAAGAAGATGTTCTTCCCAAGATTGATGAAAAAGACAAATATCATCAATATAGGTAATTGTATCATCACGATTTGAGCAAATCTTTCGCATCATGCGAACAAAAGTCGCAGGAGCGTTAACGAGACCAAAAGACATACAATTAAATTGGAATAATTCCAAAGGTGTAGCGAAAGCAGTATAAGGTTTTGCTCTGTCCGACAAGGGTACTTGCCAATAACCTTCAAGTTCCTACATGAAAAGGAAGAATCATATAGTAAAAAGACAATGGAAAAAGGAAAACAAACAGCCAAATATACAGTTTTGACTGAAGAGTATAAGACCAAACTAAACTTGACATCCGACTAACATCGACATCAATAATGCCAGGTTTCACATCATCAATGCTGGATGTGGTTGGTCCCATATCAGCAACATTGTCATCAACAATGCTAGGTATCACATCATCCATGATGGATGTGGTTGGTCCCATATCAGCAGCAACCAGTGATTCACCCAAGTCAAAATAGACATCTGATGATTTCTCAATAGTGTGGAAATCATCAAGGGACTCCTCAATGATGGAAGGAAGAAATTGTGTATCATCACCATCACCATCACTCAAAACTGTGTCACTCTTAGTCTGATCATGTGATCGTGCATGCACCTGCCTAAGAGCCTGTGCTCTGGTAGTATCAACCCTGGCAGTATATACATGTTGTTGTTATTTCCACCTCAAAATATCATCTCTAGTGCATTCATGAAGCCCAGGGATATTCCCTAAAATTATCCCAGCGACATGTTTTGACAACAGACATACTAGAGTCCTGCCTGTAAAATAAGGGGTATCTAAAAATACTTATACAGTTGGATAAAATTCAACTGTGCCCACGAATGTAATGCACTGGACTTCATCTCCTGTGTAATTAGCAGGGTCCACCAATGATCTTCGAACCCCCACAGTGGCGGATGCAGTGTCCCTGAGCACAGAAACAAGTTGGTTGTTCACAAAACCTTTATCGAATACCACTGATCCTGTCCCATTATAAGAGGACATTACTGGCAAGGGGTGTCCACACCGGAGCCTAGGAACTCACTCTGGCTGAAATATAAAATTACATTAAGAACATTTAGCACTATTGGACAAGTCCACACTACATGCATTTGCATGAGAAACAACATTGGTATTTTGTACTGTATTATTGTCATTTTGATGCACCACTGCATTAGAACGTTCAGGATTTCTAGAACGTCGAAAGTTATTGTTCTGTTGAGAACTTCTGTTGTTGTAATTATTTACATGGTTTCCATAAAATGACCTTTGGCCTCTGTTTGACTGGAAATGTCATATCCACCTCTGTTCCAATCCCTGTTAGATCTGAAAGATGATTGTTGAGGTATATATCCATCATCATATGAAAGAAAATCTCTTTGAGGTTGTTGTGACCTATTATTAAAATTATACCTCGCTCTGAAAGATCCATTATTATTATCCTGATTTATACGAAAATTTCTGTCCATGCTATATGATCTTTGTCTGGGTGAATTTGACATCATAGTTCTAGCTGATGCCACTGGCAATGAATCCTTTATTTTATTCCTGCTAAGATTTCTTCTACAAAGTGCAATTTGGTATTGTCGTCCAAGATTTTCTACAGCAGCTAACGTTTCAGGTTTTTTCTCCTGCAAAAAGGACAAAAAGTCACCACTGACTGAAGACAGCACTTTATCTCTTAAAATTAAGTCAGCCAGCCCTTCAAAAGATTTATCAATTTTTGACAAATCAACCCATCTAGAAAAGCAAAGCTTAATTGATGAAACAAATTCAGCAAAATTCTTAGCTGAATCAGGCAACAATGATTTTAGTTTCAATCTGTAACCATTTTCCTCCAGTTGATACTTTTTAAGCAATAAAGCGTTCACAGCATCATAATCATTTATAGTATGATCATCCATGGTGCAGACTGAAGTAAGAGCCTCACCCACTAACAAACTCATCAACCTGCTGGGCCATGTCGCTCTATCAATCTTAAACTCTTGACAATATGTCTCATACCTATTTAAGAAGCATGAAATATCGTCTATATTAGAATTAAAAATTTAGTTTTAAAGTAGAGGCATGGTATTTTTTTCCAGCCTCATCACCTGCTGGATGTTTATGTTGCAATCTTAATTTTTCCAACTCAATTTCTGCCATTCTTTGAGCCAATTTTTTTTCTCAAGTTCCAGTTGTGCCTTTATTTCTGGTTGAGAATGTGCATGTGCCAATATTTTTTCCTCAATTGCCAATTTTTCCTGTCTTCTCTTCTCAGCTAATTCTTCCTCTCTCTTCTTCTCAGCTAATTCTTCTTCTCTCCTCTTCTCAGCTAATTCTTCTTCTCTCTTCTTCTCCTCCCTATCTAAGAGCCTCTGTTCTCTTGCTACGTCTTCTAACCTCTTTATTTCTTTTGCATGCTCAGTGGATGCATATGTTTTTAAAGCTTCACCCTCCATACGAAACTCCTTTCCAAGCTTGGCAAAATTTTCCAAGGTAGCCATAATTTACTATAATTGAGACTCCAAATTGTCCAATAATAATTCAAATTATATATATATATATATATATATATATATATATATATATATATATATATATATATATATATATATATATATATATATATTTAAATATGAGCAATATTAGCAACAATTATATACCCACTCTAGATCAATCAACTGCATGAAATTATAGATGTTATTTTAGGAGCAAAAAAAAATTTAGATACCAACAAGATTACAGAATAACAGCTGAAAGAGCCAACCGAAGAAAGTACTAATGAAAAAACCAAGGCAGAAATTTATTAATTGTAGAAATTTTTTTTAAAAATCGGCTCTACCACACCATTATGACGTACGTTAGGCATGGTACTGTAATCGTACCAAAAAACAGTCCTTAGATTTGAAAATTCATATGGCATACTTGAAACACAATTCAAAAAGGATGATTCAGATCCCGGCTTGAGGCCTCCATTAATGGCTGTTACGTGTCTTTTATATTGGAATGTTAATTTGTAGTGACAGGATGGTTCCTGTCGCCAAGTTCACTTCTAGGGTAGTAGACGTCACAGACACTGAAACAAGCCAACATGAATTAGAATTATTTGAGCCACAATGGACGATGTGGACGGTATTCAATTTTATCAATACTGTAACAATACTTTAAATTGAGAATATAGTTCAGACCAATATACAATGGCATATAATATGCAGTCGTCGATACAACTGTAGGCAGTCCGTTCATGTCTGAAACGCTGTCCTTTTCATTTTTAACATTTTCCAATATTTATTCACACTCGACACTGAGCAGATATACTCCCTGTAAATGCAAATAACTAGATACACCTCACAGACGATCTTGATGTATTAGTGATTGTCGTGGAATATTCTAATCCACATATATAAATTAAAAGGTAAATGTAAAGCCTAACAAATAAATTTAATAAAAGGAAGAAGAATGGTAAAGAACAGTGCTGTCACAATGGCTGTACGCAAAATCCCCTTTGTTTTATGCTTCGTCTGCAAATTGTAACGCTTTCACGTTGATAGTAAAAGCCTACTATATTATTACCCGCTTTCTTCAATGAAACGTGTGCTGTATTTCTTGGAAAAACATTTGAGATACGCAAGCTGAACAATGACCTAATTTTAATATTTCATTCATTCCATTTTATACACAGCGTAACTAAAAGACAGATAAAGCAGGATAGAGAGAAGGGAGAGGCAGAAAGCCGAACGCATGCAAAATTAAACACGCGTCTCGCTATTAATGCCACCCCAACAAGCGTAACGCGATACACAATTACTACTATCACGCGTGTAAGGCCACATGCACTAACTTTTTCGGACGGACAGTGATAAAAACACTAACCTTCCCAGAGTTAGGTTTTAAAATCACGAAAAACGCTTATTAGAAAAGATAACATTAGATGGGTTTACGGTTGAAAACATTACAGTACCCAGACAGCACATCTTCGAAACAGGAGGTAGAAGAAATTGCATATTTTGAACGCAGCCACTTAGCTCTTTTAAATTTGTATATTTGGGTTCCTTAGGGCTTGCTGACAAAGAATATGTAAAACGTTACGCAAATAGTCTAGGAATTAACAAGTTATAACCAAAATAAAATAGTGGGGATGCCTGACAGCATGAAATCATTTCTGCTCATAAAATTTTTTTATAACGTGTTTGAAAAAACCTTACGTACGGAAATAGCCTACCATGTAAACTCCAAATTGATTGGAGCGCAACAAATATAAGACTAAACACGATTGGTCGGACTATAAATACTATCTTTGGTTGTTAGGGGAGACGTAGGAAGGTAAAATTTTTTCAAACACTTGTCGAAACGTGGCTCCATTGGCCAGACTCGCTGATATAATCACTTAGGAGCGTTAGTTCGAGACCACTAGTTCAAATAAGCTTGATAAAGCAACAGTGCGTTGAAGCCAGCTCATATTTTTGCTAAATAAAAGCCTGGAACATAAGCAGATGGGAATTTGTGCCAGTATTTGTGCCAGAATTCATTGCTAGTCAACGTATCTGTGTTTATTTCCATGAATTGTGGTAAGCTTGAAACATTCAGTATCTTTTAATGAAAATTGAATGTGAATTGTTAATTTATGCCTGTATATATGTGTAGTTCAGTAGCAAACATGATGTAAAGCCTATAATGCTCCAGCCTGAACAGAAGGTGTCGGAGGAAAGTAAAACGGCATGGAATGGCCAAACAGTACACTGACACCTAGATGATTGACTAGAAAGAAATAATGCTGGAATTGCAGAGGCGTAGTAACCATTAGGGAGGGAAATACTGGTATAAAGTATTTCAGATGAAGCTGACAGTGGGCCTAACGCTCTGAACTCAATGTTTGTGATGTATTGTGCTCAGTGTAGAACTAGAGTATCAATTAGTTATGAAGTAGAAGGTACATCCTTCTTGTTTTCAGGGACCGTGGTCTTGATGGTATTGAGCAGCACCTGGTCAGAGCTTTGCTGAATCCAGAGTCGGACAGCATACTCCTTGGTCCATTTAGCTATCAGTGAGGTGTCTCCAGAGCACAGGGGAGAAATCGAGCAGAGGAGTCTTTTCCTGCCGCCATCACGCAAGATAAGCTGATGTGGCCAGCTGAGCTCAAAATTATGTACCCCCATCTTAAAATAACATTGTAACATAAACTTAAGAGGGGAAGTAAATTGTTTTAATATCAGGAACTGAGAACATCTCCAATACTAGTTCCAATAAAGACAAACTATTGAAGTCATGATGACACATACCAACAGAGCTTGAACAAAACAAAACCAGTATTACCTCATATTACTACTACACAACTGACACACATAGGATACTTTTAATAATATATGTCACTACAATATTCATATTGATAAATTCTGTACATATAACTTGTAATTAAAATTGATTGTGATTCCTGGTTCCCTTTGTATTTGAATCAGGACACATATTCATTCATGACAGCAATGAATACATATTGTTATTTGAAAAGTTATCAGTGACTCCTTTAAGATATCCTTGTAGAGTGTTTTATGTATGTGAGTGTCACAGTGTTGTCAAGTGTGGTGGAATAAATTAAATTGTTTATCTGTCTCTTGTTGTTATGACTTACACTTCATCATACACATACCCTAGACATACAACGTAGTCATCACACTATTCCAGAATAATTCTGACTGAGATATATATATATATGTGGCAGCAAGTAAGGTTATCTATAATACACTACTCTTATTAGATATAGATACCTTCACAGCTGATCTCAGTCAGTACACTAAGTCCCCTATAAATATTTATAACATCCCACTTCACCACATATATTGGGGTCTCGCTCTTGGGATTTTGAATCTTTACCTATTAAAAATAGTGGGGGTAATTCACTTCAGGGAATATAAGAATTAAAAGGTATCCTTGGGTGGAATTAAATAAGGTTGAGCTCACGGTGCCTGTGTTGTCCATTAGATATATATTTAGAGATTGAATTGTTGGTTAGACATTGTATAAATTTACCTGATAGACAATGGCGGACCTGGCCAAATTTCGATCTGCTGCTGTTCAGACTGCAAAAGAGTTAGGATTAGATGGGCAAGTTATGGTTGCCTATGTCACTACGGAATGTGACAAATTTATTGAACGCGAAGAAAGAAGATTAGAAAAAGAGGCCGAAAGAAAGTTAGAGGCTGAAAGGGAAATTAAGAAGTTACAATTTGAGGCTGAGACTAAGAGGTTGCAGATTGAGGCTGACAAAGAGGCTAAAGCATTGGAAGCCGAGGAAAGAAGACAGGCTGCAGAAAGGGAAGAGAAGAAATTAGCTGCAGAAAGGGAAGCAGAAGAAAGAAGATTGACTGCAGAAAGGGAAGAGAAGAAATTAGCTGCAGAAAGGGAAGCAGAAGATAAAAGATTACAAAGGGAACATGAGTTACAACTAAGGGAGTTTGAGTTTCAAGGCCATGCTCCTGAAAATGGTGCCAGTCCCTTTGTCTCTGATGCTACGGTTACTCAGGGAGCCTCAACCTCAGCTATGAATTTTCATTTAGATCATTTTGTTGAGAAAGACGATGATATAGAGAGCTATCTAAATAGGTATGAACTATTAGCTACCACGTATGGGTTAGAGAGAGAAAGGTGGAGCTTAAAGTTATCTCAAGGACTTCGTGGGGCAGCTTATGAAGTTTTTGCAAAAATGAGCAGAGGTGATCAGGAAAATTATGACATGCTAAAGCAGGCTCTTTTGTTAAGGTATGAAAAGAATGCAGAATTTTATAGGAAAAAATTTAGGAATGCTAAACTACTGTCAGGTGAAACCTATCACCAGTTCTCTGCACGAATAGAGACATACTTGGAGAAATGGACTTCTCTGGGGAAAACCCAAGATCTTAAGGAAATGGTCCTTATAGAGCAATTAAGAGAGTCCATGGCTCCAGACCTGAGAAAGTTTCTCATGGAACAAGGTGCAGAGAGGCTGGATGAGTTGCTAAATGTTGCTGAAAGGTATCAAGCAGCTCAAGCAGAGGTAACAGGTAATAAAAAGAAACAGGTGGATAACTTTAGGGCACCACAGAACTTTAATAAATTTGATCCTAGGGATCAAAACAAAGGTAAGCACCAAATTGATAGGCCACGGTATGAAAATAAAAATAAATTCCCACAATTCGATGAAAGGAAATATGATGAAAGAAAATCTTTCAACCAAGGAAAAAGGTGGTGTAAGAATTGTCAGATGGACAATCATGACACTGACCGTTGCAGAAGGAAACCTGTGTATATGGCAACCCTTCAGGTCAGGTCGACCTCAAGACAGGAGGAGGATATTATGTTGGATACCACTCCAGAAGAGATGAGGAAGGCACAGGCTGGGGATAAAACACTCAAGCCTTGTTTCAGAAAATTGTCAACTTGTCATACAACTCCAGGCAAGGGAGATTTTTACATGAAAAACAAGTTGATGTATAGGAAGACTGGAGCTAGAGCCAAAGGTCAGGGACAGCTGGTACTTCCTAAAAGATATAGGGCAGACTTAATAAGGAGCCTACATGTGAAACCAGATGGGGACCATGAGAAGATAGGTACCATCATTCAAAAGGTGGCTCACAATTATTATTGGCCCAAAGCAAGATGGGACATTGAGAATTTTGTAGAAAGGTGTAGCATAGCACATGAGGGAACACCCACAAGTGGGAACATGGATCAGGACCTGGACACGCCACGGGGCAAAATTAGGCCTGACAATAAAAAGAAATATAAATTTGATAAAGTGGACCAAATGGAATGGGAAGCCCCTTTTCACGGACAAGCTTCACTTAACTGTTTTACAATGGCCACTATGCGGAGAGTGCAAAAAGATGTCTTACCCCAGGATAAGCCGACAATCCCTCAATCGGACTTAAACAAACTGGAGGAAGAGGATGTAGAGAGGAAATCTCTCATCAAGAATTTTAAGTGGGGAGAAAGCCCCAAAAGAAAAATTGGTAGCGGTCGTTTTGTGCATGATAATTCTGGGAGGAAAAATCATCACTATAAAGCTTCGAGTGGAAGAGACCATACCGGTGCATGGACAAATAGGTCCACACAATTAAAGGTCCATATGTAGCTTTGTTAAGAACGTGGACTGATGAAAAGGCAGAGAAAAACATTACATCTTCATACCAATATGTGAATGAGCTGACCACTCGTTTAAAAACTGGCTGGAAACTTGCCAATGAAAATTTGAAACAAGCCAGGAAGAAACATGCTGCCTATTATAACAGGAAAGCGAAAGACAGAAATTTGGCTGTGGGAGAGAAAGTACTGCTTCTTTTGCCCGGGAGTCAGAATAAGTTACAAATTGGATGGCAAGGTCCATATACAGTTCTAGAGAAGGTGTCTAGAACAAATTATAAGATAGATAAGAAGGGGAAAGAAAAAATCTATCATGTGAATCTCCTGAAGAAATATTTGGAAAGAGAACATCAGGAAGAGACACACTTGTTGACCTTGTCCATCGCCATGGAGATGAAAAAGGAACCACTTTCATCATTTGAATATCCATTACACCCCTGTGAGACAGCATCACAGGTGAAAATCAGTACACATTTAACGAAAACTCAGAAAGAGAGAGTGCAACAGGTTCTAAATAATCATGCAGAGGTGTTAACAGACCGACCAGGGCATACAAACCTATTGGAATATGATATGAAACTGATAGACCCCACACCTGTCTGTATGAAACCATATTCGATTCCGTTTGCTAAGGAGAAAGCTTTGAAGGAAGAGATAGACTATCTATTGAAGGATGGAATTATTTCACACAGTGAATCCTCATATAGTTCCGGTGTTGTACTCTTAAGGAAGCCCTCTGGAGAACATAGACTCTGTATAGATTACAGGAGACTGAATGCTATTACAGAAGGACAGGTGGATCCATTGCCGGATACAAATCAGCTGTTTGCCAGACTAAATAAAGCTAAATATTTCTCAAAAGTGGATCTGAGTAAAGGATACTATCAGATTCCAGTAAAGCCTGAGGTTAGACCATACCTAGCTTTTAGTACCTCAGAAGGACACTATGAGTTTAATAGATTGCCATTTGGATTGAAGAATGCGCCTAGTGTCTTCTCTAGAATGATGAGAAAATTATTGGACCCTCTGAATAATCCATGTATAACAAATTTCATGGATGATATCCTGATAGCAACAGAAACCTTTGAGGAACACAGTGACTCTCTGAACATGCTGTTTAATCGACTTAGGGAGGCAAATTTAACAGCCCGACCAACCAAATGTTGCGTTGGATGTAAAGAATTGGAATTTTTGGGACACACAGTTTATCAGGGAAACATGACCCCTGACCCAAAGAATTTAGAGAAACTACAGAAAGCCCCGAGACCACAAACCAAGAAGGACGTGAGATCCTTTGTCTCATTATGTGGTTTCTACCAGAAGTATATCAAAAACTTTAATTCCATATGTGCACCGTTAACTGATTTGACACGTAAAGGACATCCAGATCGCATTACATGGACACCACAATGTGAAATGACTTACCAAGAATTGAAGGAAAAGCTCACAAGTAAACCCATTTTGAAATTACCTGACTTAAGTCAAGAATTCATAGTAAGGACGGATGCAAGTAATATTGGGTTAGGTGCAACTCTACTACAGAAATCAGATGCATTGGATGGGGAATTAAGCCCAGTGGCATATGCTAGCAGAAAATTGAATAAAGCTGAAATCAATTACTCAACTAGCGAAAAAGAATGTCTTGCAGTAATATGGGCAATAAAGAAATTCAATATTTATCTGTATGGGAAGGCCTTTAAGTTGCAAACAGACCACAAATCTTTATTGTTTCTAGCACAGGCTAGGCATGAGAACTCCAGGTTACTCCGATGGTCTTTACTTTTGGCTCCATATAATTTTAGCATTGAGTATATATCTGGAAAAACAAATTTGGGAGCGGATTTTTTAAGCCGCCATCCGTGTGATGAGAATCACCGTAAACCCCAGAAATAATAATAAATTTCTCTATGTGTATATAGAATAAAGGACTGACATATAATGTCTGTTTTAAGAGGGGAGATGTCGTGGAATATTCTAATCCACATATATAAATTAAAAGGTAAATGTAAAGCCTAACAAATAAATTTAATAAAAGGAAGAAGAATGGTAAAGAACAGTGCTGTCACAATGTCTGTACGCAAAATCCCCTTTGTTTTATGCTTCGTCTGCAAATTGTAACGCTTTCACGTTGATAGTAAAAGCCTACTATATTATTACCCGCTTTCTTCAATGAAACGTGTGCTGTATTTCTTGGAAAAACATTTGAGATACGCAAGCTGAACAATGACCTAATTTTAATATTTCATTCATTCCATTTTATACACAGCATAACTAAAAGACACATAAAGCAGGATAGAGAGAAGGGAGAGGCAGAAAGCCGAACGCATGCAAAATTAAACACGCGTCTCGCTATTAATGCCACCCCAACAAGCGTAACGCGATACACAATTACTACTATCACGCGTGTAAGGCCACATGCACTAACTTTTTCGGACGGACAGTGATAAAAACACTAACCTTCCCAGAGTTAGGTTTTAAAATCACGAAAAACGCTTATTAGAAAAGATAACATTAGATGGGTTTACGGTTGAAAACATTACAGTACCCAGACAGCACATCTTCGAAACAGGAGGTAGAAGAAATTGCATATTTTGAACGCAGCCACTTAGCTCTTTTAAATTTGTATATTTGGGTTCCTTAGGGCTTGCTGACAAAGAATATGTAAAACGTTACGCAAATAGTCTAGGAATTAACAAGTTATAACCAAAATAAAATAGTGGGGATGCCTGACAGCATGAAATCATTTCTGCTCATAAAATTTTTTTATAACGTGTTTGAAAAAACCTTACGTACGGAAATAGCCTACCATGTAAACTCCAAATTGATTGGAGCGCAACAAATATAAGACTAAACACGATTGGTCGGACTATAAATACTATCTTTGGTTGTTAGGGGAGACGTAGGAAGGTAAAATTTTTTCAAACACTTGTCGAAACGTGGCTCCATTGGCCAGACTCGCTGATATAATCACTTAGGAGCGTTAGTTCGAGACCACTAGTTCAAATAAGCTTGATAAAGCAACAGTGCGTTGAAGCCAGCTCATATTTTTGCTAAATAAAAGCCTGGAACATAAGCAGATGGGAATTTGTGCCAGTATTTGTGCCAGAATTCATTGCTAGTCAACGTATCTGTGTTTATTTCCATGAATTGTGGTAAGCTTGAAACATTCAGTATCTTTTAATGAAAATTGAATGTGAATTGTTAATTTATGCCTGTATATATGTGTAGTTCAGTAGCAAACATGATGTAAAGCCTATAATGCTCCAGCCTGAACAGAAGGTGTCGGAGGAAAGTAAAACGGCATGGAATGGCCAAACAGTACACTGACACCTAGATGATTGACTAGAAAGAAATAATGCTGGAATTGCAGAGGCGTAGTAACCATTAAGGAGGTTAATACTGGTATAAAGTATTTCAGATGAAGCTGACAGTGGGCCTAACGCTCTGAACTCAATGTTTGTGATGTATTGTGCTCAGTGTAGAACTAGAGTATCAATTAGTTATGAAGTAGAAGGTACATCCTTCTTGTTTTCAGGGACCGTGGTCTTGATGGTATTGAGCAGCACCTGGTCAGAGCTTTGCTGAATCCAGAGTCGGACAGCATACTCCTTGGTCCATTTAGCTATCAGTGAGGTGTCTCCAGAGCACAGGGGAGAAATCGAGCAGAGGAGTCTTTTCCTGCCGCCATCACGCAAGATAAGCTGATGTGGCCAGCTGAGCTCAAAATTATGTACCCCCATCTTAAAATAACATTGTAACATAAACTTAAGAGGGGAAGTAAATTGTTTTAATATCAGGAACTGAGAACATCTCCAATACTAGTTCCAATAAAGACAAACTATTGAAGTCATGATGACACATACCAACAGAGCTTGAACAAAACAAAACCAGTATTACCTCATATTACTACTACACAACTGACACACATAGGATACTTTTAATAATATATGTCACTACAATATTCATATTGATAAATTCTGTACATATAACTTGTAATTAAAATTGATTGTGATTCCTGGTTCCCTTTGTATTTGAATCAGGACACATATTCATTCATGACAGCAATGAATACATATTGTTATTTGAAAAGTTATCAGTGACTCCTTTAAGATATCCTTGTAGAGTGTTTTATGTATGTGAGTGTCACAGTGTTGTCAAGTGTGGTGGAATAAATTAAATTGTTTATCTGTCTCTTGTTGTTATGACTTACACTTCATCATACACATACCCTAGACATACAACGTAGTCATCACACTATTCCAGAATAAT
Organism: Oreohelix idahoensis; assembly: GCA_024509875.1. Lineage (NCBI taxonomy): Eukaryota > Metazoa > Mollusca > Gastropoda > Stylommatophora > Oreohelicidae > Oreohelix > Oreohelix idahoensis. The sequence goes on along the minus strand of JAMPIV010022262.1, from coordinate 183,253 downwards.
TCTGACTGAGATATATATATATGTGGCAGCAAGTAAGGTTATCTATAATACACTACTCTTATTAGATATAGATACCTTCACAGCTGATCTCAGTCAGTACACTAAGTCCCCTATAAATATTTATAACATCCCACTTCACCACATATATTGGGGTCTCGCTCTTGGGATTTTGAATCTTTACCTATTAAAAATAGTGGGGGTAATTCACTTCAGGGAATATAAGAATTAAAAGGTATCCTTGGGTGGAATTAAATAAGGTTGAGCTCACGGTGCCTGTGTTGTCCATTAGATATATATTTAGAGATTGAATTGTTGGTTAGACATTGTATAAATTTACCTGATAGACAATGGCGGACCTGGCCAAATTTCGATCTGCTGCTGTTCAGACTGCAAAAGAGTTAGGATTAGATGGGCAAGTTATGGTTGCCTATGTCACTACGGAATGTGACAAATTTATTGAACGCGAAGAAAGAAGATTAGAAAAAGAGGCCGAAAGAAAGTTAGAGGCTGAAAGGGAAATTAAGAAGTTACAATTTGAGGCTGAGACTAAGAGGTTGCAGATTGAGGCTGACAAAGAGGCTAAAGCATTGGAAGCCGAGGAAAGAAGACAGGCTGCAGAAAGGGAAGAGAAGAAATTAGCTGCAGAAAGGGAAGCAGAAGAAAGAAGATTGACTGCAGAAAGGGAAGAGAAGAAATTAGCTGCAGAAAGGGAAGCAGAAGATAAAAGATTACAAAGGGAACATGAGTTACGACTAAGGGAGTTTGAGTTTCAAGGCCATGCTCCTGAAAATGGTGCCAGTCCCTTTGCCTCTGATGCTACGGTTACTCAGGGAGCCTCAACCTCAGCTATGAATTTTCATTTAGATCATTTTGTTGAGAAAGACGATGATATAGAGAGCTATCTAAATAGGTATGAACTATTAGCTACCACGTATGGGTTAGAGAGAGAAAGGTGGAGCTTAAAGTTATCTCAAGGACTTCGTGGGGCAGCTTATGAAGTTTTTGCAAAAATGAGCAGAGGTGATCAGGAAAATTATGACATGCTAAAGCAGGCTCTTTTGTTAAGGTATGAAAAGAATGCAGAATTTTATAGGAAAAAATTTAGGAATGCTAAACTACTGTCAGGTGAAACCTATCACCAGTTCTCTGCACGAATAGAGACATACTTGGAGAAATGGACTTCTCTGGGGAAAACCCAAGATCTTAAGGAAATGGTCCTTATAGAGCAATTAAGAGAGTCCATGGCTCCAGACCTGAGAAAGTTTCTCATGGAACAAGGTGCAGAGAGGCTGGATGAGTTGCTAAATGTTGCTGAAAGGTATCAAGCAGCTCAAGCAGAGGTAACAGGTAATAAAAAGAAACAGGTGGATAACTTTAGGGCACCACAGAACTTTAATAAATTTGATCCTAGGGATCAAAACAAAGGTAAGCACCAAATTGATAGGCCACGGTATGAAAATAAAAATAAATTCCCACAATTCGATGAAAGGAAATATGATGAAAGAAAATCTTTCAACCAAGGAAAAGGGTGGTGTAAGAATTGTCAGATGGACAATCATGACACTGACCGTTGCAGAAGGAAACCTGTGTATATGGCAACCCTTCAGGTCAGGTCGACCTCAAGACAGGAGGAGGATATTATGTTGGATACCACTCCAGAAGAGATGAGGAAGGCACAGGCTGGGGATAAAACACTCAAGCCTTGTTTCAGAAAATTGTCAACTTGTCATACAACTCCAGGCAAGGGAGATTTTTACATGAAAAACAAGTTGATGTATAGGAAGACTGGAGCTAGAGCCAAAGGTCAGGGACAGCTGGTACTTCCTAAAAGATATAGGGCAGACTTAATAAGGAGCCTACATGTGAAACCAGATGGGGACCATGAGAAGATAGGTACCATCATTCAAAAGGTGGCTCACAATTATTATTGGCCCAAAGCAAGATGGGACATTGAGAATTTTGTAGAAAGGTGTAGCATAGCACATGAGGGAACACCCACAAGTGGGAACATGGATCAGGACCTGGACACGCCACGGGGCAAAATTAGGCCTGACAATAAAAAGAAATATAAATTTGATAAAGTGGACCAAATGGAATGGGAAGCCCCTTTTCACGGACAAGCTTCACTTAACTGTTTTACAATGGCCACTATGCAGAGAGTGCAAAAAGATGTCTTACCCCAGGATAAGCCGACAATCCCTCAATCGGACTTAAACAAACTGGAGGAAGAGGATGTAGAGAGGAAATCTCTCATCAAGAATTTTAAGTGGGGAGAAAGCCCCAAAAGAAAAATTGGTAGCGGTCGTTTTGTGCATGATAATTCTGGGAGGAAAAATCATCACTATAAAGCTTCGAGTGGAAGAGACCATACCGGTGCATGGACAAATAGGTCCACACAATTAAAGGTCCATATGTAGCTTTGTTAAGAACGTGGACTGATGAAAAGGCAGAGGAAAACATTACATCTTCATACCAATATGTGAATGAGCTGACCACTCGTTTAAAAACTGGCTGGAAACTTGCCAATGAAAATTTGAAACAAGCCAGGAAGAAACATGCTGCCTATTATAACAGGAAAGCGAAAGACAGAAATTTGGCTGTGGGAGAGAAAGTACTGCTTCTTTTGCCCGGGAGTCAGAATAAGTTACAAATTGGATGGCAAGGTCCATATACAGTTCTAGAGAAGGTGTCTAGAACAAATTATAAGATAGATAAGAAGGGGAAAGAAAAAATCTATCATGTGAATCTCCTGAAGAAATATTTGGAAAGAGAACATCAGGAAGAGACACACTTGTTGACCTTGTCCATCGCCATGGAGATGAAAAAGGAACCACTTTCATCATTTGAATATCCATTACACCCCTGTGAGACAGCAGCACAGGTGAAAATCAGTACACATTTAACGAAAACTCAGAAAGAGAGAGTGCAACAGGTTCTAAATAATCATGCAGAGGTGTTAACAGACCGACCAGGGCATACAAACCTATTGGAATATGATATGAAACTGATAGACCCCACACCTGTCTGTATGAAACCATATTCGATTCCGTTTGCTAAGGAGAAAGCTTTGAAGGAAGAGATAGACTATCTATTGAAGGAGGGAATTATTTCACACAGTGAATCCTCATATAGTTCCGGTGTTGTACTCTTAAGGAAGCCCTCTGGAGAACATAGACTCTGTATAGATTACAGGAGACTGAATGCTATTACAGAAGGACAGGTGGATCCATTGCCGGATACAAATAAAGCTAAATATTTCTCAAAAGTGGATCTGAGTAAAGGATACTATCAGATTCCAGTAAAGCCTGAGGTTAGACCATACCTAGCTTTTAGTACATCAGAAGGACACTATGAGTTTAATAGATTGCCATTTGGATTGAAGAATGCGCCTAGTGTCTTCTCTAGAATGATGAGAAAATTATTGGACCCTCTGAATAATCCATGTATAACAAATTTCATGGATGATATCCTGATAGCAACAGAAACCTTTGAGGAACACATTGACTCTCTGAACATGCTGTTTAATCGACTTAGGGAGGCAAATTTAACAGCCCGACCAACCAAATGTTGCGTTGGATGTAAAGAATTGGAATTTTTGGGACACACAGTTTATCAGGGAAACATGACCCCTGACCCAAAGAATTTAGAGAAACTACAGAAAGCCCCGAGACCACAAACCAAGAAGGACGTGAGATCCTTTGTCTCATTATGTGGTTTCTACCAGAAGTATATCAAAAACTTTAATTCCATATGTGCACCGTTAACTGATTTGACACGTAAAGGACATCCAGATCGCATTACATGGACACCACAATGTGAAATGACTTACCAAGAATTGAAGGAAAAGCTCACAAGTAAACCCATTTTGAAATTACCTGACTTAAGTCAAGAATTCATAGTAAGGACGGATGCAAGTAATATTGGGTTAGGTGCAACTCTACTACAGAAATCAGATGCATTGGATGGGGAATTAAGCCCAGTGGCATATGTTAGCAGAAAATTGAATAAAGCTGAAATCAATTACTCAACTTGCGAAAAAGAATGTCTTGCAGTAATATGGGCAATAAAGAAATTCAATATTTATCTGTATGGGAAGGCCTTTAAGTTGCAAACAGACCACAAACCTTTATCGTTTCTAGCACAGGCTAGGCATGAGAACTCCAGGTTACTCCGATGGTCTTTACTTTTGGCTCCATATAATTTTAGCATTGAGTATATATCTGGAAAAAACAAATTTGGGAGCGGATTTTTTAAGCCGCCATCCGTGTGATGAGAATCACCGTAAACCCCAGAAATAATAATAAATTTCTCTATGTGTATATAGAATAAAGGACTGACATATAATGTCTGTTTTAAGAGGGGAGATGTCGTGGAATATTCTAATCCACATATATAAATTAAAAGGTAAATGTAAAGCCTAACAAATAAATTTAATAAAAGGAAGAAGAATGGTAAAGAACAGTGCTGTCACAATGGCTGTACGCAAAATCCCCTTTGTTTTATGCTTCGTCTGCAAATTGTAACGCTTTCACGTTGATAGTAAAAGCCTACTATATTATTACCCGCTTTCTTCAATGAAACGTGTGCTGTATTTCTTGGAAAAACATTTGAGATACGCAAGCTGAACAATGACCTAATTTTAATATTTCATTCATTCCATTTTATACACAGCGTAACTAAAAGACACATAAAGCAGGATAGAGAGAAGGGAGAGGCAGAAAGCCGAACGCATGCAAAATTAAACACGCGTCTCGCTATTAATGCCACCCCAACAAGCGTAACGCGATACACAATTACTACTATCACGCGTGTAAGGCCACATGCACTAACTTTTTCGGACGGACAGTGATAAAAACACTAACCTTCCCAGAGTTAGGTTTTAAAATCACGAAAAACGCTTATTAGAAAAGATAACATTAGATGGGTTTACGTTGAAAACATTACAGTACCCAGACAGCACATCTTCGAAACAGGAGGTAGAAGAAATTGCATATTTTGAACGCAGCCACTTAGCTCTTTTAAATTTGTATATTTGGGTTCCTTAGGGCTTGCTGACAAAGAATATGTAAAACGTTACGCAAATAGTCTAGGAATTAACAAGTTATAACCAAAATAAAATAGTGGGGATGCCTGACAGCATGAAATCATTTCTGCTCATAAAATTTTTTTATAACGTGTTTGAAAAAACCTTACGTACGGAAATAGCCTACCATGTAAACTCCAAATTGATTGGAGCGCAACAAATATAAGACTAAACACGATTGGTCGGACTATAAATACTATCTTTGGTTGTTAGGGGAGACGTAGGAAGGTAAAATTTTTTCAAACACTTGTCGAAACGTGGCTCCATTGGCCAGACTCGCTGATATAATCACTTAGGAGCGTTAGTTCGAGACCACTAGTTCAAATAAGCTTGATAAAGCAACAGTGCGTTGAAGCCAGCTCATATTTTTGCTAAATAAAAGCCTGGAACATAAGCAGATGGGAATTTGTGCCAGTATTTGTGCCAGAATTCATTGCTAGTCAACGTATCTGTGTTTATTTCCATGAATTGTGGTAAGCTTGAAACATTCAGTATCTTTTAATGAAAATTGAATGTGAATTGTTAATTTATGCCTGTATATATGTGTAGTTCAATAGCAATCATGATGTAAAGCCTATAATGCTCCAGCCTGAACAGAAGGTGTCGGAGGAAAGTAAAACGGCATGGAATGGCCAAACAGTACACTGACACCTAGATGATTGAATAGAAAGAAATAATGCTGGAATTGCAGAGGCGTAGTAACCATTAAGGAGGTTAATACTGGTATAAAGTATTTCAGATGAAGCTGACAGTGGGCCTAACGCTCTGAACTCAATGTTTGTGATGTATTGTGCTCAGTGTAGAACTAGAGTATCAATTAGTTATGAAGTAGAAGGTACATCCTTCTTGTTTTCAGGGACCGTGGTCTTGATGGTATTGAGCAGCACCTGGTCAGAGCTTTGCTGAATCCAGAGTCGGACAGCATACTCCTTGGTCCATTTAGCTATCAGTGAGGTGTCTCCAGAGCACAGGGGAGAAATCGAGCAGAGGAGTCTTTTCCTGCCGCCATCACGCAAGATAAGCTGATGTGGCCAGCTGAGCTCAAAATTATGTACCCCCATCTTAAAATAACATTGTAACATAAACTTAAGAGGGGAAGTAAATTGTTTTAATATCAGGAACTGAGAACATCTCCAATACTAGTTCCAATAAAGACAAACTATTGAAGTCATGATGACACATACCAACAGAGCTTGAACAAAACAAAACCAGTATTACCTCATATTACTACTACACAACTGACACACATAGGATACTTTTAATAATATATGTCACTACAATATTCATATTGATAAATTCTGTACATATAACTTGTAATTAAAATTGATTGTGATTCCTGGTTCCCTTTGTATTTGAATCAGGACACATATTCATTCATGACAGCAATGAATACATATTGTTATTTGAAAAGTTATCAGTGACTCCTTTAAGATATCCTTGTAGAGTGTTTTATGTATGTGAGTGTCACAGTGTTGTCAAGTGTGGTGGAATAAATTAAATTGTTTATCTGTCTGTTGTTGTTATGACTTACACTTCATCATACACATACCCTAGACATACAACGTAGTCATCACACTATTCCAGAATAATTCTGACTGAGATATATATATATGTGGCAGCAAGTAAGGTTATCTATAATACACTACTCTTATTAGATATAGATACCTTCACAGCTGATCTCAGTCAGTACACTAAGTCCCCTATAAATATTTATAACATCCCACTTCACCACAGTGATGGAATAACATAGGTATGTACAATAGATATTCAGAAGCTCAAACACATGCGTCCACTCGCCATGACACACAATGGTAAAAGCCTTGCAGACAATCTCCTCACTCCTGCAGTTTTTAGTTTCACGTCTGCCAACACAACCATATCGGCATGACGTCACTTCCTGTATTAATAAATAACTCCGTATAAACTAAATAAACAAGGAGCCCTGTCGAGCTAACCATAATACCGGCACAATCGTTATTAATTTTAATCATAACAGTTCATTTATATATTACACTGATTGAAAAGTTTGAAAACTTACATTAATTTTAAAGTGACTATGTTAATAGGGACATTTACACTGCTTAGAATGTACATCATTTCTTTTATCTTTCCCTCCCTGCTCCATATGGAACCTGGAACTACTTTATGCTTTTAGTTCTTTTTACGAAACTATCAATAAAGCAATCACCAGCCCGTGCAGTGGTGGTTCATGAATCCTCATTCTATACGCTGAGGTTGCCAGCCTCAAATGACTTTAACATCCACAAGCGAGTTTCACATATTAAAATTCACATGGTAATATATATATATATATATATATATATATATATATATATATATATATATATATATATATATATATATATATATATATATATATATATATATATATATATATATATATATATATATATATATATATATATATATATATATATATATATATATATATATATATATATATATATATGTCAGTTCACACGTTAGTAGTAAATATGAAATTTAAATCACAACTTACGCCAATCCTGACTCACAGACCTTTTGCTCAGAATAATAAAAGAGACTTGAATCGGCCTCTTACACGCGTCTGGGGTGTCGCTAATTTGTATGTTCCCTCTCTGACTTCATGTGTGGTCCTTCAGTTTCCTCAGTCCCGGTTTATTTATTTAAAATGTTAAAGATTTCCTGAGCTATATTGTAAGTCCTGATAAATACTCCAATAAAAGCTGTCCGGTATTTAAGAAGGAATTTTGAATTCTAATTCTTCACTGTAGCAGTCTGGTGTCTTGGCGAACGATTTCTCAAGTGAAATAGTTTGAGAAAATGATCAAATTACATTCCCTGCCTTCCCACGCCTTCGTTTGTTATGAGCTATCAAAAACTCCAATCATATTCAAACAGGCGGGTTATGGGGTAATTTCAAAATATTCCGACATCGGATTATTTTGAACGTAAGGCAAAGGTCAACTCTCCCATATATGGTAATACGATGTCCTGTGCCCTTGTGTACAATCTTACAGACAGAGCGGTAAACTCATATAGCAGCATGTTCAAAATGTAACCATAATTACTTTATCAGAAAGTACTATTGTTATAACAAGTAGGACAGGAAACACTTATGTCATAAGTTTCCGCCGCGTACACGAGATCTTGTGCTAATCTTAGCCAAGCTGTGCCACTCCCTTGCGACTGCGAGTAATTATCTCAGCAAATCTAGGTAGGGTCAAGCGAATGTGATTATTATCACCTACAGGAGTGTCCAGCAATTCGACAATACTCAAATATCTGCTACTTAGCAGAAAAACAACGAAGAAAGAAAGAATGAAAAGTGTGATAATTGAGAGCACATAATAAAAATCAGTACCACAAATGTACCGATACTGCCGGAGTGAAACAAAGATCGATAGGGGCCACCCCGTTTTGTCACAAAGATGCAGGTTTTCATAAATAGGTGCCTCCGCAGAAAAGGGTTAAAATGGTATGGCAAGATCACCAATTTTGAAACCATGAAGAGAATCAAATACATACGAGCAGAGTTAGGTACCTATTTACAGTTGGGTAGTCTGGATCATGACGCTACTAGGTTTCGATCCCCGGAGACCGGAAAAGTTTGTCGCCTAAGACAACCTCTCTCTAACCGCTTAGCCAATCGGACATTGTTGTACAAATTGTCTGACAAATAAACAATAGGACTGAGCTCCATCCAGCACGATTAGGTCAGATTTAATTAAGTTACTGCCCAGCAACCATCCAGCATTCAAGAACCTTAAGGTGCAGTGTAAGCTACCGGTTCTAACGACGTCTACTGGGATGTCTGTTAACGTTATCAACCAGGCCTGGGTCTGATACTTCATCTGGGTCATATCTTTTAATTACAATGTGTTTACTTTGTCCGGTGACAATTTTTCTTATCTGAGCCAGACACAAAAGAAAGAAACGAGATGCGAGTACTTCATTTCTGCATTACACACATCTTGTAAATCTTTCTTGAAGCAAATTCAATATTTAAAAGTACAAGAATGGCACACAAAGAGCGACTGGCAAGGAATCGAACTCTTAAGTTTTGTTTTGTAATGTGCAGATATCATTTACGCATTAACCATGATACCTGGCTGTAATATCGCCTATTCTCAGTTAACCCTGTCAGAACGTCAAGATTTATGTTGTTGACGAGAAAGTCACGTATCTCTACACCACGTCATGGCTTGAACGTGTTTCGCGATTTTTCTTACTGTGATTTTAGTTGTCTTATGTCTGTCACGGGGTTATACATCATTTTATAAGTAACTTTTTATTTGTCCTTTCTGAAAGCTTCATTAAATAAAAGAGGGTGGGGGGATATAGCGGTTTCTGCATGATCGTATCTCAGACGGCGCACAATCCGTCACCACTATCACGTGATTACCCAAGTCTCTGTTTCTTCCAGATTAATACTAGAGCATTGCTCTGTCTTGTTGATAATCCAAAGTTTCAATGGCGGAGGTTGCAATGATACAATATTTATGTATGTTTGTTAAAGCGATATGAGGCGTTCGTGTTGTCGGAATCAAAGTCCTGAATGTTCATCTCCAAGATTAGAATAAAATGTGGTTCATCGCGATAAGAGGATTGGCCGTGAATCAAGGCAGACGTGTAAGTTCTTGTATGGGTGCCGCGGCACGAAACAGGGATTTTGACCCTGGACTCTGTCGGGAGTTTGAAATAATTCATTACGTATTCGTTAGATCCCTCAAACCAGCGATTACTGAGATTAGGATTCACACCCCATTTTGATAATCGAATACTGCCAATATCTACGGTAATGGGATTTATTACTGGTGTTCTAGCAAATGTCCGGACCACAATTTCTTTTATATTTGAACATTTTTTTTATTTTTTAAATAAATATTTTGACGAGGCGCGTCCCATTCAGCCTAGTCGGTTATATTAGAGCGCATGTCCAAATATCAGTGTAACTGATGGATCTTGTATCATGGTTGAGCAAGGCGCACTTCGCCAAAATGAGGCAAACCTTTGCACTTTCGAACATATTCGTGCAAGCGCGTTTAGCATAAGTGGGAGTATTATGTGTAACTAGGGTAAAAGCCCATCATATGACGGGAATTAAATTCAAAAGCACCAATTCATTCATAACCCTCCACTCCCAAAGGAGCATAGGCCTTCAACAAACACATGCCAAGTCCTCCTGTCACGTGCCATCATCTCAAGTTCTTTCCACGTTCTCGTCATCATTTTCATCTCTGTTTCCAGCTCTCTTCTCCATGTGCTTCTTGGTCTACCTCTGCCTCTCTTGCCCTGGGGGTTCCAGAACAAGGACCAATGCTTAACGGCAATTTTACTTATTCAAATACTTGTGGAAAAAAATGTTAGGTGTGAATATCCGATTGTCCATCAGAAGAGTACATTGATTTTCTGTTGTTTTAATTTCTACTTTTGCATTGTTGTGATTTCTTGATCGAGACAATGCGACGCACAGCGGTCCGTGAGAGAAAAGTGGCTCGATCAAGAAAATATTGTTAAACTCTAAGTGATTATTAAACCTGTTGATCTATAACTCTACGGCTATAGTTGGATTAATCACTATTGAGTGAATTGTATGTCTGTGCACCCATTTATAAGTAACCATGCACCCGTATTGTGTTAAGTAACCCAAACATATAGAAAACGGCTGTTTGCCCGCTATTAAAAGTCGCTCCGTTAGTTCTGGAGCGTCCGATTGGCAGAGTGGTTAGAGCGCTGGTCTCTCGCGGCAAAGGTGCCGGGTTTGATTTACAGTATCATCACGCTCCAGTTTACCCAGCTATAAATGGGTACATTACATTGCTCTTGAGTTAGGGAAGGAAAAGGCAACGAGGAAGGGAGCTGGTCACCCCACCTCTCGATGCTGGATCTAGTATAGTGAAGTCTCTAACACTTCACTTCCCTACGGCAGTATCTGCTATGGGACTACCTTTACCTGTTTACGTTAGTTCTGAGCCTGAACGGTTGTCACGGGTGGGTTTTAAGAGTCTGCTTAAGACAAGACAAAAGTCTGTGTGAAGTCTGATACAAGACAAAAGTCTGAGTGACGACTGAGGTGATAGATGAGAAATGGTGTTGAATGTGAGTCGAGTGACTTATAGTTATCAGGGGTAGAGAACAGATACTGACCCTCCCTCCTACCACTCAATGACTTTGTTTCAACTACTGTCACACTGCTTCTCTCTCTTCTTGGAGATAACATTTAGTACACATTAGTGATTCCACAAACAGTGAAGTATGAGTACAGATAGAAAGTAGAGTCTGATCCGCTGAGTAATTGTATAGTTTATTAACAGCAACAACAAAACCTCTGATAAAGCAAGAAAATGTCAATCACAAACCATAAACACAAACCAGATGCATTACACCAACAAATAATCTAGTGACCGAAAGGCTAGAAATAATAATAATATGAGCTTCATCCACCCAGATTTCTCTCCAGCTATTATTGGGTAGATGTTTATGCTAATACAACATCACGGAACCTGAAATAACACAAGTCCTTACACACCCAAATTAACGCGCTAACTTCGTCTTGTCAGCATCCCGGTTGTTAAATTCAGTTACTGTCCCTGCCCACAGTTTATTAAGAGCTCTACCTCGTTCAACTATTTTCTGAGTGCACTTGTAATTAGTCCTTCTTCTTTGGCCCACTTGCATATAATAATCCGCTGGAATTACGTTTGTGGCAGATAGCAGGCGGCGAAATGATAACCCTTTCCTTCGCTCTTTGATGCTGACTGTTAGTGAGAAAAAACCCACTCCACGATAAATCCGGAGAAGAAATTCCAATGACCCTGCTAAGTCCTCGAAATGTACAAAGGTGCTGTGAATCCAGGCACTAATGGATGGTGCTGATGCGCTCACGATCAGCTAGGCGTTGGAGGCAATGACTCTATGAAGTGAGCTAGCTCACTATTCATGTGGCAGCGCGTGACGTGAATCTATGCAGTTGATGCCAGTGGAGAATGGGGCAGTCCACTTAATATGCAAGATGTCGTTTAATGATGTTCTCAGTAAAATTATTGAACTCGCCGTATGGAGTCGGGAAGATAACAACTGCTCGATGTAAAGCCAGATTACCCCGATGTAAAGGGGTAGCTGGTTTATCCGGCCTTTATAGGAAGGTAATTTTGGCCGATGGCTCCGAGTTCCTTTCACTCAGTCGGAGTGAACCAGGCTGGCGAGACATGTGAAGAATATACCTTACTAATATAGTTGGCAAACTGCACAAGGGTCTCTACCGCTCACGACAGGAGTTTTTAGGACTGAAGCATTTAGAGACAGAGGTACACTGAATATATTTAGTGTAACTAGAGCCGCAGATGTTCATGCGTAGGTTACCACTTGTGTTAACATCTGCGTAGAGAATGCCAAAAATAATCGTAATAATTACCCAGATAATTCTCCTGGCGACACGGTACTGTCGTAAATTTATTTTGAGAGAAAAGAGTCGTAGAAATAGTGGTCCGGTTTAGAGTGGAAAATGATGATGGAAAGCTCAGTGATAGAAAATGTAGAGATTTAATAGTTACTTCACAGCGTGCTGGAGGAGAGTAAAGACAGACTTATTTACGACAAATCGTGTCTCTCAATCTTCTCTTTCACTCTCCTGGTCAAACAATTATTTGCCAGTTTTCCAGACTCGCATCTGCGCGCTCACCGATTCGGTGTTTTCAAACACACACACGACGTTGATACAAACTATATTAAACGAATAGGGGAAATGTTGGGCTTTGGGTATATCCAACACACAGAACTAAATGAGTTTAGGTGATTTTATTCACTTTAAACATCAATCACTAAAAATATCAGATATTACATAAATTATCATAAGTACACAAATGCAAATAACAAGTTTGGGAGGGGGGTGAAGAAGATTGGTATCGACTAAGCCCTTCCCGCTCATTAGACAAAGACAAACCCAGTCCAGAGATAGATAATATCAGGAACACGGGTACGTTAACCTAACAGTAAAGTTAATTACTCTGAAAGAGGTGTTACCAAGTTAGGTATAAGTGATAGAAAAAAAAACCTGTTCTTCCCAGCTGTTCTTCCCTTTACTAAGCAAATGGAAAGGAGGTGGTTTTAAATAGAGTTAACAAATTATCAACTATCCCACTTAAAGGAACAATGTAGGGTATACAGAAAAGATATATGTTACCAGGTAAGCAAGTTAACAAAATGGTCACACAAAAGAATTAATTTCCTGTCATTCATAAACGCGCAAGCAAAGGCCTTCACTCATCTTGCTCTCACTTACCGATTGTGAAAAAATCTTGCACTCCATAGAATAACACAACAGCAGTTACACCTCAACTAAATGTATGAGTGTTTGTTCAAGTTCTAGCCCCAGATTATCGGGTAGGCGGTCAGCACATAAAAGGATCCCGTAATCGCTGGAAAATGAATCTGTAGTTGTGTCTCTTTTCTTAATAACAGTTTCTATGGGAGGGCACGGTCTCTGATACCGGGGTGAGGATGGTGTGGTCTATTTGACTATGCCGCGGATAATAAAATTCTTACGCGTGCTGGTACACTTTATCCGTGAGGTATGGTTTAAGTCCAGTGAGAAAACTAGTCACATCACTGTTCAGGAAATTATGAATTATCTCTCTGTGTCAGTAAACTAACAAAGCTCGGGCCAGTGTTCTTCTTCCCGTTACGACTTAAGTTGTTTGATGGTGCGTTAAATTTGTCTTTGGGTGTGCTTTCTTTGCTATAAGTTAGATAGCGGAATTCCAAACATAGAATCGCCTCAAAGATTAAAAATTTACACAGTCTCAACAAGTTCTGCGTCAGGGGAACTCTACACACTGTTTATGCTTTGCTTTGCTTAGATTGATTTCTTTATTGCTTTCTTAATGCTGGGATCGCACAGGTTACGATCACTCTGTATGAAAGAAAAAAAGACATGTAATATACCGAAAACAAATAACCTTCTAAAGCGCGATGAATTTCCCGTTAAGCCTATAATACACTCGAGTATTTAATTATGTATTTAATAAACACTGCGCGAATTCTATTGGTTAAAAACCCACATCTATAAAACTAGGACTTAACTGAATTTATTAATTATAAATTCCTTCGCGACTTTAAAAGTTAATTTAAGCATCTATTATCTTTTGAAATAATATAATAGATAGATCATTATATTTAAAACTGGAACTCTTGAGATGGTTTAATTAAATAGATTTAAATTAACACAGAATCCCTTTAAATAGAATGACTGAGCTAGACCACTGATCACTTTACACAATATATATTACCGCTTTGCACAGAATTAGAAATCACTGCAAATATATATAAAATCCAGGGGAAAATCTATAACAAGATTTCAATAAAGCTAGTGCTTCTGTAAAGGTCTAGCCAGCGAGTGGTAACGTGTCTAGTTCTACATGGTCTATTTAGCTAAAATGGAATGTAAGTTGAGTGGGACATGATAAACTTGACAACTTATTTGATCTCACGAACTATTGGGGATCTGACCGCCAAATCAAGAGATGAAGCCGCCCCCTGGTCTTCGTATCCGCTCGCTGCTGCCCGTTTCGCTTTCCCCCGTTCGCTCGGTTCCTCGATTGACACCGAGACGCGAAATTAGCGGCAAGCAACTGCGTCTCGTATCAGGGAAAACTACTGTCTTTGATAGCGCCGATAGTCTCCCCTAAGATCCCTCGGTCTGTCTCTTTGATCTCGTCGCTGTATCCTACATGAGTCCCGGTGGAATGAGTTCTGGCAAACGAAAAGTTACAACAAATGTTCAGGGGTTCTAATGTTATGAAAAGCTAAAGGTCCCTTTAAATCATCCATCATATCAGGGAAAATTCACTAGTCAAACTAGACGTACGTCACAATCGTCCCCACTTTTAGACATGAAACCATTTTTCATGTTTTCATTTTTGACAATGGAGGTGACCTGATTGGTGATTTTAGGATGAGTGGTATCTTCAGTTTGCTCTTCTTCCTCTGTAGACCAGTTTCTACTCAGGAAATCAGCACCGACATTCTGTCTTCCCGGAATATATTCCACTTTGAAAGAATAGACGCTTAGAAGGAGGGCCCAACGCATGATCCTAGCGTTAAATTCTTTATTGGCACCAAGAAATGCTAACGGAGCGTGGTCTGTTTGCACCGTGAACGATGTACCATAAAGAAACTCATGATGGCGTCTGATACCGTCAATCGGAGCAAGACATTCCCTTTCAACTACGCTGTAGTTCCGTTCCGCTTTATTTAATTTCCGACTGTCATAGGCAACTGGAAATAGCATGTTCAGGTCACTGTCATCGGCTTGAAGCAGTGTTGACCCGATGCCCTGACCTGACGCGTCAACTCTCAGTACAAAAGGTTTCTTGAGGTCAGGCAACCTCAAAATGGGGTATGCAGACAACTGTCCTTTCAAAGTGCTATACGCGTGTTCGCACTTTTGATCCCATATGACCTTATCAGGACAACCTTTCTTTGTGAGGTCAGTCAGAGGTGCCGTCAGTCCGTTGAAGTTCTGGATGTACTTCTGATAGTATGCACATAGCGATATGAAGGAACGTACGTCTTTCTTCGTTCGGGGTCTTTTTGCTGCCACTATTTTCTCCACGTTCTTCTTAATAGGCCAACTGCATCCGTGAGAAATAGTGTGCCCCAGGAAGTCTAACTGTTCAAACCCGATGAGACATTTGCTAGGTCTGGCTGTGAGACCCGTTTCCTGTAGTCTCCTGAGGAGCATAGCAACCGTAGCAATATGTTCTTCATAGGTTTCCGATGCAATTAAGATGTCATCCATGAAATTATGGATATGGGGACTTTGCAAAGGTTGTAGAAGCTTCCTCATCATCCTGGTGAACACTCCTGGTGCGTTATGCAAACCGAACGGCATCACGTTAAATGTGTAATGTCCTTCACTAGTGCTGAAAGCTAACAAAGGTTTAATTTCCTCCTTGACTGGTATTTGATAATAACCTTTGCTGAGGTCAATCTTGGAGAAGATCTTTGCTTTGCTGAGCTTGGTGAACAACTCAGAAACAGTTTGGAGAGGTTCGGGCTGGAATTCCGTTACAGCGTTTAGCAACCTGTAATCAATGCACAGCCGAACTTCCTTATTGGGCTTCTGCAACAGCACTACACTCGAGCTGTAAGGAGATGTAGACTCACTGATAATTCCTGCCTGACGCAGCTTGTCTATTTCTCCGCGAAGTGCCTCAGCGTTAGCGTACGGGATGGGGTAAACTCTGGTTTGAACAGGGGTCTCGTTTGTTAATTTCATATCAAATTCAATGAGATTTGTTCGACCAGGTACATCCGTTAAAACTGCACTGTACTGTTTTAGTAGAGCCCTAGTTTCTGTTTGTTGTTCTGGTGAGAGATTGTCGCCGAACTTGACATCTTTAAAGGATTCTGTGGGTTGCAGTGGATACTCCATGCAACCATCATCATCTTCCTCGTCTTCCGTTGCTATGGCGACAGCCAGGAGATGCTCGGAGGATGGCACCGGTCTTTCCAAATATTTCTTTAGCAGATTTATGTGGAAGACCTTCTCCTTTCCTTTGATGGAGATCTTGTAGTTGGTACGTGAGATCTTTTTAAGGACGGTAAACGGTCCTTGCCATCCGATGCGAAGTTTATTGCTTCCGGTTGGAAGTAGCAATAGGACTTTCTCCCCTGGTTGTAGTTCTCTCTCTTTTGCAGCTTTGTTGTATCTTTTAGTAATTTTAGCGCGGGCTTTCTTAAGGTTGGTAGTAGCTAGATCCCATCCTAGCTTTAGCCTTTCCTTAAGCTCAGATACATACTTGCTTGCAGAGACGACTGTCTCGTCAGCCTTCTGGTCTGTCAGGGACCGAAGTAAGGCTTCTAGTGGCCCCTTAATAGGTCTGCCAAATAAAAGTGTAGCTGGCGCAAAACCCGTAGACGCTTGGGGTACCTCTCGGTAGGCGAATAAGGCAGCCGATATATATTGGTCCCAGTCTTCCGGTTTCTCCTGACCCAGCTTACGTAACATCATGGTGAGGGTACCGTTAAAACGTTCCACGAGCCCATTTCCGGCCGGATGGTAGGGACTTGTGTGGATATGTTTGGCCCTCAAGATCTTAAAGATCTCCTCCATTAACAGGCTACGGAATTGGGATCCATTGTCCGTCAAAACTTGTTGAGGGAATCCCAACCGTGTAAAAATTTGCACAAGGGCTTCTGCGACATGCTTGGAATTAGTGCATGGTAGCGGTACGGCTTCGGCCCACATAGTGCAAGTGTCAACTAAGGTCAGGATGAACCTGTTCCTTCTTTTGGTCTTTTCCAGAGGACCAATAATGTCGACAGCAACCCGTTCAAATGAAGTCCCTACTATTGGCATTTGCCCCATAGGTACTGGGGGTGTCAAGTGCTTGGGTGCTACCCGTTGGCACTGGGCGCAGGATTTCACGTACCTGACAATGTCAGAGTTCATTCCTGGCCACCAATAGTGGTTTTTTATTCGCTGAATAGTGGCGTTTTGTCCCATGTGTCCGCTAAAGGGAAGAGAGTGCCCCATTTCTAAGATCTGGTTTCTGTACTGCGTCGGTACTAGGAGCTGGTTATTCCCCGTGTCCGGGTTGCCCGTTCTACGATACAATACACCATCCTTAGAAAAGACGTCTCCGTTGTGTCTGGGGTCCTTAGCCATGGGCAGTTTTTTAAAGCAGGGCGCCAGAGTAGGGTCCTTTTGTTGCGCCTCCTTCAGTTCATTCGGCAACAAGTTTGGCGCAGGCTCCCTCTCCTTCTTGGCTTGCCCTCTTGTGGTTACCGCTGCCACAATCGGCTCCTTAGGTCTCCCAATGAACACATATCTACATCCCAGGATAACTGGGTGTATCGGATCATCCATTATGGCCGCTTTAATAACTCCTCTGACAAAGTCAGAGTGTATTTCTACCAGTGCGATAGGAAGCGTCCTGGGTGCGTCACTCCTGAAAACTCCACTAAGTTTGACGGTTTCCTCTGTCTCCTGACCGGGTTTGACTAGGTGCCTAGCGACAATACAATCAAAACTTAATCCAGTGTCAAAAAGACAAGTAGTGGAGGTACCGTTCAAAATTACAGTTCCTCGAGTTGAGGGTCGGTCCCCCTCAGGTTGAGAATCACTGACATTCACTCTACCTTTCGAGGCTGTATGCAAACATCCAATGCGGTTTGCACCGGTTTGTTTGCCCTGATCAGACGTTCCTGGTGTAGGGGTCTTCCCTTTTCCTTGACCATGGTGGCCGCGCTGCCACGTAGGCTTATTGGGTTGATCAGAATTGTTGTTGGGGGGGTATCGGGTTTTGTAGAATTTCGATTTTTCCTGGGGAGGTTTCTGGGTATTGTTATCTCGTTGGTTATAATGTTGAGAGGAAGTGGAAGAATAGGATGCCTGCTCTAGGTTCTGTTTTCGAGATGGCTCATCGGTGGGTTTACGTTTAGTGCTGGGAAGTTCGGCCATTGCATTGCTATAGCGTTCGGCTTTATTGAGTATGTCTTCAAGCCTGACTGCCCCCTGTTCAGCCAAAAATCTACGAGTTTCATTTGACAAAGTGGATTTTATCTGCTCCACAAGAACAAGTTCGAGGAGTCCCTCATATGAAAGAGGTAGGTCAGATAATTCAATGCACTTTGTCAGATAACCCGTGAGACGTGAAGAGAACTGTGGAAATGTTTCCGTGCTCTCTTTTCGGCTGTTTCTGAACAACTGCAGAAACTTTCGGGCAGTCATCTCAAACTGCTGTAGTAAGGCCTTTTTCAACATGTCGTAATCATGTTGATTCGGTCCCAGCTTTGTGTACACGTCATAAGCATTGCCTTTCAGTGACGTTGAAAGTTTGAGCGCCCAGCGGGTACTCTCTAACCCATAAAGATTCGCGAGTCTCTCGAATTTTTCTAGGTAGCTGTCAATTTTTTCGTTAGGGCTAGGAAAAGATTCTAAAGAAAACGACATAGCAGTTAATTGGGCAGATTGAGTACTGGAGAGGTCCATTGATTGAGACTGGGGCGAAGACGGCTGTCCGTTAGTCGAAGTAGAGGCGCCCCGACTCTCTAGAGCCTTAAGCGCCAGTTCATGTTGTCTTTCCTTGTCTCTCTCTCTCTCTGCGAGTTTCCATCTCTGCTTCAATTTTCTTCTGTTCCAAAAGACGTTCTTCCGCTTCTTTCTTATCTGCCCTCTCCTGGGCTTCTCTCCTCTCTGTTCTTTCTTTCTCTTCCTTCCTCTCAGCTTCTGCTCTCTGTTGCTCCGCCTTCCTCTCAGCTTCGGCTCTCTGTTGCTCCGCGTCATATATTTCCAATTCCTGGTTAATAAACGCGTTTGCAGCTTCTGCATCTAATCCTGCCTCTTTCGCTTCCAGCCTCAAGATGGACCTCATCTTTATCCTCTCTGCCATTGTTAAAGAATAAGATGAAGTATGCCTAGAGAACTAGTAAGAAGCAACGCGAAAGGGAGGAACTCTGAACCGCTACGAGAAAAAAAGAAAAAAAAACACAAGTATAAATTTACCTGTGTTACCTCCTACCTGTACTGTGCAAACTTATCGCTGCTATTATCTGGCAATTAAGGCTCTAAACGCAAGCGACTATGCCACTAAATGGTAAGTTACACTGGAAAAGAATCTACTATTACTAACAGTAGAGAAAAATTATATATTAAAACAATTTAAAAGGAAAAAAAAATTTCCCCTAAATTTTAAATCTCTGACAACAAACTCCGTCCCTAAAGTCAATTATTGAGATGAGACATTGTTAACTTAATTTTTAAAAATCAGAACAATCCGTCTTTAGCTAAGCTCAACTCTTCTTAACTTCAAAAACCTTAGTGACTGTAAAACAATCACGCAATCCCAGCAACTTTTATAAAGAAAGAAATATAATCATCTCCGCCAGAGGATAATAAAATAGCAAATATATTTGTTTATCTGTACTTTCTACTGCTGTGGAGAGAAAACAACCTGTAAATATGCTGTGTGGACAACCCAAATACTTAAAGAACGTTTGTCTAGGGGTGTAATTATTTATTTATTTCCCTAATTCACAAAGACAAATCATTCACACTCTACCTAGTTAGACCCAGACTAAATCAGACTCAAAATATCTTTAACCCGGCTATGCGATTGCCTCAAATGTAGCTCAAGATCCCAGAACCAGCCCACAAATATGTGTGCATCAAATGTATCTCAAAATTATCCCGGACGAGCCAGGCAAATATTGTCGTAAATTTATTTTGAGAGAAAAGAGTCGTAGAAATAGTGGTCCGGTTTAGAGTGGAAAATGATGATGGAAAGCTCAGTGATAGAAAATGTAGAGATTTAATAGTTACTTCACAGCGTGCTGGAGGAGAGTAAAGACAGACTTATTTACGACAAATCGTGTCTCTCAATCTTCTCTTTCACTCTCCTGGTCAAACAATTATTTGCCAGTTTTCCAGACTCGCATCTGCGCGCTCACCGATTTGGTGTTTTCAAACACACACACGACGTTGATACAAACTATATTAAACGAATAGGGGAAATGTTGGGCTTTGGGTATATCCAACACACAGAACTAAATGAGTTTAGGTGATTTTATTCACTTTAAACATCAATTACTAAAAATATCAGATATTACATAAATTATCATAAGTACACAAATGCAAATAACAAGTTTGGGAGGGGGTGAAGAAGATTGGTATCGACTAAGCCCTTCCCGCTCATTAGACAAAGACAAACCCAGTCCAGAGATAGATAATATCAGGAACACGGGTACGTTAACCTAACAGTAAAGTTAATTACTCTGAAAGAGGTGTTACCAAGTTAGGTATAAGTGATAGAAAAAAAACCTGTTCTTCCCAGCTGTTCTTCCCTTTACTAAGCAAATGGAAAGGAGGTGGTTTTAAATAGAGTTAACAAATTATCAACTATCCCACTTAAAGGAACAATGTAGGGTATACAGAAAAGATATATGTTACCAGGTAAGCAAGTTAACAAAATGGTCACACAAAAGAATTAATTTCCTGTCATTCATACACGCGCTAGCAAAGGCCTTCACTCATCTTGTTCTCACTTACCGATTGTGAAAAAATCTTGCACTCCATAGAATAACACAACAGCAGTTACACCTCAACTAAATGTATGAGTGTTTGTTCAAGTTCTAGCCCCAGATTATCGGGTAGGCGGTCAGCACATAAAAGGATCCCGTAATCGCTGGAAAATGAATCTGTAGTTGTGTCTCTTTTCTTAATAACAGTTTCTATGGGAGGGCACGGTCTCTGATACCGGGTGAGGATGGTGTGGTCTATTTGACTATGCCGCGGATAATAAAATTCTTACGCGTGCTGGTACACTTTATCCGTGAGGTATGGTTTAAGTCCAGTGAGAAAACTAGTCACATCACTGTTCAGGAAATTATGAATTATCTCTCTGTGTCAGTAAACTAACAAAGCTCGGGCCAGTGTTCTTCTTCCCGTTACGACTTAAGTTGTTTGATGGTGCGTTAAATTTGTCTTTGGGTGTGCTTTCTTTGCTATAAGTTAGATAGCGGAATTCCAAACATAGAATCGCCTCAAAGATTAAAAATTTACACAGTCTCAACAAGTTCTGCGTCAGGGGAACTCTACACACTGTTTATGCTTTGCTTTGCTTAGATTGATTTCTTTATTGCTTTCTTAATGCTGGGATCGCACAGGTTACGATCACTCTGTATGAAAGAAAAAAAGATATGTAATATACCGAAAACAAATAACCTTCTAAAGCGCGATGAATTTCCCGTTAAGCCTATAATACACTCGAGTATTTAATTATGTATTTAATAAACACTGCGCGAATTCTAGTGGTTAAAAACCCACATCTATAAAACTAGGACTTAACTGAATTTATTAATTATAAATTCCTTCGCGACTTTAAAAGTTAATTTAAGCATCTATTATCTTTTGAAATAATATAATAGATAGATCATTATATTTAAAACTGGAACTCTTGAGATGGTTTAATTAAATAGATTTAAATTAACACAGAATCCCTTTAAATAGAATGACTGAGCTAGACCACTGATCACTTTACACAATATATATTACCGCTTTGCACAGAATTAGAAATCACTGCAAATATATATAAAATCCAGGGGAAAATCTATAACAAGATTTCAATAAAGCTAGTGCTTCTGTAAAGGTCTGGCCAGCGAGTGATAACGTGTCTAGTTCTACATGGTCTATTTAGCTAAAATGGAATGTAAGTTGAGTGGGACATGATAAACTTGACAACTTATTTGATCTCACGAACTATTGGGGATCTGACCGCCAAATCAAGAGATGAAGCCGCCCCCTGGTCTTCGTATCCGCTCGCTGCTGCCCGTTTCGCTTTCCCCCGTTCGCTCGGTTCCTCGATTGACACCGAGACGCGAAATTAGCGGCAAGCAACTGCGTCTCGTATCAGGGAAAACTACTGTCTTTGATAGCGCCGATAGTCTCCCCTAAGATCCCTCGGTCTGTCTCTTTGATCTCGTCGCTGTATCCTACATGAGTCCCGGTGGAATGAGTTCTGGCAAACGAAAAGTTACAACAAATGTTCAGGGGTTCTAATGTTATGAAAAGCTAAAGGTCCCTTTAAATCATCCATCATATCAGGGAAAATTCACTAGTCAAACTAGACGTACGTCACAGGTACAAAAAGAATTTGCGTAACAGAGTGGCTGGGTATTACGCTGAGGGAGTTCCAGAGTTCCCTGGAAATCAAAACACAGGGAAGATTTTGTGACCTCCATTCAACAACGCAGATGTCTCGGACGCGTCACAAAAGTCACTCTTTCGCCAGGGTTGCTGCATAATATGATGCATAAGTTACAGAACCCTGCGACTAGTTTCCCTGGTGTCAAAGACCAGGGACGTTTGCCACTCTACATTGCAGAAACCGAGAGCTGGGTTTCTGACTTGTGGTCAAAGAATTTCTAAGCAAGAAAAAGAAAAATTCCGCTCTTCCGCGACAGAGAATCCCAGACGCGTCAATTATCTCCTACCAACATTACAGAACAGTGGAATTAAGCTATCAGATTACCGTGACAGGCCATTTACCCCACTTTACATCTACAGAAGAACGAAAAGAAGTGAAATGTGCGTGCCAAAAAACAGACAAAAATAAGGAGGGGTGGTAGCTCCATCCTAGTGCCCACAATTTATAACCCAATTCCTCACAACGGTTGATCCAATTCCTCGGCAGCGAGGTAACAGCTTTTTCTGCAGCGGGAAATACCTTATTTACTTACTTACGTACTTAGTAGTTCCTCTTCTACCGTGAGGTGTAGAGGTTTGGAAGAGAGAGCACAATACTGTCCTAGCGGCTGTCTTCTTCATGGCCTGGTTCCATTCTAGTCCTCGGTCCTTTAGAGATTGTCTAATGTTGTCCTTCCAGCGTCCTGGAGGTCTGGATCCCGGGCTCTTAGTTTCCCATACTCGTCGTGGTAGCCGATCTTCGCCAATTAGGAATATACCAGTTGATTTTATTCTAACAAAAGCGTGAAACTTAAATCATTGTACATGCATCCCTGTTAATTATAGCACTAAAATAATGTTGTACAAAGTCTGAACATGCACGCCGTTCACATGGCGCTTGCACACCAACCTTTGCGCACTTTTCTTTGGCGAGTGTTACTATTTTTGGGAGCGTTAAGAAGGCTTTTGACAGAAAAAGCTGGCATTTTATATACATGACTAGTGTAAAAGCCCGCCATAAGACGGGAATTAAATTCAAAAGCAGCAATACCTAACGGTAATTTTACTTATTCAAAAGCACCAATACCTAACGGCAATTTTAGTTATTCAAAAGTATTTTTTTTTTAAAAACAGCTGTAAATCACCACAGTACACGAACTACGTAGCATCAGCGAAGGTCCCAATGTGTGTATACGGGATCATACATTCTATAAAAATTTTTGTGCACACCGTCATTTGCGCACTTTTCTTTGTCGAGTGTTACTATTTTCGGGAGAGTACATATAAGGGAAACAATACAATTAATGTCTAACTTTCAACCAAAGTGGCATCCCTTAGCGTTAGTGACAGAAAAAGCTGGGATTTTATATATATTGATTATAAATAACACAGTGCAGACTGTGCTGAACAAAGCTAGTTATGTAATGGGTGACGAGTTAGAATAAGGAAAATCTTTTAAATGTCATAATAACGATGAATTTCGTTGTTATTTTTACGTACATTCAGTGTAGTACATGCCCTTTAACTGTAGTGTGTAGTGAAAATCCTGCAGTTGTAGTATACAATACATGTCCATCAGTTGTAGTATACAATACATGTCCATCAGTTGTAGTTTATAATGTAAATCCAACGGTTGTGGTATATAATGTATATCCAACAGTTGTAGCATATAATGTAAATCCAACAGTTGTAGTTTATAATGTAAATCCAACAGCTGTGGTATATAATGCAGATCCAAGATTTGTAGCATACAATGTAGACCTATCAGTTTTAGTATATACTACAGTCACATTATTTGTAGTATATTATATAGAACTATCAGTTCGACACACAATGTAGACATAATGTAGAACTATCAGTTGTTGTATATAATGTAGATCTATCAGTTGTTGTATATAATGTAGACCTACCAGTTGTAATATATAATGTAGATCTATCAGTTGTAGTATATAGTGTAGACAATCAGTTGTAGTATATGATGTAGACCTATCAGTTGTAGTATACAATATAGACCCACCAGTTGTAGTATACATAGTGGACTCATCAGTTGTAGTATATAATGTAGACCCACTCGTTGTAGTATACGATGTAGACCCATCAGTTGTAGTATATAATGTAGGCCCATCAGTTGTAGTATACATAGTGGACCCATCAGTTGTAGTATATAAAGTAGACCCATCAGTTGTAGTATACATAGTGGACCCATCAGTTGTAGTATACAATGTAGACCCATCAGTTGTAGTATACAATGGAGACCCATCAGTTGTAGTATATAAATGTAGACCCATCAGTTGCAATATGTAATGTAGACCCATCAGTTGCAGTATATAATGTAGACCCACAAGTTGTAGTATACATAGTGGACCCATCAGTTGTAGTATATAATGTAGACCCATCCGTTGTAGTATACGATGTATATAAGGTAGACCCATCCGTTGTAGTATACGATGTAGACCCATCAGTTGTAGTATATAATGTAGACCTATCAGTTGTAGTATATAACGTAGACCTAACAGTTGTAGTATTCAATGTAGACCCATCAGTTGTAGCCTATAATGTAGACCTATCAGTTGTAGTATATAATGTAGATCTATCAATTGTAGTATATAATGTAGACCTATCAGTTGTAGTATATAATGTAGATCTATCAGTTGTAGTATATAATGTAGATCTATCAGTTGTAGTAAATAATGTAGAATATATATAATAGAGGCCCAAAGTATCTAGAGTGAAGTAAAAGTATTCTCACAAAAACAAACTATACATCATAGACATGTTAGCGATTTCTTTAATGGTGTGTTGGACATCTCCAAATTATTAACACATGTTTCTAAAACTCTGCTTCTCTACTGAAATCGTTTGTGAAAATCACGTGATCGATGAAACACTGTCACTCTGGATTTTTTAGACGGTTCCAAATTGAAACAAAAACAAACAAAAAAACTCCTATTTCAAAAAATGTTGCGTTCAGCTTCAGAGGAGAATCAATTTTCTTCAAAAGAACAAAGCATATATGGCCTTGCGCATAAATGTAAATCCGACACCGCACACGGTCTTAAATATTTAGTATCTGTCAATTTATTTTTTATCTGTTTATCTAAATTATTACAGTTCATATTTTTTAAGTAATAATGTACAATCCGTTAAATCGCCTTATGTTAAAAAAAAATGACAAGCCAATTAAAAAGTGAATGCAATACAAATCGGCTAACTCAGAAAAACGAAACGAAAATAACTTCGACAAGGAAAGGCAAGAAGTAATCTCGCCGCCAAAGTCGAAAAGAAAATGCACTACAGACAACATAATAGAGTAACAAGAAATTGTAGTATAGAAAACGTAACTAAGTAACACGAAATTTTAGTGTAGAAAACTTAACTGAGTAACAAGAAATTGTAAAACAGAAAACAAGACTGAGTAACGCGAAATTTTAGTATAGAAAACTTAACTGAGTAACGCGAAATTTTAGTATAGAAAATGTAACTGAGTAACAAGAAATTTTAGGACAGAACACTTAACAGAGTGCTCAGAATGGCAGAGACAACTATACATTAACTTGTCTGTCGCGGTTTTTTCTTGATTATTGTCTCCAGATATTGATGAGATTTATGTTGTCTTCTTCGTAGCTTACGAGTCCCAAGTCCATGTTGTGAACAGGATTGGCTAAAAGACAAACAAACATTTAACTATTAAGGTTAACTGGACTGTCAATTCCCAGATATTTTTTTCCAATTTATCAGCCCACGGCAGTGGTATATGAAATAATATCAACATCTAACTTTTGACAGACGCAGCATCGGATTTATTCAGAAAGTTGCGCTGTTTCAAAATCAGCACTCACAACAGAGCCAGCCGATAGGATTTACTAACCAATCAATTACCATCATCAGTAACAATTTTTAGCAACTAGCTGTGTCCAAATACCAAAAGTATTTGATTTTCCATTCTTTGCTGTGAATACAAGATCTCGATTTTTTTCTACCATTAATTATTCGAGGTGACATTATTGATCCAGGATTCATCATCATCAGTTGCCATCTCCACAGCGAAGGTTGCCTACCTATACAATATTTATTTAACAAAGCACTTTTCAAACACTTCCTAAACACTGATTACACTAGTCAACAACCAAAATGTACCAGAAATGAAAATAGCTGATCTTAACTAATTTTGGTGTGCTGAAAACGAAAATGACATTTAAAAATGTTGATTGGCTCTAGTTTTCAAGATATATGCTACTAGTTTATTTAATTACGGTAAATTTATATATATATGACGCAACTGTTGTGGGAGATTGCATAATTTTTTCTAATGACCAATAAAAATGTTACTAGAAGTTGATGATGCAATCCTACCTATGATTACATCACCTTATCTCTGATAAAATTTTGCCATTAGTTAGTGCATTTGTCCTTATCAAAAGTATCGTAGTTAGAAATGCCAGAAGGCGTACAGTTTGTATTTTGGCTGCAGAATAGGAGATCAAGATAAGAGCTGGGTGCCACACATATGCTGCAATACATGTGCAGCACATCTTAAACTGTGGTTGACTGGCAATAGGCAAGCTATGCCTTTTGCAGTCCCAATGATTTGGAGCGAGCCCACTGATCATCTCAACAACTGTTACTTTTGCATGGTCCCTCCAATTGGGAAAGGCATATCAGAGAAGAAAAAATGGACTCTGGAATATCCAAACATCCCCTCTGCAATACTTCCGGTACCACATGGCGATGACCTACCAGTTCCCAAAGTGCCAGAATCCTTTTCAGCTGCTTCCACTGATGAAGAGGACATTGGTGGTCCTGAACCATCAACCTCAAGTGACACAGATTTTGAGCAAACTACATCCACTAACCCAAGGTGAACTGAATGATCTTGTAAGAGATCTGAATTTACCGAAGAACAAGGCGGAGCTTTTGGGTTCCAGATTGCAACAGTGGAATCTCCTGGCAGAAGATGTTACAATTTCTGTGTATAGGAACCGCCAGAAGCCGCTTATTACATTCTTTTTCAAAGAGGGTGACCTTTCTGCGTGCCACAACATTTCTGGTTTAATGGAAGCCCTCAACATCAATTACATATCGGAAGAGTGGAGGCTTTTCATTGATTCATCCAAGACAAGTCTTAAAGCTGTTTTGTTGAATAATGGTAATGTGTTACCGTCAATTCCAGTTGGTCACGCAGTTCATATGAAAGAAACTTATGAAAACATTAAGCAGCTTTTGAAGTGTATATACTACGATCATCATCATTGGTCACTTTGCGGTGACTTAAAAGTGGTCGCTCTTTTGCTTGGACTACAGGGTGGATACACCAAGTACTGTTGCTTTCTCTGTGAGTGGGATAGCCGTGCACGAAGTGACCATTACATCAGAAGACATTGGCCAATCAGGCAGTCATTGCAGCCTGCAGTAAGAACGTTGAGAACCCAGCAGTTGTCGACACCAGCAAGATTTTGTTGCCACCCTTGCACATTAAGCTGGGTCTCATGAAAAACTTTGTCAAGGCAATGGAGAAAACAGATGAGGCTTTCAAATACCTCATCAGAAAATTTCCAAGACTGAGTGAAGCTAAAATAAGAGAGGGAGTATTTGTTGGTCCGCAAATTCGAAAACTTCTTCATGATGACGAGTTTCTTTGCGTGTTGCATGGCAAGGAAAAAGCAGCATGGCTAGCATTTAAGTCAGTGGTGGACAATTTTCTTGGAAACAACAGATCTGATAATTACAATGAAATTGTAGAAAATCTCCTTCAGAAGTATAAGAGTCTTGGCTGCAACATGTCTTTGAAAATTCATTTTCTGGATTCTCATCTGGATTTCTTTACGTCAAACTGTGGGGGGTCAGTGATGAGCATGGTGAACGATTTCACCAGGACATTGCTGCTATGGAGACAAGGTATCAAGGCAATTGGAGCCCTTCAATGCTTGTTGATTACTGTTGGACTGTGACAAGAGACACCTCATCGATTGACTACAAGAAGCAAGCAAAGATAGCTCGAACAGCGACTGAATAATGACGGAATGGGTTCAAATGTGCTTTTTTAAAGTATGATATGTGAACTTTAAATAATGTTTTTATTTTTTCTATCATTTTATGTTAAAATATCAATTAATTGAGTATGTAACCACAATTTTTATAATGCTAAAGTAGAAAGACTAGCTGTTTAGCCCAGAGAAGTAAACAAGCATACATTATTTGTATTACTGTAATGTAAATTCATCATTAAAAAAAAAACCAGAGCCAATTGGTGAATTTCATTATGATATTTGAAATCAGCATGTCAAAATCAATAAGAAATGGTACATTTAATTTCTGGTACAAAAAACTTTTGAAAATTTGTTGACTAGTGTTATCTACCCCCATAGAAACATCATTTGCCTGTCAACATCTCATCCATAGGTCAACATTTCTTTTCCTCTTCCGCTCGTTTTTAATGGGAATAATTTGTTTTATATCCATGTAATACTATTATATAATGTAATGTAATGTATGTGAGAATGTACCCGCATACCACTGTACTTTAGAGATGTGAATGTTTCCGTTTGCTTAAATGGGTCATGTACATGCCGATATAATTTATTTATTTATTTTTTTTTTTAAACTGCTGAAAGACTTTTTCTGCTACAGAAGTGCGCAAGAAAGTTTTACTATTATTATTTCAATTTCCGCCAAGAATGTATGGATGTAAGCGAGAATGTGTTTTTGTAATGTTTGTATTGAGGATTGATGACACATTCAAAAATACTACAGATTAGACGTTTTGACCGCATAAGTGAGTGTCGGTATACATAACTTATTTATTTATTGTTTTGTTTATATTATTTTATTTTTATTATTATTATTTTTCTTCAGTCACTATCTTGTTTATTTAAAAAAAAAAACCTACTCATTTTTTATTATGATTGTAAACTGTAAATGAATGCTGTTATGTTAACTTTATAATGTTGCATATGTGGGAATAAAAGGATATAGTATGCAAGATTAATGAGAGTGAAAGGGCAGAATGTTAGACGGGCCTGCGCGCCCAATTCTCAACCCTTCGAAAATAAAGTTCGTTCGTTCGTTCGTTCCAACGTCTTCTGTCTCTTGTCTTGGTGGTGCACTCTGGTAGACTCTTTCCCGTCCATCTCTTGGTGTTATCTTCCCACTTATAGCGCTGTCTTCCCCTTGCACGTTTGCCTTCAACTCTCCCTTCTGTTATGGTCTTCTGCAAGGTGTTATGCCTTTTTATGTGGCCAAAGTATTTTAGCTGCCGAACTTTGACCTCTCTCATTAGTTCTCTTTTCATACCTAGATTTTCTAGGACCTCCTTATTTGTTTTCATCTCTTTCCATGAGATACGCCCCATTCTTCTATATATCCACATTTCAAGAGCCTCAATTCTTTCTTTTAAAATGCTTATTCATCGTCCATGTTTCTGCACCATACAGAAATGCAGAATATATATAACACTTTATGCTTCTCAGTTTTAATTTGTGAGATAACTGTTTGGATGTCAGTATATGTTTCATGTTGTTGAATGTAGCTTTGGCCATTCCTATTCTCTTCTTGATTTCTGTTTCACATCTGCCATCTTCTGTTATTATATGACCAAGATATACGTAGCTCTTGACTTGTTCCAGGATTTTCCCATTTGCGCTTATCTTTAATGTGGGTTTATCGTCTGTTTTGCTAATTATCATAGTTTTTGTTTTCTCAATATTAATGTCGAGTCCATATTCATGACTTATACTGTTCACTTGCTTCACTAGTTCTTGTAACTCCTGTTCTCTTTCAGCTAACAACACGGTATCATCTGCATATCTAAGGTTGTTTATTGACCTTCCACTGATGTTCAGTCCTGGTATTTCCTGTATCTGTTTGAAAATTTTTTCGGTGTATAAATTAAATAGGCAGGGGGACAGCACACAACCTTGTCTGACACCTCTTTTTATGTCTATGTATGGCGAATAATTCCTTCCCGATCTTACTGTGGCAGTTTGCTCCCAATAAAGGTTACTGAGTATTCTTATATCTTTTCCATCAATACCTATGTCTTTGAGGCATTCAATTATTTTCTCATGATGGATTCTGTCAAAAGCCTTCTTATAGTCAATGAAGCACATATACATACTTTTTTGGACCTCTGTATATTTTTCTGCTAATATTCTTAGGCAAATTATTGCCTCTCTTGTTCCACTGTTCCGTCTAAAACCAAACTGTTCTTCTTGGATTTCGCTGTCTACTTTACTTTTTATTCTTTCCTGTATGATTTTGAGCAGTATCTTAATTGCATGACTCATCAGGCTAATTGTTCTGAAGTCTGAACATTCTGTTGCATTTGGTTTTTTGGGCAATGTTATAAAAAACTGATGTCTTCATGTCGTGTGGTATATATCCTGTATTGTATATATCGTTGCATATTTCTGTGATTGTATCTATACCAAAGCTCTCCAGAGCTTCTATCATTTCAATTTTTATGTTATCCATGCCTGCTGATCTTCCTTTTTGTATCATATGAATGGCATTCTCTACTTCTGATCTGAGAATGTTTGGGCCTTCATTAGAATCTGGTGATGGTTTTTTACCTCTGTTGTCCTCGAATAGTTCTTTTACGTATTCTGCCCATCTGTTTGATATGTCTTTCTCATCAAGTAATATTACACCATTTTTTGTTCTTGATACAGCTTCCTCCTTGTGCAAACCGCGACCGATTTGATAATTTCTTTATTTCTTCATGCATATCTCTTGTCATGTGCTTTGCTTCCAAGTCTTCTATTTCCTTACATTTTGTTTCTATCCACCGTTGTTTTGCTTCTCTGCACATAGTACGTATGTCATTGTCTATTGTTTTATATTCTGGAGTGTTTTTAGCTTTCTTTCTTTCTGCCATTTTATTCAAGATGTTATCTGTCATCCAAATTTGATTTTTCTTAGACTCCTTTTTAGGTAAATTTGCATTTGCTGATTGTATGCTTGTTTTTAAGCATTCCCATTTTGCGGTTGCTTTTTCTTCTGGATTTTCTCTTCTATACTGCTCCATGCTTTCTGTCAATAACTGTTGATATTTATTTTTGACGTCGATTAAATATTTCTGTTTTATATCTGGTTGTTTCAGCGCTGATATTTCTATCTGGGGTTCCTCCTGTCTTCTGTTTCCTGCTCTTTTCAGCTTTATATTTACTTTGATGATTACTGGATTGTGATCTGAATTTATGTCTGCGCCAGGATGTGTCTTTGCACTTGTGACACTGTTCTTAAATCTATGTTTTATCATGATATAGTCGATTTGATTTCGTGTTACATCTCCTGGGCTTTTCCATGTGTATAATTTCCTTGGGTGGTGTTCAAAAAAGGTGTTACATATGACCAGCTGGTTTTCTTCACAGAACTGGATAAGTCTGTCTCCTCTATCATTTCTTGTCCCTAATCCATACTGTCCTACTATTTTCTTGTATTTTCCTTTTCCTACTTTTGCATTCATATCACCCATTACTATCAACACATCTGTAGATTTGACTGGTTTAAGTGTGTGATGTAGCTCTTCATAGTATTCTTCTATTTCTTCCTCGCTGTGATCTTTAGTTGGTGCATAAGTTTGTAAGATTGATATGTCAAATGGCTTTGCTCTCATCTTTAGTAACATCATTCTGTCATTGTGTGTCCAGTATCCCCATACGTATTTTTCTAACTCCTTCTTTATCAACATTCCTACCCCTCTTTCATGTTTTTCTCCTCCTGAGTGTATAAGCGTGTATCTCCTCCCCACGGCGGGCGGGCTGGCTGGTCGGTCTCTTGGTTCGCCGTTAATATGTTTGTCTCTCCCGTCCCGATCCAGGATTACATCACCAAAACTTGGCGTCCACTTTATAAAGTTATAGTCAAAAAATGTCAGAGAGAGGGATTGAATATTTTTCTAGTTACGGTAGCTTGTACCAAACTAGTTATTTTGCTTTACAAATTGTTTTACTTTACGGAGTAGCACGTATTAGGAACTTTGTTTTTTTTTCCTCTCTACTGTCTATACTGTAACCTAGTGCTAACCTTTAACCTTTGGGGTTATTAACTTGTTGAGTTCTTTTCTTCTCAATGAGGGGAGGGCATAGGTATTCTGTTATTTTTCTATGCATGTAATTCTGATGTATTTGATCTTTCTCTTTTAGATATTCGATGTTGTAAAGTTTAATGATAATAAACAACAAAAGAACTAAAATTTGTGTATTGGTCAGACCCATATCCAAATTTACCATAGTTTTTCACGTTTGTGTGTCTTGTTGCCACATAGCTCTGTGTGTGTGTGTGTGTGTGTGTGTGTGTGTGTGTGTGTGTGTGTGTGTGAGTGTTTAGGTAACTTATATTTCTCAATATAAGGAGGTGCAAGATTGTCTTATACTAAATTATAGTCGTTTAGATAGGCTGGACTAGAGAAACTACTCAGTCCAGAGACAGACTTCTTAAATCATTCACTCGTGAAACTCTATTTCTTACACCTTTACTTCTCACGTACTATCGCCATCTCCTATATTCAGGCGGGACCTCACATAACTTTAAAACCTATCAAAGCACGACACATACCACCATCCCAATTACTCAGACTTTACCCTCGATGAGAATTAAATTTAATCTTCCGGGATAAAACTTTCTTTACATTTAAATAGAATTGCTTTAGCTTTACATGACATTTAAATGAAAAGGGTAATAATACAAATAGAGTATGTTTACATATACATCTCAACTGATTGAAA
The DNA here is from genome assembly GCA_024509875.1 of Oreohelix idahoensis. Lineage (NCBI taxonomy): Eukaryota > Metazoa > Mollusca > Gastropoda > Stylommatophora > Oreohelicidae > Oreohelix > Oreohelix idahoensis. Next base: position 149,757 of record JAMPIV010022262.1, on the reverse strand, counting down.
AGTGTTCACAATATAAATTGAATATGTTTTCATTTATGTTTTATACTGATTGAAAAGTTTGAAATTTCCATTATTTTAAAATGAATATTTTCACATAGACATTTACACTGGTTTAAAGCTTGAAAACTTACATTAATTTTAAAGTGACTGTGTTTATAGGGACATTTACACTGCTTTGAAAATTTAAGTATTATACTTAGAATGTACATCATTTCTTTCATCTTTCTCTCCCTGCTTTATAAGGAACCTGGAACTACTTTATGCTTTTAGTTCTCTTTACGAAACTATCAATAAAGCAATCACCGGCCCTTGCAGTGGTGGTTCATGAATCATCATTCTATACGCTGAGATTGCCAGCCTCAAATGCATTTGACATCCAATTGCGAGTTTCACACATTAAACTTCACATGGTAATGTATACATATATTTCTTAGTTCACATGTTAGTAATAAAATATGAAATGTAAATCACAACATACGCCAATCCTGGCTACAGACTTGTTGCTCAGATGAATACAAGAGACGAGACGGTCTCTTACACGCGTCTGTGGTGTCTTTAATGTGACAATAGATTCCCTCTCTGACTCCGTGTGTTTCTTCAGTTTCTTAGTCCCGGTGTTCATTATTAAAATGTAGAGATTTGCTGTGCTTTGTAAGTCTTATTAGGTTCTCCAATTAAAGGTCCAGTTAAAAAAAGGAATTATAAATCTAGTCTTCACCCTGGCGAAGTCTGATGTTGTCTTAGCGAGCGTGAAATTCAGAGTGAAATAAAACTGCGAAAATGGTAAGACTATATTCCTATCCTTCCAAGCATTGGTGTTATGAATCTAATCAGAAAGATCTAATCATTTCAAATCATGCGGATAGGGTGTAATGATTTCAAAAATCTTCCGACATCGGATAATTTTGAACGTAAGGCAGAGGTCAACTCTCCCATATATGGTAATATGTTGTCCGATGCCCTTGTGTACAAACTTACAAACAGATCGGGGATATCACATGACAACATGTGTAAGCTGTAATGCTTATTACTTTATTAGAAAGTAATGTTGTCATAACAAGTCGGTCCGGAATCGATTATGTCACACTTGTCTGCCCACGTGTGTCACACAGACAGTAATCTCGTTATCTGTCGTATGAGCACGCAAAACTAAGTGTTTGCCCAGCTGGATTAGAAAACGAGTCGTCTTATCAGCGGTTCAATCTAAACACGCCGGCGACTATCTTATTTCATTTGCTCACCACAAGCTAGGATGAACGGGTAACAAACAGGTGACATTACAGAGAGGAGTGTCGAATGATTTGATAAAATCAAATATCTGCTACTAAGCAGAAAGATAACGACGAAAGAAAGAAAAGTGCGATACTTGAGATCACATAATATAAATCATTACCATAAATGTACCGATACTGCCGGAGAGAAACAAAGATCGATAGGGGCCGCCCCGTTTTGTCACACTATAGCAGGCTACAGGATTCATGCATGGGGGGGGGGATGGCTGCTGCAGTGGTGGCTCTGTGCTCTGTAAAGAGCGAAAAGGGGAAGGATGGAAGAAAGACATACCTTGTGGGGTCATGGCGTTCTCATTATTTCTTACAGCGGCATTTTAGAACAACACGTGAGAGTATACTGATGATGGTATTGACAATAAATGACTGTATCTCCAGCCCCCGTGTTTTTCTGTAAGGGAAATTCATCATCATCATCAGTTGCCATCTCCACAACGGAGGTTGGCTGTAATGGATCTCCAACGTCTTCTGTCTCTTGTCTTGGTGGTACACTCTGATAGACTCTTTCCCGTCCATCTCTTGATGTTATCTTCCCACTTATAGCGCTGTCTTCCCCTTGCACGTTTACCTTCAACTCTCCCTTCTGTTATGGTCTTCTGCAAGGTGTTATGCCTTTTTATGTGGCCAAAGTATTTTAGCTGCCGAACTTTGACCTCTCTCATTAGTTCTCTTTTCATACCTAGATTTTCTAGGACCTCCTTATTTGTTTTCATCTCTTTCCATGAGATACGCCCCATTCTTCTATATATCCACATTTCAAGAGCCTCAATTCTTTCTTCCAAATGCTTATTCATCGTCCATGTTTCTGCACCATACAGAAATGCAGAATATATATAACACTTTATGATTCTCAGTTTTAATTTATGAGATAACTGTTTGGATGTCAGTATATGTTTCATGTTGTTGAATGTAGCTTTGGCCATTCCTATTCTCTTCTTGATTTCTGTTTCACATCTGCCATCTTCTGTTATTATATGACCAAGATATACGTAGCTCTTGACTTGTTCCAGGATTTTCCCATTTACGCTTATCTTTAATGTGGGTTTATCGTCTGTTTTGCTAATTATCATAGTTTTAGTTTTCTCAATATTAATGTCGAGTCCATATTCATGACTTATACTGTTCACTTGCTTCACTAGTTCTTGTAACTCCTGTTCGCTTTCAGCTAACAACACGGTATCATCTGCATATCTAAGGTTGTTTATTGATCTTCCACTGATGTTCAGTCCTGGTATTTCCTGTATCTGTTTGAAAATTTTTTCGGTGTATAAATTAAATAGGTAGGGGGACAGCACACAACCTTGTCTGACACCTCTTTTTATGTCTATGTATGGTGAATAATTCCTTCCCGATCTTACTGTGGCAGTTTGCTCCCAATAAAGGTTACTGAGTATTCTTATATCTTTTCCATCAATACCTATGTCTTTGAGGCATTCAATTATTTTCTCATGATGGATTCTGTCAAAAGCCTTCTTATAGTCAATGAAGCACATATACATACTTTTTTGGACCTCTGTATATTTTTCTGCTAATCTTCTTAGGCAAAATATTGCCTCTCTTGTTCCACTGTTCCGTCTAAAACCAAACTGTTCTTCTTGGATTTCGCTGTCTACTTTACTTTTTATTCTTTCCTGTATGATTTTGAGCAGTAAGGGTAATTAAAGCCAGACAAATATAATGATGAACCCACATGAACAGATTTTAAGTTGATTTAGACATTTTTCTATTGAGAAACAAGATTCAAAATAGCGTCCCGTGATCGCAAACATGTTTTCTTATAGAAGAATATAAATGCATTATGTCAAGTTGAGCGAGCATTGATTGACGATAAAATAACATTAGATGTTGTCAAGGACACTCATGTGCACAATTTTAACACACTCACACAAATATTCTTTTTCTTCTTCAAGTACCATCTATGGTGCCGTTGGCGATTTTGTCTCTTCACAATTTCCAGTCTCAAGTACTACTCATCAATTCTAATTTTAGCTTCCGTCCATGCCCTGCTGTCAAACTGTCGAGTATCTTCTCTCTTTGTTGCCCTATAGCTCCTTATCGTTCAATATTTCCTGTTGTCGCGATATTTTCAAGTTTCCTTCTCTTAACGTGGCTACAGAAAGTGGACTGCTTCCTTCTAACTTGACTTGACTTGTCCTAACTTGACTTGACTTGTCCTGACTTGACTTGTCCTTCCACTGTAGCGCGTGAAGCGTAGTGGGGAGCTGTAGTTTGCGTTCTTGAGCCAAGTGTGTCGCCTCGGCTGCTGTGACCCCATTTTGTTGTAGGATGTCTGTGATGTTGTCTATCAATCTGCCTCTAGGTCTTCCCCGTGATCTGAACCCAGATCCTTTAACTTATGATGAATACGCTTCCTTTGCGCCTTAGCCTCTTTCATGATCCTCTTTACATCTTGTTTAGCTGTCCACGGTATTTTTAACATTGTTTCCAGAGTAATTTATGTTAACGACATTAGCTCTAAAATCGCTTCATTAGATCGTCTATTTTTGTCCTGTCTTGCTCTCTCTAATTGCCTCTTTTATTGCTATAATTGTTAATTATCACGTGGAGATGACTTTCACTGAAACCTACCTGCTCCTGTTACATACACGTGACGCAGAGATACCATTAAAATACACACGCATACGAGAACACGCATAGATACAAACTAACACAAGGGTTAACTTGAACACAAATATGTCCTAAACACACGCACAAGAGAACACGCATAGATCCACGCATAGATCCAAACTAACACAAGTGTAACTTGAACACAAATATGCCCTAAACAGACGCACACGAGAACACGCATTGATCCAAATTAACACAAGGGTTAGCATGAACACAAATACGCGCTAAACACACGCATACACAAAACTACGAAAATCGCAATAAACACACAGCGATACAAACGCTCACATTTGCCTGCACAAAATAATACAAACGCACATACACGCATAGACGGAAAGCCTACACATGTTCAAGCAGACAGGCACTCACATACAAACATTTATACAAGCACACGCACACAGACAAAGAAAGAATAGAACGACTGTAACCCAGAGGCGTCACTAGGGTTGGTGTCATCCGGTGCGGTAACACATGGTGTCACCTCCATGGACCAACTCCCGTACTAGAACATACAGAATCCTTAGTAATGTTTTTGTGCTAATGTTACTTGTAAATGCAAATGGAAATATATTCATAAATGAAATAATACCAAAAACATCTCGACTAAATCATAATGCGCATTAGAAGGTTCAAAAAGTAAACTAGCATAGAGTTTTAGCCTGGTAGGTATATTGATACAGTACATGTAAGCTGGGCTTACGAAAAATGTTTTTTGGTTATAACTAACTACAGGGATATTTTTATAAAAAATAATAAATTTCTGCTGAAACACTGCACACACATTTTATAGGCAGTCATTTTGGTGTCACCCCCTCAGCTGATCACCTCCTCTGATGGTGTCACCCGGGTGCGGTCCGCACCCCTTACACCCCCCTAGTGACGCCTCTGCTGTAACCTCAGGCATATCGTATATGGAGACTAATTGCCACAGAAAACACCCTACAAGAGGATATGAGTGCCTGGTACAGTCTTCCTGCAAGAGGGCAAGCTTTATGCTCCGTAGTGAGCTCTAATGAAAATGATGATGAAAGAAACACAGACACACACACACAGACAGACACAAACAGACAGACACACACACACAGACAGAAACACACACACAGACAGACACACACAGACACACACACAGAGACAGACCACCACTAGTGTTTTGTTGATATCTAATTAGTAAACTTTGTAATAACACTAATTAGTCATGTCACAAATATGGGATACCTACAGACCAGGGGCCATGATTCAATGAAGGCACACTCCTCAAGCTGAAGAAGACAATGGTTCAACGCTCGCTCTTGCTCATTCTGCTTCTCACGATCTGAGTTTATTAGTACAAATGCATGCACATTCACACACACACACACACACACACACACACACACACACACACACACACACACACACACACACACACACATATCTGAGAGTATATCAGAAAAACTATTCCCAATAGAATATATTTCATGTACTGATTGTATATTAAGTATACAACATACTGTGATAGGGTGGGCGAGATGATGATGATGATGTGATATTTGATCATTTTCTTGCACACTCGCAACCGACCCGATTCAACAATAAAACTCTGATTCTTAAGGCAGGGGCTGTATTTATTTCTACAACCCTATCAGTGACATTAAGCACACGAAGCAAACATTAAACACATAACAAAGCGAACAAAACCAAACACCTAGCCAGTGCTCGATTGCTAATGTGCTCAAGGCATCTACAGATTGACTCTGGTGTCTAACTTCGTTTCTCTCTCGTCTGGGCGGCTCTTGAAAGAATAGAATCTTTCGAAGGCTTACATTCTCTTTATATAAGCCCTAGGGCGAATCACTCAACGTAGTCCGCGCGCGCAGTAATTGGGTCACTAAATAACACTCGCCTTTATTGCTCTATTAGGCACGAAAACACAAATATGGCCCACAACTATCAAATATAACACACAACTATACACCACAACTAATTTTTAGGCTTTATTATGGCCTAATAATATATCTTCTACTTCGTCAGACTTTTCACATCCCAGGCTCGCGCCGTCACGTGGGCTGACAGTCACGGGGCTGCGCGCACATCGAAAACATATGGGCGATAAATATGCCATGAACATGAAATGGGAAGCCGGGGTGTCTTACATGAAGGGGGAAGCCGGGGTGTCTTTACGGCCCCATCACAATACCATACTGGAAAATTAGTAGAATATGCAACAGTGATGTCAAGGTCCATAGTAATACTTATCTGCTAGCATACTTACATGTCTATGAATGCATAAATATTCATAAACACACACTCACATAAATAAACATACGCATGTACATATACACATACGTATTTTTACATACACATATTCTCATACTTTCATGCACAGATGCAGCGTAAATAAAACAAGAAAATAATGTATTGGTTTCTCAAGACTTTTAATCCATCTCATGACATGTAATACATCACATGACATGTAAATCCACTCACGGCATTGAAATCCATCTCATTGCATGTAATACACCTTAATGCACACAATCCATCTTAGAACATCTAATTTATCTTAAGACAAGTAACCCTAGCTGAGATAATGAGATGTGAAGTAACCGAGTGTACGTTACTCACATATTTATTTATCATCATGTGACATATTCTTTCCAGAACGTTGTCTCCATTACAGCTGCTCTGAACGCATCACGATTCTGGGCAAGTCGACCTGCATCAGCCAAAGAAAGTTCAGACTCTCTGTGATGTCCTGGGTCCACCGTCGTCTAGGTCGATCCCTTCCCCTTTTTCCAGGGACCATGCCTTCGATCACTGTTTTTTCCAGACTATTATGTCTTTTTATATGACCGAAAAATTTCAGCTTCCTTATTGCGATGGTATTTAGGAGCCAATGTTCCTGTACGTTTAGTGAGTGCAGTACTTCTCTGTTGGTCTTTTTTTCTGTCCAGGGTATTCTCAACATCCTTCTGTAGCATTTAATTTCGAATGATGTAATCTTTTTTGCAACTGTTTTACATATTTATTTACTGACAATAATTCACTCACTCTCCCACACACTCACTCCTTCAGGATACTGAGTCTCCCATTTACTCACTCACTCACGTATTATATTAGAATCATTTGTTGACAAGCTTGCACATTCTACCAATTGCCTGTCGACGTTCACTTATTTCTTTCTTAAGAATTACTGGACGTCGGAGTGGCTAAGAGGTGTGTCGTCCGCCTTGAATTCTAGAGGTTCGATTCCCAGTTAGGGACCTCAAGACGCAGCAATAGAGATCGCAGTCAGCGACTCATAGCTTGACTGCCTGCGTCAGGACCAGCGAACCAGAGCTGGTCAAGACCGCACTCCACCTCCACGTGGTGGTCCTGGAAACAGTCTGCAGCTGTGCAGGCTGGCTGAGCGAGTGTGGATCGAAATGGGAAGGCAAACCCGGTCCTAAAAAATGCCGTGCAGAAGTCGGATGTGTCGACCGAAAGGTGCAGATATCACAGCTACGTTGTAAACAGACACAACGCAACCACCGTCCTTTTCAGGGCGAACGAAGAAGAAGAAGAAGATTCCCAGTTGAGGGAATATAATTTATGAAAATATTTTTTTTTTCAGAACCAGTGGTCCTAATGAAGTCATACTCCCCACTTGTCTCCTGTGTTGTGAGATTGGATGCCTAGCCTTCTCGGATAAAGGCAAAAACATAGGAAGTCCAGTTGCAAGTTGCGTACGTTAAAAATCCCACGGCAGTTGGAAATTGTAAAGAGTTGGCCTATCTGGAAGGCCGCTTCCCTGGTAAAAATTTGAAAAATGAGAAACCTACCCACCACAAAAATATGCATAGAATGTGTGATTCCTATATACACACACTGGGATTCTCGCCGGTGCTACTGAGTTCGTACACTGTGCTGAGGTCCTTCTTGTGTGATCTAAAGGAGGAGATCGGAGCACTGATGGAGTTGTCCGCGTGCAATGAAGATAGTCCTTAAAACCAAATTAACTAAAAATTCCTCCTTGGCACTGTTTGTTTTACTTGTGTACATAACTTGAATTTATTCTATTCACTTACTTCTCATCTCATCTCAACACGTAACCCGTCATGGGTCGTAGGGGTGTCATGGTGGAAGCATCAGTAGACAGGGTCCTCCACTGCTCTCTATCCTCAGCATTGCGTACAAGTGTGGAAAAACAGTGCCCTGCCCATTCTTTGATGTTATCAGCCCAGGATTTTCTTTGCCTTCCTCTTCTCCGTTTACCTTCGACTGTTCCCTGGAGGATTGTTTTCAAAAGGGAGTCATAAAGAGTTACATGCCCAAACCAGGCAAGTTTTCTACGTTTCAGTACTGACAAAAGTGTTTTTGGTGGCCTGCATACTTGTTTATTTTCTCTCTAACATAGACATTTGTTTTGTGCTCTTTATAGCAAATGCGCAAAATTCGTCTATAACATTTATACTCGAAAGCCTGAATCCTTCGCTCCGTTTCTGCAGTGAGTGTCCAGCCCTCACACCCATACAAGAGAATAGATAATACAAGTGATCAGAGCCGGATTAACGTAGTAGCACAAGTAGCATATGCTACGGGCCCCGCGCTTTTAGGGGCCCCGCGCCAATAAATATGTACATAATTTTTTGGTCATCTGCTAATACGAGCGTTGATGGGAAGGAGCGAAGCTCCTGACCGGGTTGGAAGGAAAGTCCACTGACCCCCCAGCCTCGCAATGACATGTCATTGGGCCAAAAGAGCTGGAAAGCTCGAGTGCCGCTGGTTAGAGAGAAGAAAAAAAAATACGAGCGTTAAACCAATGATCTTCTGATTTATGCCATCTTTAGCGCCTTTTCATTTGGTGTCACGAAATTGTGATAGAAAGAGCATAAGAGGGTGATTTAGTGTGACTGTTCATTATTTTAATCTTAACTGTTTGCGGACGGAAGCCATTTAAGTGGCGTTGAAAATTTGGTCACGTTTGGACGGAAGCCACTTTTTTGGCTCTAGGCGACTGCCCCTCTAATTTTGTTTCGTTCTTTGTGAAATGAATTTGCATTAACAATAAAAACTAGAATTTAGGAAACGGAAACTTCCTGTTTTAATTGAGGTATACGTGCTCGCACTCTCTTTCGATCTTGATTAAAATTTCTTAATTTGTAAGGTTAGAAAACTCAAAAAATGAGCAGTAGACACAGAGATATTGGACGTAATTATGCTTCTGGAAGTGAAAAACGTAAAGCGAAGGAAGAAAAAGAAAGAAGAGATCAACTTGTGATATCAAAAACACGTAAGCTGACAGAATATTTTGATGTTCATGGTGGTGGTACTCTAACCGCTGAAGCTGGAAGTACAGGAACAACTAGTACTAGTGCAGGCTGTGCAGCAGAAAACATACAGCAAAACCCAGTATACACTGAGTCTGAATGTGAAAGAATAAGTGAAACGAAGAAGTACTCTAATGATATTGGTGACTGGCCGAACAATATAGATGACTGTGAGCGTGAATATTGCATATCAAAGGGAAGTGAAAAATGTCCACATGTTGATAGTGCCTTCTCTTAGTCCGTGCGATTGTATGACACTGAAAAGAAAACTCGATACTGTCAGAAGTCTATTTTACACATATTCATAAGCTTACAAACAAGCAACATGCAAGAAAATGGTTATGCTATTCAGAAAGTAAAGGGCGCCTATTCTGTTTCCCATGCAAGCTTATGAGTTCAGAATGTTCATCAAAGTTTACTGTGGAAGGGTTTAATGACTGGAAAAATGCAAGCAATCTATTGCGTCGACATGAAGAAAGCTCCTCACATAGACAAGCTTTAATTTCACTGTTGATGCGTAAAAACAAAGGTGAACGTGTCGATTCCCATGTTGTGAAACAAATGGACATTCAAGAAAAGTATTGGCACAAACTTCTAGAGCGAATAATTGAAGTTGTGAAGTTTTTAGCAGAACGAGGCCTTTCATTTCGTGGCAGTGATGAAATTGTTGGGTACCCTTATAATGGGAATTACTTAGGGTTGTTAGAATTACTGGCCAAGTTTGACCCTTTTCTGGCAGAGCATATAAGTACTCATGCAAACAAAGGATTTGGACATACATCATATCTATCTAAAACAACGTGTGAGGAATTCATCAATCTGATTGGATCCAGCATACTTGATCACATTCTCTGTGAAGTGAAGAAATACAAGTATTATTCCGTTTCATTGGATTCTACTCCAGATATATCTAATATGGACCAGCTGACTTTGACTCTGCGCTATGTTTTGCCATCTGGACCAGTTGAAAGATTTGTGACATTTTTGGATATGGAAGGTCATAGTGCTGAACAGCTTACTAAAAGTCTACTTAATTTTTTAAAGGCAAATGACATTGATATTAAAGACTGCCGTGGTCAAAGTTATGACAACGCCAGCAACATGAGTGGCAAGTTTATAGGATTACAAGCACGAATTAATTGATAATGATAATTACTATGCAAATTAAAAATGTATGTGTTCAAATATGTTTGTGTTGTTTCATTGTTTTTTTTTTAAATATAGGGCCCCTTTCTTAACATATGCTACAGGCCCCGCACTAGCTTAATCCGGCCCTGCAAGTGATATGTATAATTTATAATTTGATCTTCATAGGAAAACTGATGTTACTTTTTCAGATCACATTCATCCTATTCACTTACTTTTTTAGTCACTAACTTATTCTCTCTCGTTCTCTCTGTTTCCTACAATATGCGCTTTTCAACGCACTCTGCGGGGTCGGAGTGGCTAAGAGGTAAGACATCCGCCTCTAATTGACTAGCATCAAGAGCACCCACAGTGGGGACACTGAATATGAATAAGGGAGAAATATTATTATTATTATTCTCTAATAGGCGATCATTAATTGCCCTCGGTATCTATCCCTTATCTATATCCAATGCGCCTTCTAAGGGTGCTCTTGAAGCTAGTTTGTCGGATCTTTCTTTGCCGCGTACCCGTGCATGACCAGGAGAGTAGAGCCACACCCAGTTCCTGAATATTCGAGGCTTCTGTGAAGGTTTTCCATTCATGCCGGAGCCATCTACTTTTGACATTCCGAAGAACTCAGCAGTCTTAAACATTAGCTGCACCAGGCAGGTGGGCTTCCTAAGGGATATCCCTTGCTTCTTGTCTGGTGTGGTGGCTCTGCCAGGGTGACTGGATATTTCCACTATCTATTGCAGGGGTCGGACACCAGTCGATCGCGATCTTCCGGTAGATCTCAGTTAATGATTTGGTAGATCTTTGGGCGACTGCAGAGGGAAAAAGACATTTTAAACGAGGGATCTGTCGTGGTTGAGTAAAGTGTAGAGTATTTGTCGAGTTGGACAATAGTAGTGAAATCGACAAGGGATAGTGGACTGACAGAGTTATAGATTAAACACACAGAAAGGTGTAAATAGGAGATGGACTTGAGACAACCTGGAAGAAGATTTATCAAAGTGATCTCTCTCTCCAAGCCTCAACATACAATAAACCTAACCTTTAGTTACAGTTAAATGAATATGCTTATTCATCTTACAACATTAAATGAATTTACATAAACAGATTACAGCATTTGACATTACACAAATAAATCATATGTCTCTTTGGGGAAATATATTAATATTCCACAAAATGAGTACAAAGAAAATGCAATGTTCTTGCTATAATAATACAGTTGTGGCTAAATCATAAGATATAATTATATCTATGCCTGGTGACTGCTTTCAGTGAAAGTTATAGACTAGTGCCTAGCCACACAAGTAAGCATAAAATGATTCTCCCTTGCCACTAAAAATATCTATCAAAAAGGAATAAGTGACTATCTCCTATAATCCAGAATTATTACCTGCATCTCACTATTCAGTTTTTAAGTGAACAATCCACACCTGACATTATCTTACAGAAATGACAGTTAATTTAGCCTATTCTTACCCCATGATAAGCATCTGTGGACTGATTCTACGCCTAATATCTGTTATTGTAAGTTTAACATTTAACCCATGATAAACCGTAACAGTTTAAGCACCACTTAACTAAGGCCGTAGACAGCGCTACATTATCACTGAATAAAATTACTAGGAGAAGTCCTCAAAATGAATTCACGTCACTTCCTATCAGATATATATAAAAAGCTAACATGAATCTAATATAATAATTATAAGATATGTCAACTCACCCCGAAAATGACTAGAACATAGGCAAACACATTCTAGTATTGTGTTAAAGTTTGCCTTATCTCATGATGGTCATCTACGGGCCAGGAATATTCACGAGTGTGTTGGCTTATTAAACCCATCTACTCTTATAGATTACAAAGGACGCTCCCCCCGGACACCTGGCCTGCATATTTCTACAGATGTTCGGCGAAAGACGTAATCAAGAGAGTAAGACAAAGGTTATTCTAGAGACATCAGAAGTCAACAACCGCAAGAAAGTTCCTTCAGGTAGAGAAATGCATAATATTATGAGAGCTCTTGCGTTCTAAGGGGCAAAACCCGGAGACTGACCGCGATTGTTATCTCCCCCTGAAACAGATCAAACTCGTTACCCAGGCCTCAAAGGGTACCAGCCGCTCGTGATCAAACGTTTTAAAGCGACCAGAGAAATTCCCCTGGACGGACCAGGTGCGTGTATGTAATATTGCCGCTACGCTGACCGTTTCTGACCAGTGGGGGATTTCTACTGAAAGCCAGAACGTAACCAAACGCGGGTGGGGTTTGAACAGGTGAAAAATGAAAGATAGAAAAGAAGAATACAAATGTCTAGGAAAACAGAACATTAAAAGAGTTAATAACATATGGAACGAAATGGTAAAATAAATTATCGGTCACGTGATAGGATCTCTGTAGCCGTCATTTAAAGTCGCAGTGTCCCCGGGATCAAAGGCACTGTTTTGTAAGTAGCTAAGTCAGGAGAAATACTTTAGATGACCAAATATTGACGGTAGCTTGAAAACAAAAGGTCAAGTGATAAGTAGCTAAGTCAGGAGAAATACTTAAGATGACCAAATATTGACGGTAGCTTGAAAACAAAAGGTCAAGTCATAAGTAGCTAAGTCAGAAGAAATACTTTAGATGACCAAATATTGACGGTAGCTTGAAAACAAAAGGTCAAGTCATAAGTAGCTAAGTCAGGAGAAATACTTTAGATGACCAAATATTGACGGTAGCTTGAAAACAAAAGGTCAAGTCATTAGTAGCTAAGTCAGGAGAAATACTTTAGATGACCAAATATTGACGGTAGCTTGAAAACAAAAGGTCAAGTGATAAGTAGCTAAGTCAGGAGAAATACTTTAGATGACCAAATATTGACGGTAGCTTGAAAACAAAAGGTCAAGTCATAAGTAACTAAGTCAGGAGAAATACTTTAGATGACCAAATATTGACGGTAGCTTGAAAACAAAAGGTCAAGTTAAACGCAATCCGATAGCAAATACTGCCGTAGGGGAGTGAAGTGTTAGAGACTTCACCATACTAGGTCCTTCTTAACGAAATGAAGTGACCAGTTCCTCGCTGTCTTTAGCTGTCCCTAACTCAAGAGCAGAGTCAGATACCCATTTATAGCTGGGTAAACTGAAGCGTAACAATATCAGGTAACTTCCTAGCAAGAGGAAAACGCTGTAACCGCCTAGCCAAGCGGACGCACGGACAGGTTTTGAAATGTTTTGTTGCATTAAAAAATATCAGTAATTCCTGATACTTACTTTTTCACTTTAAAGTTCCATGCATGAAGGTATATGCGGAGTCATACTTATATGACCACCAGCTGTGCACAATGCTACAATATACGTACGTGTAAGTGACCATACGTTTCTGATGCTAATTACATCCTCATTGACTCTTGAAATCAACTACACACTTCCAAGCATTCTCCCTGTGGCGAAACTTGTTGAGAACCCAGCATTGCACACCAAGCTTGGAGAAATTACTTGAGCCCCAGGCGTAATTATTGGCTTTGACTTGGTTGACTGCATGCAGAAGGATCTCACTATGGACCCAGTGATAGGCGGGGGGAGGGGGGGGGGGGGGCTGAGAAGTGGCTCTGTGCAGGACGTGACAATTCCTTGGGAGAGCCCAGTATTTTAGCTCTGCATGGTTGGAGATGCTCCTTTGATGGCGGGGAATGTACAGTATGCCACGCTCTTCTTCCTGCTAGCTTGGGACCAGATGGGACGATCCTTTAAATTCAAGCCAAGCTGGAGAAACTGGAACTCATGACTTCAATTCAACACGTTTCGGAATGGCAGGAAAGCCACAGGAAAAAGCCTAGATCTACAGTGTAGATAATACCAAGGAGTCTTCAACTTGTTATTGGCTGCTAAAGAGCGAGAAGCTCAGTAGCTCTAGTTAAACAACAACAGCAACAACAACAACAACAACCTTAAAGCTCTAGTTGCTATGAAGCATAATGTGGAACGAACGAACGAACGAACTTTATTTTCAAAGGGTTGAGAATTGGGCACGCAGGCCCGTCTGACATTCTGCCCTTGGAGATGAAGTCAGCCACGTGTGCCGCACTGGCTACTGTGGGCTCATGTTGTAGGATGTATCCCCAGCATGTAGCATCCGACTGACAGAGTGGTTAGAGCGCTGGTCTTTTGCGGCAAAGGTGACGGGTTCGAATCATAGTACCGACACGCTCAAGTCTACCCAGTTGAATATGGGTACTGACTGTGCTCTTTGAGTTAGGGAAGGAAAAGGCAGCGAGAATGGGAACTGGTCACCCCACCTCTCGATGCTCGACCTAGTTTGGTGAAGTCTTCAACACTTCACTCCCCTACGGCAGTAACTGCTATGGGGCTACCTTGACCTAATCTCCAGCATTAAAGTACTAGTGCCCCACGTTCCCAGTGAAAACCCATGAGCTAGGTGAATAATATTCTCTTCATTCGCAAATTTCCTTAGACAGGAAAGTGACTTGTCTTTGAAATAAAGTTAAAATTCTGCAAAATATAATTTAATATAATTTTACACCGCTCTTTCGATAGAAGCGGAGGATAGAGAGATCACAATTACATATAACCTGCACTTATTCCACATTCTAAATACTTTAAAAATGGAAAAATAAATTTCTTGATGTTATCATAGTAGATCTTTAGATATCTCAGTGTTTATGAAGTAAACCCCACCGCTCCTGTGATGCCTACTTTTGACATCGATGATAACGTTAGATTTAAATGACAGATATAATAAAAGAGAACATCTGTGAAACTCGAGGGCGAAAGTAGCAACAAGACTTTTGTAAGACAGAAGATGTTAAGACAGAGGAGATAAACAGCATAGTCTGACAACAAGGAAACTTTTAACTGCCGAAAGTAGTATCAGATCTGTCCAGGTCAGGGATTCTTTACTTTTCTTTGTGCGCCATGTACCTTTTTGATTGTACGGTGAAGGCTACGGACCCCTACGGCTGTCCGGTGAAGGCCACAGACTCCTTTGACTGTCTGCTGACGGCTACAGACCTCTTTGATTGTCCGGTGAAGGCCGCGGACCCATTTGATTGTCCGGTGAAGGCTGCGGACCTCTTTGATGGTCCGGTGAAGGCTACGAACCTCTTTGATTGTCCATTTGAAAGTTTTAGACCCTTTCTTAGAAAAAATGTACAAAGACGCAGTATAAACGTGTTGTATATAATATATTTTATTACAAAGAAAAATCGTTAAGCTTTTCATATAGTCATATTGAAATACAAAGCAGTCTGTAAAAATGAATGCAAAAATATATTGTTAGGTTATGTACACGAACCCCTTAGAATCTCCCCCCCCCCCCCCCCCCCCCCCCCCCCCCCCCCCCAAGTGGTTCGTAAACCACAGGTTTAGAAAACCTAATCTGCGATGAGACACAACAGCTCACAGTTCAGGGGACAGCAGCGATCTTGCTTTATCTACTCTTTCGTGTTGCGGAGCTATTTCCCTTTGCATACTCCTTAAATTGTGTCTAGTAGTAGTCGGACATGTTGAAAACAAAAACACAACTTGTCGAAAATGTTGCACATTTTTAAATATTTCCTCGACAAAGAAATATTACTCATCTAATTTCCATGACTTTATCAGAGAAGATAATATGAGTTCGGATGCCAAGTCTGCATCGATGGTCAGTTGTAACTGATTTCTAATGTGCTCTGTGGCTTGTAGTGATGATACACGCTGACCAACTCTTTCCTGTCTCTCTCTCTCTTGATGTTATCTTCCCACATGTTGTCTTCGCGTTTGCCTTCAACTTTTCCTTCTATTAAGACTTCCAACAAGGTGTTAATGTCTTTTTATATGTCTATGATATATCATCTGTCAATTGTTGGTCTCCTTCAGTAAAAAACATTTTTTTTCACTCCTAGATCTCCCCGACCCACAAAAATACCCCCACCCCAAAAAAATAAAAAAAATTATCCGTTACTTGTATTATTCTGTGGCCATGAGATGGGCCAAGTTCTGCTAACTATTCACAGTTCAAGGCTTGGTCCATACAAGCGCTGAGAAATATGTCTGAAATGTTAAAAAAAAAAAAAAAGTCGATCGATTCATGTGATCGTGGGAACAGGTATTTGTTGAAGCGGGGAGAAGAATATGTTTGAAAAGAACAGTTTTTAATAATACATTTTAAAACCCCATGAAAGCTGTGTAGGCAAACATTTTAAACACAGTAACGCGTCTGTGTTAATTTCTTTGTTTCTGAGTGTGTTGGTTTTTGTGTATACTTACGGTGGTGCAGTATATGGGAATTTCCATCCCCCTTTAGCTTCCCCAGAAACATAGGCCTTAAAACAAACGTATGCCGTTGTCAAAGCAGATCTTCCGAACATTACTAATGGGCAAAAAAATGAAAGCCAAAAGAGGCTGAAAAGTCTTGGAGTAACGTTCGATCGCGGGTTATCGTACAAGTACAATGTTGATTTAATAAAACAGGTGCATGCACGGTCTGGCAGCCCTAAAAACAATGGTCGTTGTTCACCTGGAGCAGAGACTACTGTATAATCAGCTAGTGTCATTAATTGAGTACGGGCTGTGAATACTTATCTGTCAGTACCACAATGTGAAGGCTGGAACGCATTCAAAATGAAGGGATGCGTATAGTCTTGGGTTGTACGCGAGATCCCCCCATTGTGACGATGAGGTACTTGCTTGAATTGGTGTCAATTAGATCTCGATATCCGATGGCCCAGGCAAAAGCCTATTTGCGAATAACCGCAGACAGAAGGCACCTCCTGCATGAGAAAATAGCTGACATCAAGAAAGAACGAATAAAAAGAGGGATGTCATGAATGGAACAGGCAGAGGCCACGATTGGGCTGTGACCACAGCTGAAAAAATATTCAAGAAGGAAGAGTGGAGTAAGTCTGGTGAAAACTACTAGCAAGTCATCATCAACCTTGGCCGGGAGTGTAGAACTTGGGAATACAGAGCTGGAAATTATGATAAATGATCACGCCATGAATGATGATGATGACCTTGTGTACACTGATGGGCCTTTACTCCGTGGTGAGAAGTCAGTGGTGCTTCTCGGATAGAATGAAGGGCAGGGTCGTCGCTGAACATTGCGAAGCTTTTACATGATAACAACCTCCAACATGAGAATGGAGATAGAGGCAGCTACGACACCTACGAGGTGGCTATCTGAAAGGCCATCAACCAGGACAGTTTTGTGTCACTCTCTCAGTCCATGCTAAGAAAGATACTAAATGGATGTTAGCGATGTTACTTCTCTACTACAGATGTTAGCGATATTACTTTACTATAGATGTTAGCGATGTTACTTCTCTACTGCATATTTTAGCGATGTTACTTTTCTGTTGTAGGAGCGCACGAATGCTTTGGTGCAAGTCTTTTGAGGACCACATACAAATCTTGCTCCAGGCACCTTATGTAGCGAAAAAGGGAATGATAATGATCTCTATTTCTGTACACATACTCACACACGCACGTAAATGGCTGAAAATTTGTTTCCTATCTTTTGAAATATTATTCTTGTCTCATTCCTCTATCATGCTACTTTAATTGTGTTTCGATAATAGAATCTTAAACAAACTCCACTTCTTTTTAGCTATTGATGAAGGAATATTGTTAACTCATTTGTTTGCTTACATTATTATCTTGTATGTTCATGTTATTTTTAAAATGTGCAAGTCTGTAATATCGTCCATTGCAATATTATTGCAAGTTCGAGACAGAACAATGTCAAAGCTTCACAAGAACAATATCAGATTTTATAGTTTGTTGCTAGCTGTGCAGAGTTTTGAAGTGCCAGTGGTGTTATTGAAAACGAGCATCAGAGATCAGATATAACAATGAGCTGAATGTGACAGAATTGAGTAAGAAATTGTTGGGCACTGGGTGGAGCTAAATCCCCACATCTCATTTCTTCTTGACTGTTATTACCACTCGCATTTCTTTCTTAAAATGAAAGGGGGAGTGCTCACTGTCACTCTTACAAGAACAGGTTCCCTCCCCTTCTCTGTTAAGTTGGTCAGAGTAATCTTTGAAGCCGTTACAACTCTCCGTATTGTTTCTTTGAGACCAGGGAAGATTGGTCGCCTCGCTGCACGTGGTGCAGAACGTATGCCATATATTGGCGGTTTCTCTTTTTTTTTTTTTTGCACGTAAACATGGAAAACTGTTCCTTGAGTTCCGTCATGTTACGTGGCAGTCCGGGCGAAGGAGCGACTTGTTCGAAGACACCTGCGCTGTTGAGATGACGGTCTCCTAAACTTCCCTGTGTTTGATGCCAGGAATTGTGGGACTCTCTATGCATAACAATCTTTACTCTGTAACGCTAATTCTTTGTAGCTTGTCGTTTGGAGAATTCTCTAGGTAATAGTTACGCGTTGTTCTCTACGCACGTGTTAGCCACGCGCGCACACCTGCAACCCTACTATTAATATATATATATATATATATACCGTCTACTTCTGCTTCTAATTGCTTTGGTCCTAAAAAATTCTGCCGTGAAAAGTTAGAAGACTTAACGCCAGCTTGCCTGTTATTTTAGAGTGGGAGATTCTGACAGTCTTGGTAAGTATGTTTAGTACTTGGTAATTAGTATAAATTTGTGCTTGGGATTTGTAATAAGTCAGAGTAAGCCTTCATAAAGGGTTTTAGTAATGTGGTAAATTACAACAATCATTCAACCCGAAATCTGAAGCTATAGCCAGTTTAAAAAAAAAATTTTTTTGAGAAGGGAATTCTGATTTTATGCTGCTACAAGTAATAAGAGCCAAATGGTTGTGCGACTTGAAGTCTGATATAGTTCAATAAAAGGAATGCTTGCGTCCTCTATATATGGATAACTATGTAATTGAGTCTTTGTAGCAAGTGTAATTTGCTGGGGAGGTTAAGATGTTATACCTAACAAGAAAGATAGTGGTGTCTGTGTCAACTGTGTGAGGTCAAGCACATGTAGGTCCCTGAATCTAAAAAAGATGATGATGATGATGATATATATATTATCGGGGAACCTAACGCTACCTCCCTAGATCTAACACAGTCCGTATTTTGATTCTAGTGGCTGGTGTATGATGTCTCTAGTGTCTAGGGGTGAAATGAAAATGATGGTACATCAACACAATACACTTTAACTCACTATAAGAAAATGAATAAGACTGTGGTTAAAGTTTTCTTTAAAATTTGAATGTTTTTTCTTTGTACAATTTAATCTGCCTGTCCCGCCATCTCTTTTGGACAGGTCTTTGGAAATGAGGAAATATATTTACATTTAATGCTTTAACTAAATGAATGGACTCTTGGTCCTATGAATATATAATGTTATTATAGAGTTCCTGTAGGTGTATTCACAGACTAAAACTTTTATAGTTGCTAGTGATAGTCATTGGTTATGGGGAGCTGATGTTTTCTTCATGCCCCATATAATTCTGTTTTATTTTGATAAGAACCAGTTTATTCGGATGAAGTGTCAGATGTCCCAGCTGTTAACGTGTCACCTGGGATTCTTGGTATGACGAAAATAAGTCAGTATGTCGATGTAGAGGCAATGTAGATCAGCACCCACACACAAGCTCCTTCAGGCTATCTGATGACAGCATAAACTTTATAATGGAGACTTTTCTCTTCTCACTCATTCATCAGGTTTCCTGTCACCGGATGGTAACTGGAAATAAAAACCCTCTAATAAAAAGACACTCTGGCCTTTTCATATCTGATCACAACTTCTTATCCCTATGTATACATGATGATATGGGCTCAGCCTCGTGTGCATTCATGTGCATCAGCCCCTAATTATATGACTCACACCTTTCTGTGACCACACCTCAGGTCTCTATGGCAGATACGCCACTGTACTTTTACATAGTTTGCTTCAATCCAATAACGTGGAGTAACCACATCTCCTTTTATATGATTTTTCTTTTCTAAATTATAAACGCTCTGGGCATGTTGAAGAGTATTCATAGAACACTGAGGCTTACTAACATCTTCCAAATACAAAATTATTAATATAAAATCATAATAATATCTTCTTCTTCTTCTTCGATTGCCCTGAAAAGGACGGTGGTTGCGTTGTGTCTGTTTACGCCGTAGCTGTGATATCTGCACCTTTCGGTCGACACATCCGACTTCTGCACGGCATTTTTTAGGGACCGGGTTTGCCTTCCCATTTCGATCCGTACTCGCTCAGCCAGACTGCACTGCTGCAGACTGTTTCCAGGACCACCACGTGGAGGTGGAGTACGGTCTTGACCAGCTCTGGTTCGCTGGTCCTGATGCAAGCAGTCAAGCTATGGGTCGCTGACTGCATTCACTATTGCTGCATCTCTGGCATAATAATATGCAACAGTCAAATACAGTTCAGTGTGAGGACTCAATAATGTTTGCTCCCGGCATGTCCTTCACTTTTCCACAGCAGTATTTAACTTTTTCAGTTTTAAACAAGCATGTAAATACATAAAGTATTCTTACCACTAATTCAAAGAAATATGTCACAAATAACGTTGACTGGCAAAGAATATGGCCGCAGTTTTGCTCTGCCCCGTCCAGATAGTGAATTTAGTAGTTCATTTTACAATTATCACATCTGCTCTCAACGTAGTTGTTTGTATAAAATTTTCTAGTCAAATGGCCACGAGACCACTATGCCTCTTGCCAATATCTATTACAGCCGACCAATGAAAGCAGGCACTACTAAATCTTTTTGAATTTAGTTTGAAAAAACAAAACCAAAACTCCAAACAAACTATGTGCCTCGTAGTCCATTGGTCAAGTCTGCATTAGTTATGCCAATAGAAAAAGATGTTTAGTTTTAGTTAACATTTTTCCTATCTCCTCCCTTTTACTCCTATACTCTTATACCAACCAATAGAATTTGAATTACTACCATGCCTCTTATTTTTTAACTTGCGTCCCCAATAACGTTATGTGTAACGAGCAAGAACAACAGTCTGTCCGTCCAAGCGTTCTTAGACATCTAGTATTATCTCAATAACTTGGCTAATACTTGGACTACCATATTTTTTCAAACATATTTGTGCTCAGGGGACACTAAGCTATTCTACTATATGATTTTAATGGTCAGTTTCCTTATGGTTTATATTTTCAGTTTTGTCACTGTCAATCGTCAAATATAATTTTTACACAAGACATGAATATGGACCATAATGTCCCTGCTGACCCAATTTATGAAGCAGACACAGCAAGGTAATTTACGAGAACGATTGTCTAAACCTAGCACTAGGCATTTTAGTGGCATGTTTATAGCCTAGTGACCTAATCTTTTTACAAATTACCATTTAAATAGTTAACATAACCTATTTTCTATTAAAATCGGTAATTATTTTAAACATTTAGTATAAAAAACATTTTCTTTACTTAATTTTGTGAAGGTTACCCGTCCATAGCAACGGTTGCTAAGGACATGTATATTGCAAAAACGAACAGATACATAGTAAAAAAAAATAAAACAGACCAGAAAGTGCTGAAAGTTATATATTTTTAGGGAGAAATAATGTTTAATAATATTTTAAGTTTGTAGTTGATTATTTAAAAAAATTTTTCTTTGAGATTAAATTAAAATATAGAATGAGTGATTAAAATAATTACCTTTAGTTCCTCAAACTGTAACTAACAATATGTCAAATTCTTTCATTACAGAAAAGGTTATAATGATTTGGATGGTGGAACCCCTGTGTCAGTTCTGAAGTATCTACTCTACCAAGAGCCTAGGTTTCGTATAAAGGAGGAGAGTATAGTTTCTGTTTGATTTCATTCATAGGACATTCCAGAAACTTTATCAGTCTCGACAACTTCTTTGCACTAATTAACGGATGGTCAGTAATAAAGGCAGGTCTCCTAAATTATTTGAGCAGTATATTAGGGATAAGCCAACTAAATGAGGAATGAAATTATGGATCCTCGCTGAGGCTGAAACAGTATATACTTATGATTTTAAAGTTACCTTGGTAAGGATACCCACGCTTCCCCATTTGGTTTGGCTTATGATATAGTTACGAGACTAATAAAGTCTCATATTAATCAAAGTTATTTTTTGATAATTTTTACACCAGTGTACAACTTTCAAAATATGTTTTAAAGAAAGATGTTGTACATGGGGAAATATTATAACAAAAATAGAGAAGGTTTTCCAAAGTCTTTTAAAGAAATAAAATCATTTAAAAACAAAATCAGTGCACGGTGACATGTGTTGTATCAGGGAGAGGTAGATGTTAACAATACAGTGGAGGGAAAATACAAGTTTCTCTCATGTCTAATTTTATGTCAGCTAGTGGATATTCAGAAGTTACTAGAAGAACAAAAGTTAATGAGGAATTTAGAGAGTTAACAGTTAAAAAGTCTAATGTAGTAAAACAATATAACACTTCTATGGGTGGGGTAGATAAAATTGACCAATTAATTAATAAATATCATGCTCTTAGGAAAAGAGAAACATTTTTAAAAATCTTATTTTATCATTGTCTTTACAAGGTAAGGTTAACAGCTATATTATTATTAAAGAGTGGAAAAAGCATCATCCTGATGATGAAGAACTAGAAACACCTAATCGTTACCTTCAAACAGATTTTACGAAGGAACTAGTTAAAGAACTGGGTGCAATTAAAAAGCATCAGAATATTCCTTCTTCACATAATGCCATCAAAACTGAAATCAGCACAACACACTCAGTTATACCAGAATGTATTGATAGCAGGCAAAATTGTGAACATTGTTGGGCAACTCTAGGTATTGAAAAAAAATGCAATCAAAATGTAGTGCATGCAACACCTTTCTTTGATTCCTGAAATCTAGAAACTGCCTAGTTGAATATTGTAAGTTTTAAAACAATCTTGATATGTCCTATTTCTTTAATCAACTAATCTGATTAGGTTATGAATTTCAGTTTTTTTTTTTTTTTTTCAAGAATCTTAGTTTATTATTTTTAATTTAAAAGTTTCCACAGGTGCACAGTTCAACGTACCAGTTTTAATTATTGTCTAATTTATTTATTTATTATCAGAATCCTTTAATTTTTTCAAAATATGTACATTCTTGGATAGCCTTTTAACTGAAAGTACATTTGTTATGCTATTTTAATGAGCTAGTTTTTTGTTGTTTAATTCTTGAATATCTCAGTTTATGTACATTTTTATGACCAATTCTGCAACTATTCTGACCTTTTGTTAATTATATTGTAATAAATTATTGCTGTAAATACCACAGACAGTTTATTCATTTTCTGATGCATAATATGCTTTGGTTTCATGCATTTTTAAAGATTTTAGATGTTATTTTGTAACGTCACCATAATCATGTATATTAAAAAATACTTTACATGCTTTTAAAAAATGTCACATAAAAACCACACAAAAAACCTTAAAAAGTCCAGAATTGAATAGAGTTAAATGTGTCGAATGCCAGTGCTACCTGTTGGACTGGTCGGCAAATTGTGTATCTGCAGTTGGGTTAGCCGACCTGACTGATTTTAAGGTCACACCTTGCCAGGTAAAGAGAGGGGGAGGGCAGCCTTGTATACATGCCTAAAACCCATCCCAGCGTTAGTCGCTGGGAAACCGGTCTTCGTATTAGTATGCAAAAGCTACAATAAGCCGGCCCTGCACTTATTGTTTGATGTCTGCTGATCGGACGATGAGCAGGGGAGAGTAAGAAGAAACTGCGAACCACCAGGTCAAAATTAACCAGCTGAAAAGGGGAGATGAGATAAGTGTATGTTTATCTGTACCTATTGCGACCCTGTTTATCTGTTGTGCCGTGTTGTAATGTTTATGATTTAATTTAGCGAAATGATCGTACGGTTTGATTGTGTTTTCGTTACAGTAAACCCCTTCATCTCCGGTAGACCGCTGAGCCATCAGCTTGACTTTACCTTCGTGGAATAACGGGGACGTCATCGACCCATGTACAGCTGGGTTGCACACCAACTATAGTAGGGCCTATTATCATCACCCTATTACGGGCCCATCGGTGATTACCCGTGCTTAAAAATACATTAATTAATCGTCAACCACCAAGTGATAGGAGCGTCCACTCCATAGGCACCAGTTTTCTTTTCCATCAAGCTACGTCGTCCACTATTATTTAGGGCTGCTACCTTAGTAGTGGGCCAATAAAGAACGTGGATTTATTCATCAGCATCTATCGTATCGTGAGTGTGTCCAATCGCCCCTCTCGAGTACCTGGATTTACAGCCGGGTGCATTTATTTCACTGATGTATTAGCAGTTCATGAAACGGAGAGGGTGAAAATCGTTCCTGTTTGCCGTCAGCCAACCAAAGATGTGAGTTCAATAGAGCATCAACGCCCTCGCGCCAACAAAGAAGGACTTGGGGTAGAGTGCACTCAAATTAATAGAGGGGAGATGTAAAGTTCAGATTTGTATAGGTCTATTTTCATACAGCAGAAATGTTACTGACTGGTATAGGTACCAATGTTATGGACTTGTGTGTTGACGATCTGCTTACGTAGTACTGCCACTAACACGTAACAAGGCGTGCCTCGCTCCAGTACAGTGTTAAGTTGTCCAGGTCAGGTTGCCAACTATTGGGGCGCTGACAAGGGGGATGTTGACACTAACTCAGACACCATGTATGGCTGTAAATGTGTAGTACTGGAGATGTGGAGGTGTTGACATCATGTGTGAGTGTAGGATACAGAAGACGCGAAAGTGTATATGATTCAGAGACTACACAATACATCCATCTATCCACATGAAGAAGTCAATGACGTGTTGTGAACGACTGGTCACGTTACAAGCATTTAATATCTGACATAGACGACGTTACACTCACAGTCACTTCACCAGGTTGCAGCATAGTTCATGGTAATAATAATAAAGATGGTGATGACATCTAGCATTTAAACATATAGAGCATCTATTACAACAGGACATTAACGGCCTGTCAGTTCGATGTTCTAGTTGTAATCTCATCCAGTTATGACTGACTGAACACGTCAGTTTCCCTGTAGACTAGCCGCACAGCAAAAGGCGGGCTTTCAAATATGCCTAACAATAACAATAAGGTTGCAATTCAATTGGCATAATACGCCACGTACATTTTCTCTTGCTGAAAAATATTGGCCAAAATGGCGGGCCTCTATCCGTAACCAGCTATGTATTCCTCAAGGTAGGCATGATCATCCATGCACAAGTATTACCGCCAACCTGCGGTTTCCCTCAATGTATATATATATATATCATCATCATTGGGCTTCTGTTAAAAAAAGTAGATAAATAGTCTTAGGATGGCTCCCTTGAGCACACCTAATGGATTCCGCATCAAAACAGTCTGTGAGCCATACTCACAGCCAAGTAGCCTTTCAATGTTCTGCATACGATGCGTAAAGAGTAATAATAAAGTCTGTATTACCTTTAACAGAATCCAGGAATACACAATTACCAACTGTCGTCATCCCTCGACGAACAGAATATCTTTGGGGAAAACACTGACATTACAGTCACATCACAGGCTTAACTTCCCCAAGATAAGGTAGAGAAGAACTATGGACATCTTGTCCATTAGAACCCAAGATCTCAACTACCCCACGGAAGTCTATCAGTTTTTTCTCAAAAACTCTGCACATGAGCAGACAGCCCCGAACTGACTACTTCTAACCTTGTCTTAAGACAGGTCAACAACAATGAACGAAACAAAGGGAAGATAATCCCTAATCAACCTGTCACAGCAAAGTTAATACTTAGTTCTCTAACTTTGATCATACAAAATAATATCAAATAGATTGACATTTATAACCCCGTCAAAACGACAGCAACAGGAGGGTAGATTTTAAGAAAACTGTGGACCGGAGCAGTTAGTGAAATTTATTAGCAGTGTCGCTGACTGGGACAAGTCAGTGGGATTAGTGAGTGTGGGTAGGACTCTTTATTTCAGGATTTCCAGCAAAGGATTATTAGTTTAACCCTCACTCCATATTTGTGGGTGCGGAACCTACCTGTTGTTTTTTTCTGTAGTGTTCCAAATCTTTATACTAACCTTCTTGGTTTTTTGTGTGTGTCTCGTACATCGTATTGAGGTTTTTTTTAATGTGGTGATAGATTTTCATGCTTATTGTCGCAAAAGTTGGTTCCAATACATTGCAAAGCCGCTTCGCGTAGTTTTTACGGACCAATCGTCTATCGCGCATCACGGGGCCTGCAGAGCCTATGTAAACAAAATGGAGATGTAGACCTATTGTTTTGTCGAAGACAAGTCATCGCTCGGAAATGATAAAAGGGATCAGAATGGAATTATTGTGAAAATGATTTCACCTTTGATTCCAGGAGAGGTTTATGAATAAATTGATATAAGGAACAACGGTAGGAGTTTATCATTTACCTAGATAAATGCTGATTACTGCTGTCTACAGTTGAGTTGGAAGCATGTAAACCCACATCTGTTGTAAATAGAAAATTCAAGAAGTGACAGCTTGTGGAATTGCATGGATATGAAGATAGAGATAAATCGGCTGTATAAAACAAGATAGGATGGAACAGGATTGATAGTATACAAGCCGAGAATGAGAAAGGGAAAGTTTCAAATAACGCACATATCTTATGGAATCGCTGCTTCGGGAAGAAAATTTCAGGTCTAGTTTTAGACTGTGACGTCAGTACCCCTCATTCGTTCGCTGGAGCCAATAAAAAGAGGAGCGCTAAATTGAAAGGACACACTGAAAGAAAGTTTGAGACAGACTGGATGCAGAGTTTGCCGCTACGTCTTTGCCATCTGAAGTGTGAGCAACCTACAAATCCATTTCAAGTCCAGTGTCTGGTTTCTGAAGGCTGAGGGTAAGCTGAAATTATGATAACTATCATGTATACAATTTATTTATTGCAGGGTAGTATATGATGTGTATTAATTTTGTGTAGAGGCTAAGAATTGCCTCAGTATTTCAATTTGTACCCTGATGTGAAGGATCAACCATATTCAGGCATATTAGAAGATCTGTGTTTAATATTTGGAAGGATCAAACTATAAAAAATTAAAGGATGTACAGGAGAGGAACAAACCAGATGATGGTTAATACTTATAATGTAAATACTAATCCTGTATTATTGAAATGATGTCCTTACTTACTATGACTGTATAACATTGACCTCTGATGACTGACTAGTCTGACATCTGTGCTAGTCAGTTACAATTAATTGAAATGTAAATGCTTCTACTGTATCACTGAAATGATGTCCTTACTTACTATGATTGTATAACTTTGACATCTGATGACTGACTGGTCTGGCATCTGTGCTAGTCAGTTACAAGTCTAGCCAGATACTAGCCAAGGCTGATATGATGTTTCAGGTTCCATGAAATAACTCAAACCAGACTGTCAAGTATCAGAAGCCTGTGCTGTTCATCAGAGGCAATCCCACATAAGTGCAGGACCCCAAAGAGTGAACTACAGCTGGTCATTGGTACCCCTATTGCTGGGTCTGCCAATGCTGATAAATGCAGTGACCATTCAGTGTCAGCACTATCAAGATTCACAGATAAGTGTCAATTAAGGCACTGACAGAATCCATATATGAACCAGCAGCTACTGTTTGTGATATGAAACAAATTTCTACAACAGTATTCCAAGTTTTGTAGAATTCAGTCAAATGATGACAGTATTTTGTAAAGTCACAGGACTAAGAGAACAGTGATATAGTAATATTGATTCCAGTATTCATTAACTTTACTATACAAGAGGATATTGTCAAGATCCAGAAGTGTAAAGGACAATAATACTTATTAAAATTTCTAAAGAACTTTGTTTAAAGCAAATAAATTTTCCAGAAGGAAAGACATTCCTGCAAACACATTAGTTAAAAAATAACATTAAGGGTTTGAATATTTTGTGTATATTTTAATGCTCCTTTCCAAAGAAAAAGAAGATTAATGTAAATATTAAAGGATTATAATTGTACCTGAGGACTTATTCACTTTTTACAATTGTGTTTAAAGTAAATGTTCATTTTAGTTATCCCCTAGAAATTAATTAATCATAAAGTCACAGGGAGGAGACACCTTAAATCCTGGTACTAATTCTTACCATCTGGGCCAGGATTTTCACAGTCTGACTATTTCTATGATAACCTTACACCAGTGCTTATTTCTAAGACTGGGGTATTACTTTTAAGACCAGGACTCTTTACTGGCATACTATCCTGGTATCATCTGATACACCTGGATATCCATCTACCATCACTATAAAATACTTACACTTAAACTTTAAAAACAAACCTCTCGTCACACTTTTTTTACCAGTTTTTTTTTTAACTGTTGTTAATCACATATATAATTATTGAAGGATCAAATTTCCCATCCTATCTGTACCTGTACTCTTTAACTTGTACTCGTACTGTTGTATGTGGATACACTGTAGTGTAATAAACATTATCTCCTAGTAGAGCAATAAGCAGGGTGATAGGCGTTGAACAAAAGGTCACTGAGTTGCGAGGAGGGAGTCAGTGTAGGTTCTCACCCTCGATAACTACAAGTCACACTATCCACCATCAACACCATTTCTCTTCTATCATCTCAAACCTCTCTCAGACCTTTGTCGTGTCTCTGACATCACACCGACTTGGTTTTCGTCTCAGGCGGACTCTTACGTAACTCCCTCGTGACACTGAATGAAAGCCGTTATCACTATCAACCTCCAAATATTTGCTTTCCACTGAAGTCAACTTTTTACATGAATTCTCTGGTGGGACATTCTGTCTAGCAGAATTAATGAAAGTACTGAACCAAAACGGAGGTCCATTAAGAGACGCAATGTAAGCATACAGACACATTTGATTGAACTACAAAGAGGATACAGGAGAGAGCTTGTCAAGGCCAGCAAGGAATAATGAACTCTTGTGTTAGCAGTAAGAGTTATTAAGGGCTCTAGAAGACGACAAGTAGAAAGGGAGAACGAGGAAGAAGCAAAGAAGAAAGTAAAGAGAAATAAAAAGAAATAAAGACAACAAGAGAAGAGCAGAAGATTTTGAAGGAGAAAGAAAAAAAAAAGAAAAGAAAGAAAATAACTAGGAAGAAGACAAACGAAGAAAAAGACGGAGTAGGATAAGAAAGAAAGAAAAGGAAGAGATAGAGGAGGAAGGAAAAAGCACGAAGATAAGATAAAGAAGGAAGAACCAGTACTGAAACAGAAGTAGATAGAAGAAGAAGAGGTCGAAGAAGCTGACGAGCAGTTGGAGACATAACAGAAGACAGAAAGTAGAAAGAAAGATAGATGAATGAAGAAGAAGAGAAAGAAGAAATTGAGAAAGGAAAGAAGAGACGGTCGACAGAAGAAGAAATAAAGCCTAAGGAGAAGAAAAATTTAAACAAAGGAACGAAAGAGAAGAAAAAAAGAAAGAAAGATATGGATTATTAAGTCCGACGACAGAAAAATGAAACTGAAGAAGAACGAAAGAAGATTGTTAGAGAGAAGGGATACAATGAATCTGGAGGTAAGGTATGAAAGCTTGTGATATGCCAAAAACTGCACATTATTGCATTGTTCAAGTTATCAGCTGTGACAAATACAGTGATGTTATGTTCACATCATGGTGTTTACAAGTAGTAAAGTAGTCTGCACAGTTAGCTACGGGAACTGCTGAAAGATGCCATTTTTATTGGACAAATCAGCAACCACGACATTACAGTCGACAGCTACCTCCATCATATAATGTCCATATAGACTTCCGAATATGAAAACTACTATCCAGCTAGCTAAAGATAGGGAAATGAAGATCGGCGCGTAATAGGCAGAAACTATGAAGACGGCAGAGACAGAGACAGAGTGAGAGAGAGATAGAGGCAGATTGAGACAGAGTGAGAGAGAGAGACACAGAGAGGGTGAGAGAGATATACACATGATACAGTGCCATTCTACCATAAAACAGAACAGAGTATGACGATGAATTGAAAAGTGACTATGTGTCTAGAAAATAACAGTCATAACATGCAATAACGTAGACCACACTTGATGACCTGAACGATGGAATGACACAACCATGTGGGCTAAATTGAAAACAAACATCTTGCTGAGACGAGTTTATTGGCATCTATTTCTGTTGACCCTTTTTTTCTCGTGAGAATACATGTCTTCTATTTAGTATCTGTGTCTCGAGAAACCAGCGGCTAACCGGCTCCAGAAATTCTGAGCTCCAAGAAATGCATATACCAGAGCAGGAAGTAGGGTAATTGAAATGTGAACATGTGTCAGGAGGCAGGCTGAGATGAGATAAATACGAAACGTATATTTTGAGCTAAATACAAACGTATATTTTAAAAAGCTTTAAGAAAAATAGAACATATTTTAAGAAAACAACTATGAAAAGAACAATTAACAAGAAATTGAACGAAACACTGGTGTACACAAGCAATGAAAGATATGTAAAGGAATGAAATGAACATAGGCTCATGACGGAAATAACAACAATTGTGTAAACTAAATGGACAAGACTGTGACAGAGATTATGTAAATAGATTACATATACCCACACGTTTTTGCTTCCACCTTGCTTCCTTATTAGTTAGGCACGTTTTGTTAACGCAGTACCCCTAACTCCGATTCATTCATCTGTTTCATTCATAATTTTGCCACGACTTATTTCTTTCTTTTCTCTATTGTCTTTACAGGCACTAGGAATGTTTAAAATCAGACCGTTTCACATGTAGAGAGAGGGAACGGGTCGTATATTTGTAGAATCAAGAGCGATAATTCAAAAGTTGTACCTTTTGATAGATGCACGTAGAAAGAGAACAAGGGGAGATAAGCTTATGAAGAAAATGAAGGTCGATAAGTCAAGACGTACTTTCGGTAGACATTGGTCAAGGGGAGATAATCAATCTCAGTTACCCCCCTCCCACATCCGTTCGTTCGTGAAGGTAAATTAAGATACGGAACGACGAGATCAAAGAGACAATTTGCCCGTGGGACCACGTCTACGTGCGGCTTAACTGACAAAATAGACTTTGATTCAAAATCTAACCGCAGAAATCCCCAAAAGTGGTATGTCTCACACTTGTCAGCGACTTTTTGTCTATTTACTATGTATATTCCAGCTTTCAAACTTAGATTATTCAGTACCCACAGAAGTTTTAGAACATCTAGCTGCGATTTCTAGATCCACTATATCATTGGAATTACTTAGTTTTTCGTTGGAGTTGTTTTAATTTCTGTGCTGCGGTAAATATTAGACTAAGTTTTTTTCTGTGTTGAATGATTTAATTTTTAAAGTCCGTCATTTATATTTCACTAGGATTTACAGTTTGTTAAGTGACAGGCAAATTAAAATAATTTATAGCTAAATTGTTCCGGCTGTAGTGTTGATTAATTAATTGCTAGTAACCAGTAAGGGATATTTGGTCAACTAGTAAATGCACTATTCACTATGAGTACTGACGAAATAAATATTTATTTCTAATTCATTTTGAGTAATTTTGTAAATGACTAGCACTTATTTCACGGGGGGGGGTGGGGGGGGGGGGGGGGGGGTGGGGGGGGGGGGGGGGGGAGGGGTGGGGTCGGGGGGGGGGGGGGGGGGGGGGGGGGGGGTTGGGGGGAGGGGGGGGGCGGGGTGGGGGGGGGGTGGTTAACGATAACATAAGCTATACACGTGGAGTTCTATTCAAAGTTAACTCTTAGTATACGAGCGGTCTTCTAGAGAGGCCGATGATCGATCCCCGTCAATAGTGAAAATTTATAGCTGAATGCATGTTTAAAACCACTGAACAATTTAGTTACGTGCATGATATAGGGGTTTCATTTCTTTACATTTTGATATATCACACTTATGTTATCTTTATAAATAAATTATTTATTGCAAAATCTGTAATGGTAGTCATGAAAGGCCGCTCGAGTGGACAATAACTTATAATTCTGCGCGGGTTAATTTTAGGATAGAATAGTGGTGTAGTGGTTATTGTGATTATATGGTTGTTTTTTCTTCCTATATTCAGTACGGGTCACAAACCCAAAATCTACCAGCTGCCTTAATCTGTGAAAAAAGTCTAATCTGAGAATAACGGATCTAAGTCCTACAGTACAAAAAGAACATTCTTTTATAACTATCGGGTTTTCAAGGTGGACCTGTCTGGCCTCTTATTTACACCCAGAAAGAGACAGAGTACCAACCCAAAGAATATTAAGAATAAATTGTAACTGGGCCTAGAGATATCCATATTTCTTTTTCCCAATTTTTATATACATTCAGCCCGTGGTGGCGAAATAATAAAACATTGACATTTTCCGACTATCGACCATTTGTGGTGTGACGAGGATTCTTGATCCTGAGAGATTTTAATACCCCGACATTTCCTTTTAGTATCAAATTTATCAGCTACTGACACTGTGACCATTAAATCTCTTAAGTAATTTCCTACCTGGACTCATTGATGCGTCATAAACAGAATCCTAGTAACATTAACGAAGCAAGCGTTTCTCAATAAGAGAATTAATCAGTTTTGGAGAAAATGGGGCTGCTTTCGCCAAATAACCCAACCTTGGATTTGTGGATGTATCATGGAGATATGTTCCAGATGTGGTGAAAGCACTTATTTGGTAAGTGAGAATGAAATGTGATCACATGTTTGTTAGAGCGAGAGAAAGAAGGAATGAATTTTTCTTAAATTTGTATAACTAATATACTCACTTTGTTGTGCCTTTCTTATGTTTTGTTAATACTGTTCATTTCAGAATAGATTAACTGAGAAACTCTGTTCTTTACAGCATAGGCAAATTCTAGACCATAGCGCCAATCTTTTTTACCTTTTTTTTTGGGGGGGGGGGGGGGGGGGGGGGGGGGTTTAATAACTTCTTCTAACGGGATCTTGTCTCAACAGAGGGAGGGTGGATTACACTTATGGGTCTATTCCTTATTAATTCTGTAACCTATGATTTTTATGTTTTGATATTTTGATAAATGTTGTGAAGTTCTTTATGATAAATAATATCTGAGTGTGGGTGTATGTGAGTGGTTGATATATATATATATATATATATATATATATATATACATATATATATATATATATATATATATATATATATATATATATATATATATGATAGGGTGGGCGAGACGATGATGATGATGTTGTGATATGTGATCACTTCCTTTCACACTCGCACCGACCCGAACAACAATAAAACTCTAGATTCTGAGTCAGGGGCTGTATTTATTCATACAACCCTGTCAGTGACATTAAGCACACGAAGCAAACATTAAACAAATAAACCAACAAACAAAACACCCAGCCAGTGCTCAGTTGCTAATCCTGAAACGCAAACAAAGCATGGACTAGTTAAAATCATAATAGTTAAATAATCAGAAACACCAAGCTCTCCCCTGTCAAACTGTCCTTCTTCCACACTGCGTGAAACATTAAACTATCATGCACACACACGCACACACACATGCATGTCGTCTAGCGATACTAGTATGGTGTTGTGCATGAGACTGGCAATCTCACCGTGTAACATAGATTGCTACCAAAACCACTACTGCAAGAGCACACACTCAGCTATCACACACACACACACTCATGCATGTCGTCCAATGAGACTAGTATGGTGTTGTGCATGAGGCTGGCAATCTCACCGTGTAACATAGATTGCTACCGAAACCACTACTGCACGAGCATATGAATACTTTGTGAGGGCTTCATGTGGATGCCAGCCACATTGGTGGCCCCATGCTCCATAAGGAACGGAGAAGAGAAATATATATCTCCAAGTGAGCCCCCGTGCTCTCACAAACCATTCTACACATCACAATAATTAAATCATAACAAAATGGACATAAAATAATATTCAACTATATGTACAACGAATACTCTCAATAATGAGAATAAGCTACTACCTTTCAACCGATCCACATCAATATTCGTTCCTGTACTCTGAACATGTCGTAAGTGACGACTGGTGCGCCTGGCCACAAGCGTGTCGTATATTACCACTGATGAGATTGGGAACTCATCACATGAAATACATCGTTACAGAAACAACCACTGTAATAGCATAAAAATGCTTCTTGTGGGTTTGCGATGGACACCAGCTGCATTGGTGTTTCCATGCTCCGCAAGGAGCAAACAGAGAAACACCTGTCTCAACGTGCCTTACGCACAAAGGAGTGGCCTTGCGCTCACCAGAAATCTAAATACCTAAAGCTAGATTCATCTTCTCAAAGGGAACTTTAGTACTACAAAACTGTGTACACAACAGATGTAATTAAACTAATCTCAAAGTAACCCATTAAATAAATACAGTAGAATTATCAATTATCGTGAAATACACTTAATTACTCTTACATTAAGGAATCAAAATATCAAAGAGTAAAATAAAATTTCTCTTCACTTAACAACTAGAACTAAATTCAGAGAATTACCTTAACCTGCTTTCACCCACGTGTCAATTCACACAGCCTAAAATAGCGTAACATTATAGACTTACAACACGTGGTAACTAAGAGTGTTATGCGGACTTGCTGGCGCCGCTTTTATACAGTCATCAACACGTGGCTGCCATCTTACTAATAATTTAATACTATCAAAATTCCCGTTTCTGATAACATCTTCGTCCAGTTTCATGTACAAAATAGTTTCCTACTACATTTGCCCGGTCTGGTGAATGAAATAATTGATATTAAGCTCTTACAGCAGCAATCTGGACTTAGCACTAGTGAAATCTATCCACACATTATTTTCACTCATCTATCATTTCAAGACTAAATTATAATGACCTGGAAGAAATTTCCTTTAGAAATACACCTATCTATTTCCTTAAACATTAGAACTGACTCACGCTGAATATCATTTCAGAATTACAGAACACTAATGCTAATTTGCTTTTAAATCAAACTCACGTGTTCAAGACATGTATTTTGTAGATCGACTCGTTTCTCTCTCTGGGTGACTGACGAACTAAGAGGCCCCTGCTGTCTCGCTATCTCTTGATATAGGCCCTTGGGCTAATCGCTCAACTTAGTCCGCTGCGCGTATTGATTGTGCCACTTAAATAACACACGCGATTATCGCTCTAGAAATAGCGAAAAACACAAATATAACCCACAATTATCAAATATAACACACAACTATTTTTAGGCTTTATTGTGGCCTAGTAATAAATCTTCTTCTTTAAGATAATGTGGTAAAAAGGCAATAAACAACAGAGACCATGGTAGTGACAAGATGGCGCTGTCACACACACCCACATATATATATATATATATATATATATATATATATATATATATATATATATATATATATATATATATATATATATATATATATATATATATATATATATATATCGAGAAAATAGACTGTCTGATCAACAAATTTCTGTTGTAGAGATAGGCTGGACTAGAGTATCTTCCCAAATCCAGGGACAAGCTCTACCTTTCACCATTTCACTCGTGAAATCTTTTTTCTTTACCTTATCTCTCACTGAGTTATTACCTGTTCTAGTTCTATTCAGACGGGACCAAAATCGATCTTAACCTATCAAAAATCTACGACAAAAACAAATCAAGAGAGAACCTACTCAAAAAGGTCTGTCGTTACAGGAAGTAAGAAATCACATCAAGAATAATGAACACAAGAAACCAGGTAGAGAACGGAGTATGGAAATTCAGCATCCCATCTGAGCTCCCGGAGGAGCATAGGCCATCAACAAAATTATGCCAAATCTTCCTGTCCCACCCCATCAGCCCTTCATGTCCGTCCTTAGCTCTCCTCTCTATGCGTTCCCTAGCCTCCCCCACCTCTCCCATCGTGGGGACTGTATGAAAGCATAGAAGGGTGAAAATCGGCAAGAAAAAAAAATTATGAGTTTGCGTGATAACAATTTATAAATGACAATATACAAACACAACAGAAAGTAACAAATTGACCAAGAGCTGACGCTCAGTGACAGTGGATCAAAGTCAAGTCAAAGTAACAAATAAATCAAGCTGTTGTGTAAATAAATAAGGCATACGGCACAAACGGTTATTAGAAGTGAAAGCAAGTAAAATAAAAAGTGAGACTAACAAAAGATGTTATGAAATAGTGTAAGAAAGACTGCACAGACACATGTATCTGTGATTCCAGAACAAGGAAACAAACCATTTCACAAGATTTTTATGGAATTACTTTACTATTATGTACTTGAAGAGTCCATGAGAAAAACCAGACACGTCACCTTTTTATAAAAACAGAGTTACTGACCTCAGCATATTAAGCATACTCCACAGAAGGGGTGGGAACTAAAGTTTTCTGTGAAAACACATTCCTCTCCAAAGAAATGAAGCATAACAAACAGGCCATCTTTTTTTTAAAGTCAGATTTCAAATTTTTAAAAGTCGATTTTCTCTGACTTTTTTGTGTGTGACATGTCTGGTTTTTTCCAATGGATTCTTCACTTCTCTCCCTTCTGGCGTCTGCTGAGTTCAGTATTATTTGTTTCTGACGTGTGTCTTGATCTATCACGTGATGCAGACGAACGCGTGACTACACACAACAATACACGTAAAGCGGAAGTAAAAGGATTCAGTAATGAAGAAGAAGATTTGATGATAGAAGGGAGAGGACCTAAGAGGAGAAATGTAGAATCAGAGAAGAAGATAGGGTTACATGCCACACAAAGCCACACAAAGCCACACAAAGCCACACTAAGCAGTTCGATGCCAATGATTTTTCACCAGCACGAATAAACTACAATAAACAATCATCGATATATTTTTTTGAAAAATAGGCTTTTTGCCTCGTTTTAGAGCGGCGCGCCCTTCTCAAACTAGACATAGGATTCGTCGGTTATATTAGGACGCATGTCCAAATATAACAGACCTTGTTAGACGCACATACGTGAAAACTATGACAATGGAAATATAGATAATTGGGAACGAACTGACCGACACACTGGAATAAGTTTATGTAAATTTTATTAACATAAGGAAAATTGTCCACAACAAATAAGTTTGCTTATCAAGCACATAAAATTACACATAGGTTAATGGATTACTAAAAGAATAATAGACCCATAGGTATAATCTTTTCCCTCGTTGTATGGCCCACAGTCCTGTTAGAAGAAAAGCGATAGCCCCAAAGAGTCACGGATGCATACGCTATATTCTAAGATTTCCCTTTAAAAATGTAGGACCAGACTTTGATACTCTAATCTATCCTAAGGAAAATATTGTTAGCAACAAAAACGTGCAGAAAGAAATTTAAGACAACAAAATGGGTGCCAAAAATACAATAATACAGGAATCACTCAGTCCTGCATTCACTCTATTCAGTCAGCCGTGATCACTAGCTTGCATTCGTACTTACAGCTTTGGTAGCAACTTCTGGAAAAACAATTTTTAGGACATGCACATACTGAATCTCCAGTGGTAGTCTTGGCCAAGGGAACCCCAGTTCCGCAAAGTCAGGTTGAGTTCACTACTTTAGGGAACGTTTCCTTGGTTATTTTTTTTAAAATCTGTTTATGTCACATTAAAATTGTCCAGGCACGAATGTTAACAGCGAGCACAGTGTCAATAGCTTAGGTTTCTAGTAACGAGGAATGTCAGGTCGGTGCCTTCTCTCAGTATAGGACTTTATTTGGTCACACCACAACTAGTCAGAACTCCGTCGGAATGTTACTGATAGTAATATTTTACTTGCCACAAGGGCTGAAATGTACTTGAGGTTTTTCTCAGGAAGAATTAAATCTGGCTCGATGGGCCCGTTACTTCATTTAATCTTAAAGTTCATGTAATGGGTACTCTGTCGTTCTGGATGCCAGCGCAATGCCAGACAGGTTTTACTTTATACACCCAAGTCTTTAAGAAAAAAAAATGTTTTTGTTCTTCACAAATGTTTCTCAGTACTAAAACCGTTGGTAAAGTTGGG
Organism: Oreohelix idahoensis; assembly: GCA_024509875.1. NCBI lineage: Eukaryota > Metazoa > Mollusca > Gastropoda > Stylommatophora > Oreohelicidae > Oreohelix > Oreohelix idahoensis. The sequence continues at coordinate 111,569 of JAMPIV010022262.1, read as the reverse complement.
CTACCCCAGTTTCACTGAATAAAGAAAAAACAGCATATAAAATACTTATACATACTATTTACTTCGGTTATAACTTACATTATAAACTGCAAGCGGAGAGCTTGACTTATCGTTTAAAACTCCCGTGAAATAAGTTATATTCATAAAATCAATAATCATGAATTAGAAATACATACGTATTTCGTCAATACTCAATGATGAATCTGTGCAGTTATAAGTTAGTTTAAAATATGCTCGACTAATTACTAGCAATTTAATAAAATTTATTTATAGCTGCATGAGTTTAAGCTAGAAATTATAATTTATGTTGCTATCCACTGAAACACGTCAGCTAGAGAATATAACAGACTTACAATTCAGTTACTTCTGCACACAAATCTAACTAGCAAAATGAAATAAGCGGTTATCACTGAATCACTCAATACTACTATATATATATATATATATATATATATATATATATATATATATATATATATATATATATATATATATATATATATATATATATATATATATATATATATATATATATATATATATATAATATTTACCTCCAAGCAGAACTACAAGCTATACCACGAACTAGAATTTATTCACTCACATAGTTAGTCTAGAAGCTCGGCAAAATGTCGATTCAAACTAAGAACTTCGCTATGCAAGCTTATTTCCTTAGCACGAGCAACCTGTCTACTGTTAAATTTGTAGACTTGAATGAATAGTCTAAGCTACTCGTGTAGATATATGAAAACGGACAAAGGATCCCACGCTATTACGAAAACCCGAAATAGCGCCGGTCTCTCTCTCTCTCCCCCTTCTCTCTCTCTTAACACTTCACATTTTCTTAGACGCTGGCAATAACTGCTAAAACGCATCTTCACACCTACTACGACATGTCTCATTTCTGAGCGATGCAGATTGGCGCCTTCCACACCTCACGCAGAGAAACTAGCCGAAGAAAACTCGTATCAGATGAAAATGTAGACAAATGTCTGCTCTCTATGTCTGTCGAGACGAATTTCTCACACTATTTCGTTCACATCCAGGGACTGACATCTTACGCAATAAAATGCGTTACTAGTATGAGAAAAGAAACGGCAAAAGTCAGAATGGGAAAGTTATATTTTGTCGCAAACGAACGAATGCAAAAAACAGGAAAAGGATAAAAGAGCGATAATAAAGTAGAGGACACGGGTAGAAAAGAAAAGAATATAGACAATTTATTGATCATAAATCTCTATGCTACAGCCAACTAATACTGTCTGGCTACACAAGTATACATTATTCCTTACTAGTGATTTTTGTTGTTAAATTGTACCTTTTATTAAAATAAATGTAGCAAGCATAATCTAGTTATTTCTTCCCCTAAGATCTTTTCACTAACATTATTGGCTCTAGAAATGTATATTATTCGCATTAGTTCGCCCATTGTCAATGTAATTAAAATAAACGTAGAAAAACAAACAAACAAACAAACAAATAAACAAACAACGGTTTAGCCAGTATAATCTCGTTTTTCATTCCCACTAACATCTTTTAAGTTGTCACGGGTTGCCTCCCTTTGCTCTGCAGCAGTGGTACAGCAGTGACCAAAACCTAGAGTGTCTAATGTGGGTCTTCAAATGTGTCTGCCTTCGCACAAGATTACTTTTGGCAGAGTTGTAGATAGAAGGATAATGATGCTTCTATCTCAAGCGTGTTCCCACAAGATATTCAGAAAGCAAGCACAATGCTGAATGAGTCCCAGCAATGTTAACTTTAGTATCTGCCTTCAAATTTTGTGAAGGATTGTCTTACAATTAGCTCGTTCAAGCCCCCAGCTGATTTAATTCTCCGAAATCTTAATTATTAATTTAAAGCTCTGTTTAAGTGTATTTAAGAAATTGACTGAGACATACAGGTGCAGTATATTCAAAATATTAAATCAAGGTTAAATTTGTATATTGGCAAATAACACTACAATGAAAACTGGATTTTACGTACAAAATATCGATTTTTTACTTTTGAGCTTATTTTATTAAATAATCATCGAGGAATCGATTGAGCAAGGTTTTATAACATAAAAAATGCATTTGATGTATCAAAAAGCATATTGTCGGCACTACCCCCTTGCTATGATTTTCAAATTTGTGCCGAAAATGCACGATTTCTCTCTAAAACTACCTAACAGAGAAGTCTCAAATTTGGCATGCATGTAGTACACATCTATATCTTTAAAGTAACACATCTGCATTTTTGATATTTTGATAATTTTCTTTTATAAATTTAAAAAAAAAATTTTTTTTTTAATTTTTTCACACAAATATAGTTTTTTTTTTTTAAATCATTAAAAATAGAATTTTAAACTTATCAAAATAATCATGAGTAGTACACATCTATATCTTTAAATTAACACATCTGCATTTTTGATATTATGGTAATTTTCTTCTATAAATTTTTAAAAAATATTTTAAAAAAAAATTTTCATACAAATATAGCTTTTTTTTAAAAAATCATTAAAAATAGAATTTTAAACTTATCAAAAAAATCATGAGTAAAATTGTTTTAATTGTCAGTCACAACATGTGGGTTCCAATTTCATAAAGTTTGGTCAATGGGAAACAAGATTTTTGCTCTTGAAAATTGGTGAAAAACCCAATATAGCGGTTGTTTTTTTTGGTTACCATGGTAGAAGGACAGAAGAAAAATTAGACAAGACAAAGGCGAGAGGAGGAGCTGCAGGAAGCTGAAGGAGGTGCAGCATATAGTGCTGGACAATTTTAAACACATTCAGCACCTCAGAATGGAGTATATTGGACAAGACAAGTCACTCGGTGACTAAAATGCATTTTTCTCAAAACTAACATTTTATTAACAAAAAATGTTATTTTTTTACAAACTATCTAATAGATCAGTCTTAAATTTGGCATGCATGTAGGACACATATATACATTTAAACTGACAAGGGCTTTTTTGATATTTTTTTTTTTTGCTTTGATATATTTTTATATATATATTTTTTCCATTGTTTTTCTTATAAATATAGTGTATTTTAAAAAATAATCATTAAAAAAAAAATTTTAAACTTATCAAAAAAAAGCCTTTGGTAAATTGTTTTAATTGTCAGTCACAACAGGTGTGTGCAATTTGATAAAGTTTGGTCAATGGGAAACATACGTTTTTAGCTCTCGAAAATTGGTGAAAATCCAAAATGGCGGATTTTTTTTTTTTTGGTTACCATGTAGAAGGAAAGAAGAAAAATTAGGCAAGATAAAGGCGAGAGGAGGAGCTACAGGAAGCTGAAGGAGATGCAGCATATAGTGCTGGACAATTTTAAACACATTCAGCTTCCCAGAATGGAGTATTTTGGACAAGACAAGTCACTCGGTGACTAAAATGCATTTTTCTCAAAACTAACATTTTATTAACAAAAAATGTTATTTTTTACAAACTATCTAATAGAACAATCTATTTTAATTGTCAGTCACAACATGTGTGTGCAATTTGATAAAGTTTGGTCAATGAGAAACATGAGTTTTTAGCTCTTGAAAATTTGTGAAAATCCAAAATCGCGGATGTTTTTTTTGGTTACCATGGTAACCACATGTTTTTTAACAAAATAAACTGTAGAATTTGGTTCATGGACATACACTATGTCTATTGAGCACATAAAAAGTTTGAAAATGTTATTAGAACAAAAGTTAGTTTTCACTGTAGTCCATCCCCTTAAGAAATTGACTGAGACATACAGGTGCAGTATATTCAAAATATTAAATCAAGGTTAAATTTGTATATTGGCAAATAACAAATTTAATAATAAATCATGTTTAACAGTTTAAGATGATATAATTATTTTTTAAAAGTAATAATCACAGTGTGATGTTATGGTTTTCGAAAAAATGGACAGTTCACTTGGCAGCTTTCAAGCTTTACTTAGCTGCCAATAGTTGTTTCTGCTCTCGCAGATGTTTGGTTCTTTGCAGATATATGCCTGGTTCAATCGACACTGGTCAAGTATGATGGTTGAAGCACGTTTCAAGAGGTATCAGGGAGTAACTAAGAAGCTGGTCCAGTGTCTCTAGAACCCGTCTGATGATGGTGTCTAGCGTCGACTTCAGGCCACTTATACTCTCACTTGTTCCAGAGACAGTACTCTCAATTGGTATCACCTACTAGTGTCACAAACGAAGAGAACAAATACCCTCTTGAGTATTGCCTTTTCCTGACAGACCTTCATGTGCCCCCCCCCCCCCTCTTTTCATTCCACCATCACATCTACCTAAGAACTTTACCCTCTCTGAGATTTAATCTTAATCCCAGTGAGCCAAAAACTTTCGTTACATTTAAACTGAATAGGTTTACATATACCAATACATTGGTTGAAAAGGTTAACAATATACTATGTAAGTACATCATTTCTCTCATCATTCACTCCCTGCTCCATATGGAATGGACTACCTTTGTTTTGGTTCTCTATAAAAACTTACATAAAGCAGTCACCAGCCCTTGCAGTGGTGGTTCACGAAATCATATTCTTTATACTGAAGGTTGCCAACCTCTTATGACTTGGACATCCACTAGCAATGTTTACATATTAATATTCACATATCAATATATACATATTATTTCACGTGTAAATAATGCAAAATATAAAATTATAAATGTATATCTTACCACAAAATGTTTTTGAGATCACTGTGACGGGTGCTGCGGTTCCTTGTTCCTATATTATTTATTGCATATTAAAGTCACTCTTTTGACGTAGTTAATGTTTATTACTGATGGTTAGCTCTGACCACCAGAACATCCCTTCGACGTTCTGATTTGCATATTGTATATTAGTTGATTCCCCTGTGGGAGAGTTATCGTGCTGAAAAACGTAAACATTAACAGCTGTGGAACCGAACCCGAAAACGTAAGTAAAAGATCAAGCCTTCTGTTCTGAGTCCACATGTATTGACATTCATATAAACGATATCCGACATTCACAAAACTTCATGTATAGTTCAGCATAACAATGAATTCCAAATAATACCAGTAAGTATCCGTCCGTGTCAAAACAATATGTCAGATGAACCTCATGGCTATATACGTGCGCTGCTGTAGTCAACAGCTAGAAATGAGCGCATGAGTTCTTGACAGCTACAAATTGAATCATAATATGATTCTCCTTCCATTATTTAATTTACTTAATAATCTCATACTTTAGATTAATCCGAACTGACCCTGAGTTCTACATTGATTCATATATAGGCTATCTACTAGGCCTTTCCTTGGAAGAAATACAAGACACGACTTCTCTGCTTGACGGATAGCGTAACAAGGGCCATGTAACCAAGTCACCCAGCGTGACCTTCCCAACGCGAATGCGTCATAATCTTAGCATATATTTCGCGTTCAGTATACCGTAAAATATCGACATATCCTATTAATATTATTGACCCCTAAACGTTGCGCACGGCTAAACCCCAGCAGACGCCGTCATTTAAAATAACACCGTAACAGATTTCCTGTCAGACGGGGAAAAAAAATCTATTAGATAGATTTTAGATAGATTTTTTTTTGAACAATATTAATCAAATTATCAAAAATTTAACAAAACCCGACCAATGGCCTACGATGTTCTATCTAGAACAGTGTCGCGGTCATGTCAGTAATATCTTATAATAAAATCAACGTCATATCATACATATAACTTATATTAAATAAAGAAATGTCACTGTCACTAATTAATTAACTAATTAATTTGATGTATGTATTGACTAACTAATGTGAGGTGTTATTAAAATTATTCTAACTAATTAAAATTAAAATAATTAATTATAATATGTACGTATGGTACTAACTAATTAATATCTAATGAGAAATAGTATAAGAGAGAAAAAGAAATAAAAATTGAGAAGTATGGACAATTAAAACTAAATATTAAAGTATACATTAACATAGTAATGAGTGTGAAAATGAAGTATAAGGATAGATACCTAATTAAATTAAAGCAATCAGAAAGAAAAGAACAAAAAAAAAAAATTCATACATTTTAACTATTCATATGAAATATCATAATCTAATATCTATCACCTTAATAATTAAAATATTAATTGGTGTGATATTTTTTTGTTTCATCTTTTCTTAGTATATGTTATTTTTTTTATTTCATCACACTTCAACTTTATTTTATTATATATTAATTTAATAGCTAGCAAATTTAACAATATCGGACATGAAGATCCAATCGTTGTTACATCCTAATGACTTGTATGAAAGTTCATTTTAAGACACAAAGTTCATATTATCGAATTATGATATGATTATCCAATCGTCGTTAGTTCCATTCTTGAAATTTTGAACGTAATTTGAATAAGTCATCACCGAATCTGTCCAGTTTATATCAGAAATTGTTACTTTTTACTATTTTGCAATCGAAATGAGTGATACGCAGAGTCCAAGTGAAGTCCAAATTTTCAACCGATCTGTAAAACTTGATATTTTGATTACAATAGTTTATTTCGAAATGTCCTCATTTAAGTAGGAAGTCCAACTGAAGTGTTGTATATTCTGACGTGGCATTAATACCGTTCATTGCAAATGTAATGCTTGATTAGTCAGAACATTTTCTTGAAATTGTAATATTCATTCAGACTCCGTAGGATGTCTGGACAACGTGTCGGCCATAACGTTCTCAGTTCCTGGTATCGACTGTATTTCGAAATCATATGGTTGCAATGCAATAGCAAATCGTGCAAGCTTTGGACTTTTATGGTTTGAACGACGTAATGCTGCCACAGATTTCTGATCAGTCTGGATCAGAAATGGAGATCCCAGCAAAAACTTTTCGAGTTTGTTAATTGCTCAGATCACGGCGAGCAATTCTCTGTCTACAGTCGAATATTTAGTCTCCGGAGGTTTCAGCTTGCGTGAGATGTATAACACGGGATGAAGGATATCATCATGATATTGGAGTAGACAGGCCCCGAGTCCGTAATTACTCGCATCTGTACGTAGAACAAACTTTTTAGAAGCATCTGGTAATTTTAATACTGGTGGGCATGAAAAAATTCTTAATATACTGCGAAAAGTTCTGTCACATTCGTCTGTCCAATTTATCCTTAATGGCATGTTCTTCTTTAATAACGATGACAAGACAGCCGTGATGGATGACAAGTGAGGTACAAATCTGCTATAGTATTGGACTAACCCTAACAGACTCCTAACCTGTTTCTTCGTTTGAGGAATAGATAAATTTAATATTTTAGAAACCGTACTCGGAATTGTTTTGATACGTCCTGATCCAATAATATGCCGCAGGAATGTTATCTCATTACACGCTATTTGATTTTTAGTTGGTTTAGCGGTTAAATGGTTATCCCGCAATATTTCCAAAACCGATTTAAGACCCAAAAAATGTTCCTCAAATGATGAACTAAACAAACATATGTCGTCAATGTAGGTAATTATGTCTGATCTACCTGATAAAATTTTTCGCATCATGCGAATAAAGGTAGCTGGAGCATTCATTAGCCCAAAAGGTATCACGTTCCACTGGTAAGGCCTTGTGGAGTTGAGAATGCTGTGTAATATTTGGCTCTTTCGGTTAGTGGAATCTGCCAATAACCTTTGGTTAAGTCAATCTTAGTGAAAAGTGTAGCATTGGATAGACGAGGAAGTAAATCGTCAAGGATAGGATGTGGTTCGCTACCAGGTACTGTCTGAGCATTAAGTTTCCTATAGTCAACACATAAACGTATGTTGTTGTCCTTTTTCCGGACAATGACTAAAGGAGAAGAAAATGGCGATGTACTAGTCTCAATAATACCTAATGATATCATCTGTTCGAGTTCCTGAGATGTCTTACTCAGAAAATGTAGAGGTACAGAATAAGGATGAAGGCGAATTGGTGTATCATCGTTCAGAATAATATCGTGACTAATTACAGATGTGCAACCCGGTACATCCGTTAACACATCTGGGAATGATTGTAGAAGATCAGCAATGCGTTGATGCTGTTGCGGTGTAACCGTAGAAGAAATGGTCACATCACGCCAAGATTCAGTAGATTGGACAATAAGTACAGGTAAAGGCATCTGCACTTCAGGAAAAGAAGATTCTTCCTCCTGTATAACAGACAAATTAGAATAATGACAAGTAGATACCGTATCATCATCTAGTTCATGAAAAATTGACTGTAAGTGTATAGGACGTGTATGAAATTGCTTGAGCATATTAATATGGAATATCTTTCTGTGTCCCTTGATATCTAAGACGTAATCAACGTCTGAAATTTTATCAATAACCTTATAAGGACCAGTCCATGAGATCAATAACTTATTGTTATTGTGAGGAAGTAATACATAAGCCTCATCGCCTGGGAATAATTGGCGTAATCGTCTAGATCGATTTTGTATAGATCGAACCTTAGCTTTTGCAGCCTCAGAAGAAGCTGTTGCCAATTGGCAAGACTCAATAATATTATTCCGAAGATTAATCACATACTCATAAGATGACTGAGTGTCCTGAGTCATCTCTGCATCAATTAATAAATCTTTTATCAGTCCCATAGGTCCTCTCGGAGGGGCACCAAAAACTAACTCAAAGGGAGAGAAGCCAGTTTGTTCATGTGGCACCTCTCGGTAAGCAAACAGGACAGCTGGGAGTGCTCTGTCCCAGTCCTGAGGGTGTTTAACAGTAACCTTATGTAAAAGTTGTTTAAGAGTACGGTTAAGTCTTTCAACTGCACCGTTACTCATGGGATGATAAATGCTACTCAAATTCCTATCAATGTTCCAGGTTTTCATTACTTCCTTCATGGTATCGGATATAAACTGCGACCCATGGTCAGATAATAATTTTCTAGGAAACCCTATTCTAGAAAAAAATTAGATGTAGTGCATCAGCTACATCTGTGGTAGTGGTAGTCTTCAATGGAATGGCTTCTGGCCATCGTGTGCATAAATCAATGCACGTGAGAACAAATCTATGTCCTCTCGCAGATGGTAGAAGTGGACCAATTATATCTATGGCCATCTTGTCAAAAGGTCGTACTGAGATATCGCAAGCCTGAATAGGCGCCGTGTGAAAAGCTCCACGTGCTTTCACTTCCTGGCATGTAGTACAGGAACGTACATACTGCGAAATATCCCGTGACACTCCTGGCCAAAAGAATGAAGACAATACTCGAGATCGTGTTCGAGTATATCCCATATGTCCTGCACACTGCGAATCATGCGCGTGTTGAAGAATGTACCGTCTAAAAGCACCCGGTACCATCACTTGTTGTTTTACCTGTGATTTATCACTAAAACATCTAATCAGTATATCATTTTTAATAATAAACCAATGTTTGGTCTTATTACACGAAGTTAGATTATCAACCTTATTAACTAGGTTAAAAAAATTTGTTTTAAAGATTTGTCATTTTTTTGTTTTGTTTGCAAATGATTCCCTGTCAATAGGTGAATTGACCTCAATATCCTCCTGTTTCTCTGCATCCATCTTCTTATCATTGACACTCGCCATGAGCTGAGTCTGAGCTCTAGTCGTCACGGCGTTTCCAGTGCATAGATTGTGTTTCTCCCATTCAATAATATCTTCTGGTGAACAATCCTTGCTGCCGTGTATGCGACCCACCATAAGATCTGCAATCGGCTTTTTCAGCATGCATACCTTCACGTTCCCTGTGAAAAAAGGTGTTTTAACATGGATAATAGCTGTGGGGTAAAACTCAATAGTTCCCCCAAAAGTCATGCAACGGACATATTCCCCAGTTGCACAGCTAGGATGTACCAGCGACTGTCGCACTCCAATTGTTGTGGACCCCGAATCTCTCAATACAGAAACTATGGAACCGTTAATCATCCCTCTGTTAAAAATCAGAGAGCCTGTTCCATCATTGGCTGCAAGACCTACTTCTGGTGGAATGTGTCCGCAGTTTAGCACTGTCTCCTTTGCCTTCTGAAAAATAAGATTGCATTGTGGGCAACTATTCGCCACGTTATAATTTATAGCAAAACATGCAGCAGAAGACTGTATTGCATTATCGTTAGGTGGAACCTGAACACTAGGGGTTGTATCATTTGTAACTGCTGCACCAGTATTATGGTGAAAATGAGATGATCCACGAGAATGAGATCGATTACGGGAATAATCGTTAGAATTATCTCGTTGTCCCCTGTAGTAACTGTTATCTCGATGTCTCGAGCCATGATTATTAGCATTCCAATTGCTTTTATTATTGTAGTTATTTGATCTATTATAATTAGCGTTCTGTTGACTGTTGTTGTAGGTTGATTGCTGTGAATAATTCCTATTTCGTGATCTTCCTCTGTTCAAATCATTTTTATTGTTGAAATTATTATTATTATTATGTCCTTTATGAAAATTGACATTGTAATTTCCCTTGAACCTACTTCTGTCTACGCCATGAGGTCTCGGTTTGTTATTGTTATAGTATGCCATATTGGAAGCCACAAGTAGAGGTTCCCTTATCAAAGAGTTAGAAATGTTCGCATTCGGATGCGCATTGCAATAGTTCAAAGAAATTTTTTCTAACTCATCAATGGTAACTGGCTTTCGTTCTTGCAAATATGCGAAGAATGGTGGGCTGACAGAGGATAATACCTTATCACGTAACAACAAATCAACTAATTTGTCATATGATTTGTTGACATCTGCCAGTTCAAGCCATCTATTAAATGTATTGCGAATGTTCGCAATAAACCCTGCAAAGTCTTTAGGAGAGTCAGGTAAGATATTTTTAAATTTTAACCTACAATTTTCTTCGTCCAAATGAAACCTTCGTAAAAGTAAGGTTTTAATAGCATCATAATTAATAGCTATTGTTGGGTCAGCATTCAGAGATGCCGTCAATGGTTCCCCATCTAAAAATTCATTTAACTTAAGTACCCATGTATCCTTAGGCAAGTGATTTGATTTGCATGTCTGTTCAAATCTTGATAAAAATGATGATAAATCATCAAAATTTAATTTAAAATGGGGTAATTTTAAGTTGTACAAATGTTTGTTTTGGTTGGATGAAGACCCATTTTGTGCGTTATCATTCTGGGTTGCAGCAGCACTTTGTGCCTGAAATCTTGCTGTTTCATTCTGAAGACGGGCTATTTCCAATTCATCTCTCCTTTTTTTTTCTTCTTCCTGTCGCCGTTCCTCCCTTTCCTATCTAGCCATTTCTCTTTGTCTATTTTCTTTGTCTATTTCTTTCATCTCCTGTCGTGCTCTCCTGTCTTCTTCTTCTCGACGTTTCTATTTTAACAAAATGGTCCAACCCAAGCATCTTGAAGTTAATAGTGTAAGAAATTACAGATCTATAATAGTCACCAATAGAATCTATGTACTTATTTGTAACAGCTCAAGTATGAATACTCAGTATACCTAACTGTAATATCCTCTTAATAATAGTTGTAAGTTCAACAACTATTCAATATTTTATAATAAAATTATATGTAATCAATAATCTATATCATAAATAGTTATGATATTTATTTATATCAGATGCTGTGTTTATTTCCTGCACCTAATATAATTATTAAATAATTATGGGCATTATTCCTCCATAAACTATTTTTATTAATTAAAGAAATGTGATGAGTCAACAATATAGTACTATGAAAATGTACCAATTACTATATTATATATATAGTTTTTTTAATTCAACACCTATCCATGGTGTGAATACCAAAAAATAATTCAATAAATTATTTTAATATAAAATTTTACTTGCACTTAGAAAGTTTTGATTTTATGCCTTACTCATAGTGTATAAAGTGCTTTGCTAGTTTCTAGAACCACCACTGCAAATTGTTGCAATGTTCTTGATTCATCATCAAAGTTCCCAAAAATTAATTAAATTAATTAAATATATTATTAAAATCAATTCATAGAAATATTATTATTACATAACATTAATGAAGACAATACAAATGATTAACCAAGGCTTCACAGTACAGTAGCACAATACAAAAGTGACATTTTCACAAAAATAGGTGATATTATAAAACCAAGTCTACTAACCGGAAATATAGAAGGGTGAAGGTTAACTGAAGTAAAAGAACATCTTTGGCACTACGAATAATGACGTCACAGGACTCATTTGACGTTAATACAATACATTTAAATAAAATTAAAGATAGCCAGATTAGAATAAACAGGATAGATTACGAACATATGACTGTAACTGAATAAAAATAAAACTGAATACGGTAAAATACAACGGTTATTTCACAGAACTAGACACCTAACATACAAGGTGAATTAATGCAAGTCCGAACGAAACAACCACCGGTAATGTCTTCGACGCGTTCTTCGCGAAATGCGATTAATTCACGGCCTTAAGGAACGATCGGAATTGAGCTTGACGTTCGAAAAGCCATAAGTCCAATTCCGATTCCCATCCTACCTCCCACTACATGTAAAAAGACAGAAACAATATTTAACATGGCTAAAAAAAAAGAACATGGCGTTGTCGGACAACAAGGACGAAATATTGTAACGTTTAAAAGCAGTTACTTATCTTTTTTTTGGCAGTAATTCAGTACATTATCTGCTTCGCCAACAGACTCGCAAGCTTGTTTGAAACAATGAAGACGTTAGCAATACGTTTCATTTGCTGTTTGAGAGCTGCAAACAATTTTTTGAAGCGAATTGATTGTTCCTGGCTTTTGCGACCGTTCATACTGTTGTCAAGGGCATGACGTCACCGGTGTTTTTGCATAATAATGTCCGTTTCGGCTCGAAAGGAAAAATGTTTTATTTCTTTGAGGTTCGCTCTTTTGAAAAGTTTCAAGACCACTAATGGCCACCAGTTGTGACGGGTGCTGCGGTTCCTTGTTCTTATATTATTTATTGCATATTAAAGTCACTCTGTTGACGTAGTTAATGTTTGTTACTGATGGTTAGCTCTGACCACCAGAACATCCCTTCGACGTTCTGATTTGCATATTGTATATTAGTTGATTCCCCTGTGGGAGAGTTATCGTGCTGAAAGACGTAAACATTAACAGCTGTGGAACCGAACCCGAAAACGTAAGTAAAAGATCAAGCCTTCTGTTCTGAGTCCACATGTATTGACATTCATATAAACGATATCCGACATTCACAAAACTTCATGTACAGTTCAGCATAACAATAAATTCCAAATAATACCAGTAAGTATCCGTCCGTGTCAAAACAATATGTCAGATGAACCTCATGGCTATATACGTGCGCTGCTGTAGTCAACAGCCAGAAATGAGCGCATGAGTTCTTGACAGCTACAAATTGAATCATAATATGATTCTCCTTCCATTATTTAATTTACTTAATAATCTCATACTTTAGATTAATCCGAACTGACCCTGAGTTCTACATTGATTCATATACCCCAGCAGACGCCGTCATTTAAAATAACACCGTAACAATCACTGACTGACTTCTTGATCAGAGAAATAGTTAAGGCAAGTTGTTGAATATGCCTCTTACAAGTGTTCTGGGGTGTTACTAGGCAATACGCTCCCACTTTGACTCCGTGTTCAGATTCTTTTGGATTCCGGTTTTCCGTGTTAATGTAGGTAGAGTTTTCCTGGGAAATAATTCATCAAGATGCCCAAACAAAGTCCGGTCCGATAAATGAAATTCTGATTCTATTATTTACTCTGGCTGGTCTAGTTGTCTCGTGACGAGTTGAATTTCCCAGTGCTTTCCATCGACTAAAGTGTCGGGTTATATTGCAACTTTCGTCCCATGCCCGTTTGTCGCTAGAGGTTCCGATGTTATTGAAAATAAAAAGATATCCTGTACATACAGGTGTATCAGATGATACTATGATAGTGCCAGATAAGAGTCTGGTCTTATTATTAATACCCCCTTCTCTGAAAAAGTAAGGGTGTATAGACAACAAAGGTAGGGTCAAGCTGTGTAAGTTCCCAGAGAAGATGGTGATGTAGTACTCTAAGTCCCTATCTGCTACCTCTCCTGATCCACCTCTGTGATTATCTTAGACAATATTGTTTCTGACTCTGTGTTACGGTGTTATTTTAAATGACGGCGTCTGCTGGGGTTTAGCCGTGCGCAACGTTTAGGGGTCATTAACATTTATAGAATATGTCGATATTTTACGGTATACTGAACGCGAAATATATGCGGAGATTATGACGCATTCGCGTTGGGAAGGTCACGCTGGGTGACTTGGTTACATTGCCCTTGTTACGCTATCCGTCAAGCAAGAAAGTCGTGTCTTGTATTTCTTCCAAGGAAAAAGGCTTAGTATATAGCCTATATTATATATATGAATCGATGTAGAACTCAGGGTCAGTTCGGATATTAATCTAAGTATGAGATTAATTAAATTAAATTAAATGATGGAAGGAGAATCGCATTATGATTCAAATTGTAGCTGTCAAGAACTCATGCGCTCATTTCTGGCTGTTGACTACAACAGCGCACGTATATAGCCATGAGGTTCATCTGACATATTGTTTTGACACGGACGGATACTTACTGATATTATTTGGAATTCATTGTTATGCTGAACTGTACATGAAGTTTTGTGAATGTCGGATATCGTCTTTTGTATGAATACATGTGGACTCAGAACAGAAGGCTTGATCTTTTATTTACGTTTCGGGTTCGGTTCACAGCTGTAAATGTTTACGTTTTCCAGCACGATAGCTCTCCCACAAGGGAAATCAACTAATATTTAATATGCAAATCAGAACGTCGAAGGGATGTTCTGATGGTCAGAGCTAACCATCAATACCAAACATTAACTACATCTAGAGAGTGATTTTACTCTTCAATCAATAATAGAAGAACGAAGGAACAGCAGCAAACACACCAACCAACCCGTCACAACTGGTGGCCATTAGTGGTCTTGAAATTTTCAAAAGAGCGAACCTCAAAAAAATAAGACATTTTTTTTTTCGAGCCGAAACGGACATTATTATGCAAAAACACCGGTGACGTCATGCCCTTGACAACAGTACGAACGGTTGCAAAAGTCAGCAACATTCAATGTCCTTCAAAAAAATTTATTTGGAGCTCTCAAACAGCAAATGAAACGTATTACTAATGCCTTCAATGTTTCAAACAAGCTCGCGAGTCTGTTGGCGAAGCAGATAATGTACTGTATTACTGCCAAAAAAAGATAAGTAACTGATTTTAAACGTTACCATACTTCGTCCTGTTTGTCCGATAACGCCATGTTTTTTTTTTTTTTTTGTAGCCATGTTAAATATTGTTTCTGTCCTTTTACATGTAGCGGGTATGGATGGGCGGCGAATTATAATCAGTTCTATGGCTCCTTGGATGCTACGAATTGATTGTAATTGTTCTTAAGGCCGTGAATTAATAGCATTTCGCGAAGAACGCGTCGAATACATTATCGGTGATCGTGTCGTTCGGACTTGCATTAATTCACCTTGCATGTTAGGTGTATAGTCATGTTATAACTGTGGTATTCTAGTGTATTTGGTTCTAATTTTTATTCAGTTCTTTAACAATGTTTGTAATCTATCGTGTTTTTTCTGACCTTACTATCATTCAGTTTATATTTTTGTTGTGCGACCGTTAATGAGTCCATGTATACGTCACTAATTGTTGTGTACGCAGGTTAATTATCTATTCAGTTCATTCTTTAATTCTCACTTCCGGTCTAGTCAACTTAGTTGTAAATGCATTTTTATTGTGAAAATGTCTTTGTTGTATGTTAATAATGTTCTGTAATCCTTGGTTAACCCATTGTATTATTTGTCTTCATTTCATCCCTTTATAATTTAATATTAATGCTATAATGTATTCTTTAATAAGAGTATAGATTAATATGATTAAATTTTTATGAGTTTTAAAGAGGAATTAGGGACTTTGCACCAATTTGCAGTGATGGTCCAAGAAATGGGCAATGCACTTTATAGCTCATGATTATGACATAATATACTATGATTAATTATTATAACTTTATAACATATTAAGACATATTAAATATTAATTAGTACACTTTCTCAGTACTACATTGGGAACTTAGTGACAATTAATATTAAATAACCTAATTATTTAGGAATAATACCCATAATTATTGAATATTAATATTAAGTGCATGATATAATTTCAGCACCTTATATAACTAACTATCATAACTATTTATGATAGATATTATCGGGTATATATATATATAATATTTTTACAAAATATTATAGATTTGTGGAACTAATAAATAACATTACGGGAATACTGCAATTTCTTATATTAATTATTCATTCGTTGAGTAATTATAATAATCAACATAGATTCTAGTGGTGATTACAAGACATAAGTAATTGAATACTTAAATAAATTAACTTCAAGATGCTTAACTTAGACTATTTTATTAAAAATGGTAAGGATTTTGGAAAAAAAGGAGAACTTCTCGAGGCTTATGCATTGGCTGAATTTACAAAATATAAGGCAGAAGAGGAGGAAAGGAAAGCTATTGCTAAGGCAGAAATGGAAGAACTTGAAAGAAAAGAGGCTGAAAAGAAAGCTATTGCTAAGGCAGAGATGGAAGAACTTGAAAGAAAAGAGGCTGAAAAGAAAGCTATTGCTAATGCAAAGAGAGAAGAATTAAGACAAGAGGAAGAAAGAAAGATGGCAAGAGATGAAATCCTACGGATTGAAGAAGAGAATAAATTGAAACGACAGGAAATCATACTGCAGCAAGAAATGGAATTGCAACGGCTTAAATTGGAAACAGCAAAACTTAATTCGCAGGGCGCTGCAGCAAGCCAAAATGATAATGCTCAATCGGGATCTTCTTCCAACCAACTTAAGGGCAATTATTACTTTAAGCTACCACCTTTCAAATTACACGTGGACGACCTATCATCATGGCTGGCGCGCTTTGAGGATATATGTAAGGTCAATAACCTTGACAAAACTGCATGGGCACTTAAACTTAAGGAATTTCTGGATGGCGAACCTGCAAGTGCAGCACAAAATATTGATCCTACATTAGCCACAGACTATGAGGCCATTAAGACTTTGTTATTACGTCGTTTCCACTTGAACGAAGAGGCATGTAGATTACGTTTCAAAAGTTTGTTGCCAGATAATAATAAAGATTTTACAGGATTTATTGCTAACATACGCAATACTTTTAACAGATGGGTTGAACTGGCAGGTGTCAACAAATCTTACGACAAGTTAGTCGATTTGTTATTGAGGGATAAAGTATTATCTTCTGTCAGCCCACCATTCTTTGCTTATCTGCAAGAAAGAAAACCAGAAACTATTGATGAGTTAGAAAAAATTTCTTTAAATTACTGCACAGCTCATCCGAATGCTAATATTTCTGGCTCGTTGATAAGAGAACCTCTTCCTGTAGCCTCCAATATGGCATATCATAGTAATAACAAACCAAGAACACACAGTGTAGACAGAGGTAGGTTCAAAGGAAACTATGACATTAATTTTCATAAGGGACAGAATAACTTTAACAATAACTTTAATAGAGGAAGACAACAAAACAGAAATTATTCACCTCAGTCAAGATACAACAGTAATCCACGTAACTCAAGTTATAATCGGTCATATCAATATAATAATGGTAACAATTGGAAGAATAGCGATAATTATAACTCGAGACATCGAGATAACAATTACAATAGACGACAACGGGATAATTCAACTAATTATTCTCGTAATCGTTCTCATTCTCGTGGATCTTCACATTATAACCATAATACCGGGGCAGCAGTTACAAATGATATCACCCCTAAGGTTCAGGTTCCACCTAACGATAATACAATGCATTCTTCTGCTGCATGCTTTGCTATAAATTATAACGTGGCGAATAGTTGCCCACAATGCAATCTTATTTTTCAGAAGGCAAAGGAGACAGTGCTAAACTGCGGACACATTCCACCAGAAGTAGGTCTTGCAGCCAATGATGGAACAGGCTCTCTGATTTTTAACAGAGGGATAGTTAACGGTTCTATAGTTTCTGTATTGAGAGATTCGGGGTCCACAACCATTGGAGTGCGACAGTCGCTGGTACATCCTAGCTGTGCAACGGGGGAATATGTCCGTTGCATGACTTTTGGGGGAACTATTGAGTTTTACCCCACAGCTATTATCCATGTTAAAACACCTTTTTTCACAGGGAACGTGAAGGTATGCATGCTGAAAAAGCCGATTGCAGACCTTATGGTGGGTCGCATACACGGCAGCAAGGATTGTTCACCAGAAGATATTATTGAATGGGAGAGACACAATCTATGCACTGGAAAAGCCGTGACGACTAGAGCTCAGACTATGCTCATGGAAAGTGTCAATGATAATAAGATGGATGCAGAGAAACAGGAGGATATTGAGGTCAATTCACCTATTGACAGGGAATCATTTGCAAACAAACAAAAAAATGACAAATCTTTAAATAAATTTTTTAACCTAGTTAATAAGGTTGATAATTTAACATCAGGTAATAATAACAAACATTGGTTTATTATTAAAAATAATATACTGATTAGATGTTTTAGTGATAAATCACAGGTAAAACAACAAGTGATGGTACCGGCTGCTTTTAGACGGTACATTCTTCAACACGCGCATGATTCGCAGTGTGCAGGACATATGGGATATACTCGAACACGATCTCGAGTATTGTCTTCATTCTTTTGGCCAGGAGTGTCACGGGATATTTCGCAGTATGTACGTTCCTGTACTACGTGCCAGGAAGTGAAAGCACGTGGAGCTTTTCACACGGCGCCTATTCAGGCTTGCGATATCTCAGTACGACCTTTTGACAAGATGGCCATAGATATAATTGGTCCACTTCTACCATCTGCAAGAGGACATAGATTTGTTCTTACGTGCATTGATTTATGCACACGATGGCCAGAAGCCATTCCATTGAAGACCACCACTACCACAGATGTAGCTGATGCATTACATCTAATTTTTTCTAGAATAGGGTTTCCTAGAAAATTATTATCTGACCATGGGTCGCAGTTTATATCCGATACCATGAAGGAGGTAATGAAAACCTGGAACATTGATAGGAATTTGAGTAGCATTTATCATCCCATGAGTAACGGTGCAGTTGAAAGACTTAACCGTACGTTTAAGCAACTTTTACATAAGGTTACTGTTAAACACCCTCAGGACTGGGACAGAGCACTCCCAGCTGTCCTGTTTGCTTAGCGAGAGGTGCCACATGAACAAACTGGCTTCTCTCCCTTTGAGTTAGTTTTTGGTGCCCCTCCGATAGGTCCTATGGGACTGATAAAAGATTTATTAATTGATGCAGAGATGACTCAGGACACTCAGTCATCTTATGAGTATGTGATTAATCTTCGGAATAATATTATTGAGTCTTGCCAATTGGCAACAGCTTCTTCTGAGGCTGCAAAAGCTAAGGCTCGATCTATACAAAATCGATCTAGACGATTACGCCAATTATTCCCAGGCGATGAGGCTTATGTATTACTCCCTCACAATAACAATAAGTTATTGATCTCATGGACTGGTCCTTATAAGGTTACTGATAAAATTTCAGACGTTGATTACGTCTTAGATATCAAGGGACACAGAAAGATATTCCATATTAATATGCTCAAGCAATTTCATACACGTCCTATACACTTACAGTCAATTTTTCATGAACTAGATGACAATACTGTATCTACTTGTCATTATTCTAATCTATCTTTTATACAGGAGGAAGAATCTTCTTTTCCTGAAGTGCAGATGCCTTTACCTGTACTTATTGTCCAATCTACTGAATCTTGGCGTGATGTGAATATTTCTTCTACGGTTACACCGCAACAGCATCAACGCATTGCTGATCTTCTACAATCTTTCCCAGATGTGTTAACGGATGTACCGGGTTGCACATCTGTAATTAGTCACGATATTATTCTTAACTATGATACACCAATTCGCGTTCATCCTTATTCTGTACCTCTACATTTTCTGGTAAGACATCTCAGGAACTCGAACAGATGATATCATTAGGTATTATTGAGACTAGTACATCTCCATTTTCTTCTCCTTTAGTCATTGTCCGGAAAAAGGACAACAACATACGTTTATGTGTTGACTATAGGAAACTTAATGCGCAGACAGTACCTGATAGCGAACCACATCCTATCCTTGACGATTTACTTCCTCGTCTATCCAATGCTACACTTTTCACTAAAATTGACTTAACCAAAGGTTATTGGCAGATTCCACTAACCGAAAGAGCCAAATACTACACAGCATTCTCAACTCCACAAGGTCTTTATCAGTGGAACGTGATGCCTTTTGGGCTAATGAATGCTCCAGCTACCTTTATTCGCATGATGCGAAAAATTTTAGCAGGTAGATTAGATATAATTACCTACATTGACGACATATGTTTGTTTAGTTCATCATTTGAGGAACATTTTTTGGGTCTTAAATCAGTTTTGGAAATATTGCGGGATAACCATTTAACCGCTAAACCAACTAAAATTCAAATAGCGTGTAATGAGATCACATTCCTGAGACACATTATTGGATCAGGACGTATCCAAACAATTCCCAGTACGGTTTCTAAAATATTAAATTTATCTGTTCCTCAAACGAAGAAACAGGTTAGGAGTCTGTTAGGGTTAATACAATACTATAGCAGATTTGTACCTCGCTTATCATCCATCACGGCTGTCCTGTCATCGTTATTAAAGAAGAACATGCCATTAAGGATAAATTGGACAGACGAATGTGACAAAACTTTTCGCACTATCTTAAACATTTTTTCATGCCCACCTGTTTTAAGATTATCAGATGCCTCTAAAAAGTTTGTTCTACGTACAGATGCGAGTAATTACGGACTCGGGGCTTGTCTACTCCAATATCATGATGATGTCCTTCACCCTGTACTTTATATCTCACGCAAGCTGAAACCTCCGGAGACTAAATATTCGACTGTAGACAGAGAATTGCTCGCCGTAATCTGGGCAATTACCAAACTAGAAAAATTTTTGCTGGGATCTCCATTTCTGATCCAGACTGATCAGAAATCTGTGGCAGCATTACGTCGTTCAAACCATAAAAGTCCAAAGCTTGCACGATTTGCTATTGCGTTGCAACCATAGGAGTTCGAAATACAGTCGATACCAGGAACTGATAACGTCATAGCCGATACGTTATCCAGATATCCTACGGATTCTGAATGAATATTACTATTTCAAGAAAATTTTCTGACTAATCAAGCATTACATTTGCAATGAACGGTATTAATGCCACGTCAGAATATACAACACTTCAGTTGGACTTCCTACTTAAATAAGGACATTTCGAAATAAACTATTTTGATCAAAATATCAAGTTTTACGGATCGTTTGAAAATTTGGACTTCACTTCCACTTTGCGTATCACTCATTTCGATTGAAAACTGTTAAAAAGGAACAATCTCTGATGTAGAAGGGACAGATACGGTGATGACTTATTCAATTTACGTTCAAAGTTTAATAAAGGAACTAACGATGATTGGATAATCATATCATAATTCGATAATATGAACCTTGGATTTTAATGAACTTTCATACAAGTCAATAGGAGGTAACAACGATTGGATCTTCATGTCCGATATTGTTAAATTTTCTAGTTATTAAATTAATATATAATAAAATAAAGTTAAAGTGTGATGAAATAAAAAAATAAAATATACTAAGAAAAGATTAAACAAAATAATATCACACCAATTAATATTTTAATTAGTGTAATTATTAAGGTAATAGATATTACATTATGACATTTCATATTTATAGTTAAAATGTATGAATTTTTTCTGTTCTTTTCTTCTGATTGCTTTAATTTAATTAGGTATCTATCCTTACACTTCATTTTCACACGCACTCTAATTTAATGTATACTTTAATATTTAGTTTTAATTGTCCGTACTTCTCAAGTTTTATTTCTTTTACTCTCTTATACTATTTCTCATTTTCTTCAATTAGATATTAATTAGTTAGTACCATACGTACATATTATAATTAATTATTTTAATTTTAATTAGTTAGAATAATTTTAATAACACCTCACATTATTAGTTAGTCGATACATACAACAAATTAATTAGTTAATTAGTTAGTGACAGTGACATTTCCTTGTTTAATATAAGTTATATGTATGATATGACGTTGATTTTATTATAAGATATTACTGACATGACCACGACACTGTTCTAGATAGAACATCGTAGGTCATACGTCGGGTTTTGTTAAATTTTTGATAATTTGATTAATATTGTTCAAAAAAAATCTATTTAATATATTTTTTTCCCCCGTCTGACAGGAAATCTGTTACGGTGTTATTTTAAATGACGGCGTCTGCTGCGGTTTAGCCGTGCGCAATGTTTAGGAGTCATTAACATTTATAGAATATGTCGATATTTTACGGTATACTGAACGCGAAATATATGCGGAGATTATGACGCATTCGCGTTGGGAAGGTCACGCTGGGTGACTTGGTTACATTGCCCTTGTTACGCTATCCGTCAAGCAAGAACGTCGTGTCTTGTATTTCTTCCAAGGAAAAAGGCTTAGTATATAGCCTATATTATATATATGAATCGATGTAGAACTCAGGGTCAGTTCGGATATTAATCTAAGTATGAGATTAATTAAATTAAATTAAATGATGGAAGGAGAATCGCATTATGATTCAAATTGTAGCTGTCAAGAACTCATGCGCTCATTTCTGGCTGTTGACTACAACAGCGCACGTATATAGCCACGATGTTCATCTGACATATTGTTTTGACACGGACGGATACTTACTGATATTATTTGGAATTCATTGTTATGCTGAACTGTACATGAAGTTTTGTGAATGTCGGATATCGTCTTTTGTATGAATACATGTGGACTCAGAACAGAAGGCTTGATCTTTTATTTACGTTTCGGGTTCGGTTCACAGCTGTAAATGTTTACGTTTTCCAGCACGATAGCTCTCCCACAAGGGAAATCAACTAATATCTAATATGCAAATCAGAACGTCGAAGGGATGTTCTGATGGTCAGAGCTAACCATCAATACCAAACATTAACTACATCTAGAGAGTGATTTTACTCTTCAATCAATAATAGAAGAACGAAGGAACAGCAGCAAACACACCAACCAACCCGTCACACTCTGCTAGGGGAAATTATTTAATTAAAATTTACCAACATTGAATAAAAAATCAACTTAAAGA
This sequence comes from Oreohelix idahoensis, assembly GCA_024509875.1. Classification (NCBI taxonomy): domain Eukaryota; kingdom Metazoa; phylum Mollusca; class Gastropoda; order Stylommatophora; family Oreohelicidae; genus Oreohelix; species Oreohelix idahoensis. Next base: position 88,412 of record JAMPIV010022262.1, on the reverse strand, counting down.
ATTTAAGTAAATCTGCTGGTAAATATTTAAAATTTATTTATACATGTATTCTTTTCTGTTTGAAAATTTTTTAAAAATCAAATATTTTACAAAAGTAAATAAATAAGAACAGTTCAACAAATGTCTTTCACTTGTGTTATTAGTACAAATTAATTGAAACTCTATACTGTTCTGTTCATCACGAACTGGATGCGTTTATTTTGGTGTGCAGACATAAGCGACACAGTTGCCTTGAGAGCAACTTAACTGAGTCACTGCAGATGGCTCCCTCTGATGCTGGAGAGAATTTTCAGATGAAAACCTTCCACCTGTTACACTCGATATGGCTGGCCCTCTACTATAGACTGGCACTGCATTCGTTGCATCTTCATTAAGAGAAGCCTCTTCATATTTGTTGTAGGCTTTAGGTTAAAGGATTAAAGCCTGAAACGAAGTCAAACGCAATCCATGTAGTTGCCTATCAATATCCCTCTATGACAAAGATGGGGACGATAGACAGTTTCAGACTAGCGTGCTAGCAGATGCACAAGGTATAGTATAGTAGCAACAATCATTTTAGTTCAATGTGATAATAATTTTTTTCTACCTTCTTAATTATCATTCGTTTCCCATGATTCGCATACATAAAATATTCTGGTCGCGAATAAAACTACTAAGTAACAGGTCAAATTATACAGTACTTCAATCCCTTTCATCCTTCCTTAAGTTCCTCTTAGGTGTCTCATTCCATTCAAGAAATGCTTATTTAAATACATTTCTAAACTCATAGACACACTTGGCCATCATTCTCAATATTTTAAATATTTCCGAAGGCAGGCTTTGCCTCTAGAATTACACATGAGCCTGTAAGTTTCACCAGTACACACTGTCCATTCCTAATACATCCATAAACGTCTTATCGCACAGATGGATTAATTAATAGAATTATATATATATATATATATATATATATATATATATATATATATATATATATATATATATATATATATATATATATATATATATATATATATATATATATATATATATATATATATATATTCGTTCTTACCCTCTTCTTTGATCCTTAGCCGCCGACCGTCAAAGCAGTCAGTGGCCATCACGCCTAGTGGCGTCTTGTAGGGCAACAACAAATTGATTCCACTTTGCTCGGTCGGTGGCCATCCTTCGTACAGTGCCCCAACTCTGGTTCATTCTTTGCATCTCAGCCTCAACAGTCCTCCGCCAGGTTGTTTTTGGTCGGCCTCTCTTTCGTTTTCCTTCAGGGGTCCAAAGCATAGCTGTTCTTGTGATGGCATCGGGGTCTCTTCTGAGGACATGACCAACCCAGCTCCAGCGTCTGCCAGCTATGATGGTGTGCATGTCCTCTTGCTTGCTACGAGTAAGCAGATCTTGGCTAGTGATGGCATTTGGCCAAAAGATTCGGCGAATTTTTCCCAGGCATGTTGTGTGAAAAGAGGACAATCTCGACACCTCCCTCTCTGCAACTCTCCAGCACTCCGCACCATAGAGAAGCACAGAAAGCACACAGCTCTGATATAATCTTAATCTTGCGCTTGTGCGGCACCGGGAGGACCCCCAGATGTTGCCTAGGCTAAAGAGGGCTGCCCTTGCCTTATTCATTCCGATGCCGATGTCCCCGCCCGCCCCGCCGTCTGGTGCCACCATGCCTCCTAGGCATGTGAAGGCATCTGTCTGTACCAATTGTCGATTCCCTACCGACATGGGCCCAGGGTTGCTCACACCGAGCGTCATGACCTCAGACTTCTTTAAATTGATATTCAAGCCCACCTGCTGGCTAAACTTATTAAGTCCATCCGTTTTTTCCCGGACGTGCCGACGTGAATGTGCCAGCAGTGCAATGTCATCTGCACACCCCAGATCCTCCAACGTAGAAAATGCTGTCCATCCCACCCCTCCCGGACCGTCCCCCGCCGTCTGGCGCACCACCCAGTCCACGACTGCCAAAAACAGAGTGGCCGACAAGGGGCACCCCTGTCGCACTCCCGTCATCACCCCAAAGGCCAGACCGCTCTGACCAACACTACACGCAAAGTTGGCACAGAGGCTTTCCACGATTGACACCATGCAGCCTGGAACTCCACAAGCCCTCAGCATTTTCCACAAACCGTCCCCATGCACGCTGTCGAAAGTCCCCCCAAAATCAACAAAATTAATGTAAAGCTGTCCCTGCCATTCTGAGCCCTGCTCTATAATGTTCCTGAGAGTGAATATATGATCTACACATCTCCTGTTCTTTCTAAATCCTGCTTGTTCTTTCCTCGGTTTGTGGTCTACTGCCTTTGAAATTCTCTGTATAATTATCCTGCCTAGTATTTTGCTGGGAATTGAGAGAAGAGTGATTCCTCTCCAATTATTGCAGTCTGCAAGATCTCCCTTCTTGGGCAATTTGACAATTATTCCTTTGTTCCACTCTGATGGTTTTGTCCCCGTTTTCCAGACTTGTGCAAATAGTGGTTCTAATAGTTCTGCTGCTAGCTCAGGGTTTGTCTTAAATAGCTCTGCATTTAAGTTATCATGGCCCGGAGCTTTGCCGTTCTTTAACCCTTTGATTGCTATGATGATTTCTTCTTTGCGTGGAATGTCTGTATTCACATCTAGATCGTTTTCAGCCTCAGGAACATTCAATTGTGTCTCTGGTGGTTCCTTGTTCAGAGTTTCTCTGAAGTGCTCTGCCCATCTTGTTTCCTGTCCCTCTGCTGTCGTGATAAGATTACCTTGCTTATCTCTTACTAATGTAATATTGTTTGCACCTCGTTTTCCGCTGATGAATTTAGTTATTTTGTATACTGTGCTTTGTTCATTTCTCAGTGCTGCCTCCTCTGCCTATCTTGCAAGATCGTCTAGGAAATTCCTTTTGTTGGCTCGCGTTTGGCGTTTAACTTCCTTGTCCAGCTGACTGTACTGTTCGCTATATAGTTGCTTTAACCTGGGGGACTTTGCTTCTGTTTTCTTTCTTTTCATTTCCTTTCTCATCGTTATGGTGTTTAATGTTTCTGGTGTTATCCAGTCTTGCTTCTTCTTTCCTGGAATCCCAAGCATGATTTGCTGCTTTCTTTGTATATTGTTGAAATGGTGTTGAAATTCTGGTCTATATCATCAGTCAATGTCTTTTCCTGACTTTTGGCAAATTGATATCGTTTCTTTATGTCGGCCGCAAAAGCTTTTCTGGTAAGGGAGTCCTTCAATTTGCTGATGTCAAACCTTTTCTGTGTAGTTACAGTTGATGCAGCCCTTCTTAGTTTCACTTTCAGTTTTGCTACTACTAAATGGTGATCACTTCCCACATCTGCACTTCTTCTTACCTTCACATCTTGTAATGCATGTCTCCATCTACCGTTAACCATGATGTGGTCTATCTGGTTTCTGTCCCGACCATTTGGTGATTCCCATGTTAATTTGTGAATTTCTTTATGTGGGAAGAGTGTTCCTCCAATGACCAGGTTGTTAATGCTACAGAAACTTATTAGTTTATCCCCATTTTCGTTTGCTGTTCCGCTGCCGCATTTCCCCATTGTTCTTTCATTATATGTATTGTGTGTACCAACTTTCGCATTGAGGTCTCCCATTACTATAACAAGATCATATGTAGGTGTGTCTTCCATTTCTTTCTGCAGTTGTTGATAGAATTCATCCTTGACCTCCTCATCGCTATCATTCGTTGGTGCGTAGCATTGTATTATTGTAGTGTTGGTGAATCTCCCTCTCAATCTTAATCTTATCAGTCTGTTGTTGATGGGTTTCCATTCCAGTAATGTCCTTTCTATTCCTTTCTGTAGAATAATGGCTACGCCTTCATTGTGCTATCCATCCTCTCTTCCAGAGTAAAGTACTGTTTCTCCTGTTGCTGTTTTAACTTTTCCTGCCCCTGTCCATCTGCTCTCGCTTATCCCTAGAATGTGTAACCTATAGTTTCTCATTTCTGCCGTGACCTGTCTTAGTTTACCTGTCTCGTACATTGTCCTGACATTCCAAAAACCTATTCTTGTATCCTGATTTGCAGTCAGGACATCCGTTTTCATGTCAGTGGCTTCTTTTCGGCTTTCACCACTGACAGTCATAAGAGCCACAGACTCCGAATGTCCATCCCGCAGCAAAGTTTGTTCATTTATTGTTGTTTCCGTAACTTCATTGCTTTTTTTACACAGACAGGGGTGTCAGCCCTATGCTAAAACCCCCAACCTGGAGGACCAGGGTACCAGCTTTTGTCTGACCACTACCCACACAGACCAGTCCAGCTTGGTTGAACCTACCAGGAGTAAAACTCCCACTGGCATAGCAATGGGGATTGTCAGGGTACGCAAGCTGCCATACCGCTACAAGGTATAGGTACCATTGATGGCAGTTCGTACCCTCAGGCACACACAAACGAGCCCTTAATGGTTGATTAAGGTCTGCTAACAGGTACAGAAGGCAAACACTTGCATTAACATATGATCCTTTTTTGCCGCTCTGTGAATATTCAAATAATAGTGACTGACCCGAGTTTGTTAGGCAAGTCTATTTATAGTGTGACATCGGACGTAAGAGATGGGAACCCCGAGGAATGTAATCACGATCAGAAAATATGGGTCCTTTTTGCCTATCGTTCATTGTGGGAAAACTACTTTTTAAAAATATATCCGTTATTCCTGATGCGATTTTATTCCCCCAAAACTTAAATTATACCTGGAATTAGGCTTTATATATCTATGTAATAATCTTTTAGTTCCCAAATTGCATTTTATGTTATGCATAGTTTAAACTGCTAAATTAAGGACGACCTTAAGCTTCGAATGCATTCAACCCAAGATTTCTCCCGTCCTATATTAGTATTAGTAAAAGTATTATTACTTACGGGTAGAGTAACATCCCTAATATTGTGGTGGTACCCTCTTTCAAGTGGTACTTCTTCCAAAATGCTGTAGTAAAATTCCGAAGTTAATCAGGTTACACAGATTGGGCCTTGCCATCTTCATTTTCCCAGCGGTAGTAAACACAGGACCAAGAAAGCGTTTTCATGGGTTAGTGTATCATATCTTTCTACAATGTATGGCGTACGGTATGGTCAGACTCATTTAGAATTCGTGATGTGAGACAGACGTCATTTTACGACAGAGCCTCCCAATTCAAAAGCGTAAACCCGCTGTTGGAGCTTCCTGTCTGGATTCACAATCACGACATTCTTCCAATATGGGATTCACTCTGCCTTTCTCTTCTCCTGGTTTCCTTCAGGTTCGTCACTTCAAGTAGGCACCACTCAATAAATTTTCCCCAACATCCTGAGATCCAGGGATATACCGCATGTTGTGTTAATAAACAGCACAGGTGTTACTGCCTGTCAATGCTGATATCAACTAATATTCACCTCTAAGAGTCTGTTCAACGACATGTCCAGAGATGTTGGATGTACCTCAAAGGTTCCGATGTGATGAGGATGTCATCCATAAAATTGATGATAGCTGAGTTTCATAAGGGATCCAGTAATTTCCTCATCATCCTGAATAAGACACTCGGAATATTCTTAAACCCAAAAAGCAACATATGGAACTCATAGTGCCCCTCCGAAGTGCTAAAGTTCAGTAACAGTCTGATTTCAGGCTTGACGGGAATCTGGTAATGCCCTTTACTAGATTCACTAGTGACTCTGTTACTGTAATTATTTCCCAAATCCAGGCAGAGCCTATGTTCACCAGAGGGGTCTCTCAGCTAGACCTCACTGGAGCGATAATATGATTCATTTGGGGAAATGAATTTCCTGCAACAAGAAATCAATTCTCCTTTTAGCATTTGCTATAATATAATCTCAGTCCATGTCCTTAACAATACTTCCACTGGACCGTGTATATGGGCCGACTAACTAACACTGTTGCCGGAGCCCTTCTAATGCTAATTTAATAGCCGTATAGTGATGTGGGCTGAGCTTTAGGCCAATTGCCCACTTCCAATTTTTCTGGGGTTGCCCCGCAGTTTCATTTTCACAGTGGGCTGACTAACCACTCTATTTTTAGCCAGTTCCATGAATTCCGAGCAACATTGTGTCGGCACTGGATGAGTCGTTTCCCCTCTCGGTACGAGACGGAGTGTTGCCATGGTAACTGGATTTTTGGAAGACTGTGTGTGAGAAGGTGCTGGCCTATCCACCATGTCAACCTTATTATTTTTATTTTCAGGCCTATTTTCACCGCAATGCGTTTCTATGTCCTGTTGAGTTTCCCAACTTGGGGATGTCACCTTACTACATTGTGCACATGTGTTCAAATACTGAAAGATGTCTACAGCAATACCTGGCCAATAATATTTCACAGATGCTTTTTGACAGGTGGTACCAATTTTCCCATGCCCACCGTCTGATACAATATGTGCTAATTCCATAACTTGTTCCCTGTAACTCAATGGCAGTACTAACTGTCCATATCCATTCGGTCCTGCTCCAGCTTTTCTGTAAAGCAAACTATCCTTCAAATAGAACTGTCCTTTCTTAGAGGGGTTATGGCTGTCTGGAAATTTGCCAAGGCAAGGTTTTAATGATCTATCTTTAGCTTGGGCCTTTTTCATCTTTCTCGGATGAATATTTAGTGGTATTCCCTCCTCCTTCTTGGGGTTGACCTGAACTGGAGTGTTGCCATGATCACAGGTTTTATTGGGTTCACTAGGAAAAGTATCTTCTTCCTAACACCAGCGGGTAATTAGGATCATCACACACTGCTGTACTGATCACTCCTTCCACATAGCGAGTTCTGACATTTATCCTTGCTATAGCACTTCCTATAGGAAGTGTCATGGCGGTTGTTCCTTTTAATGCCCCTTGTATCTCCACTTTTTCTGTGGTATATTGATCAGGGTGGACTAAAAATGCACTCACAACTGAGTCATATTCCAATCCGGAATTATAAAGGCACATAATCTTATTGCCATTACATGTTACTTCTTCACAGATGGGGGGATGATGGAGATCTACCTGACTTGCTTTCGGTTCCTTCCTGCCCTTTCCCACTGTTATCATACATGCAGCGTGATATAGAGGGACTTTCTTACCACATTCCAGTGTATTGTGGTTGTTCATTTTGCACATTTTACACCACTTATCTCTCTGTCTGTAGGGTTTCTTATCTTGTAGCTGAGGGTTCCTGTTTCTATGATCAAATCTGGGTTTTTCATAGTCTTGTTTGTATCTGTGTTGTTGGTCTCTATTATCAGACTCATCCTGATTTTGGGGTGGCCTACTATTTTCTCCTTGTCTCTTCTTGATTCCTGCTATCTCTTTCTGATCTGCTTGATATCTCTCAGCAACTGTTAAAATCTCCCCCAATCTCTCTGCACCTTGTTCCATAAGAAATTTTCTCATGTCTTGAGGCATAGAATCTGTCACTTGTTCCATCATAACCATTTCTTTTAGGTCTTGACACTTTCCAAGAGTAGTCCATTTCTCCAAGTAGGTTTCTAATCTTGCAGAGAATTGGTGGTAAGTTTCTCCAGAAAAGAGCTTGGTAGTTCTGAATTTCTTCCTATAAATTTCTGAGTTTTTCTCATATCTAACCAGCAATGCCTGCTTCAAGATTTCATAATCTTATTGATCCTCTCTTCCAAGTTTTGTAAAAACTTCAGAAGAAGCTGCTCTCAGACCTTGTGATAACTTAAGGCTCCATTTCTTTTTCTCTAGGCTATAGTTAGCAGCTAATCTTTCGTACCTACTTAGATACGACTCAATATCATCTTCTTTCTCCACAAATGGGTCTAAGTGAAAGTTCATGGCTTCATTTGAGGCACCTTGACTTGCCCTAATGTCAGAGGTAGTTGGGCTACTTCCATTTCCTGTAACATGTCCTTGAAGTTCAAGCTCTTTCAACCTCAATTCATGTTTCCTTTGCAACCTCTTTTCTTCAGCCTCTCTTTCAGCGACCTGTCTTCTTTCCTCAGCCTCTAGTTGTAATTTGTTAGCTTCCTTATCAGCTTCTATCTGTTTAGCCTCCCTATCAGCTTCTAGTTGTAAGTTCTTAGCTTCCTCATCACCTTCTAGTTGTAATCTTTTAGCTTCAGCTTCTATTTGTAATCGCCTTTCTGTTTCCAACTTCTTGTCTTCTCTTTCTATATACTTGTCACATTCCGTAGTGACATGTTGAATAAGAGCCTCCCCACTTAACCCCAACTCTTTTGCCGCCTGCATTGTAGCAGACCTAAACTTTGCCAAGTCTGCCATACTAATAGTTGCAGACACTCAATCACTACTATCAACAAACCAAACACACACTTAATTAATATAAGACTAATTAATTACAAGACTACTGTCAGCGTATCCAGTCACCAAAATTTTGTTTAGTACTCAATAGTACTTCACTGCGCTTTATTTAGCTTAAGTTTATTCTAACTTTTATTTTATTTTTAATTTTTACTCCTACTGCTAACTCAGAGGATGTAAGTAACTATTAAAAGACTGAACGTCTCAAAGACAAGACCCCAGGGTAGTAAATGAAATCCCGGACTGAGACAGCAGATGTCGCGAGAGGTTCCGATGTTATTGAAAATAAGAAGATATCCTGGACATACAGGTGTATCAGATGATAGTGCCAGATAGGAGTCTGGTCTTACCATTAATACCCCCTTCTCTGAAAAAGTAAGGGTGTATAGACAACAAAGGTAGGGTCAAGCTGTGTAAGTTCCCAGAGAAGATGGTGATGTAGTACTCTGAGTCCTTATCTGCTACCTCTCATGATCCACCTGTGTGATTATGGTAGATAATATTGTTTCTGACTCGGCTAGGGGAAATTATTTAATTAAAATTTACCAACATTGAATAAAAAATCAACTTAAAGAATTTAAGTAAGTTTGCTGATAAATATTTACAATTTATTTATACATGTATTCTTTCCTGATTGAAAAGTTTTTTTAAAATCAAATATTTTACAAAAGTCAATAAATAAGAACAGTTCAACAAATGTCTTTCACTTGTGTTAAGATGTCTATCGTTTTGTAGACAGTTTAGCTTGCTTGATCTTTCACTGAAGAATTACTAGTGTTATTAGTACAAATTAATTGAAGCTCTATACTGTTCTGTTCATCACGAACTGGATGCGTTTATTTTGGTAAGCAAGCATAAGCTACACAGTTGCCTTGAGAGCAACTTAACCGAGTCACTGCAGATGGCTCCCTCTGATGCTGGAGAGAATTTTCAGATGAAAACCTTCCAACTGTTAAACATGATATGGCTGGCCCTCTACCATAGACTGGCACTGCATTCGTTGAATCTTCATTAAGAGAAGCCTCTTCTTATTTGGTGTAGGCTTTAGGTTAAAGGATTAAACCTAAAACGAAGTCAAACGTAATCCCAGTATTTGCCTATCAATATCCCTCTATGACAAAGATGGGGACGATAGACAGTTTTAGACTAGCGTGCTAGCAGATGCACAAGGTATAATATAGTAGCAACAACCATTTTAGTTCCATGTGATAATAAGTTTCTTCTACCTTCTTAATTATCATTCGTTTCCCATGATTCGCCTCCATACAATAATTTGGTCGCGAATAAAACTAATAAGTAATAGGTCAAATTATACAGTACTTCAATCCCTTTCATCCTTCCTTAAGTTCCTGGTAGGTGTCTCATTCCATTCAAGAAATACTTATTTAAATACAATTCTAAACTCATAGACACACTTGGCCATCATTCTCAATATTTTAAATATTTCCGAAGGCAGGCTTTGCCTCTAGAATTACACATGAGCCTGTAAGTTTCACCAGTACACACTGTCCATTCCTAACACATCTACACACGTCTTATCGCACAGATGGATTAATCAATAGAATTACTCATATATATATATATATATATATATATATATATATATATATATATATATTTTAGGTTATAAATATATACGTAACCTTCAAACCTCAGGCACACACATTTCTCTTGCATTTCATTGTATTCTAGACGATAGCCTGCCATTTAATTTTATATTTATATATATTCTGCTAACAGGTACAGAAGGCAAACACTTGCATTAACATAAGATCCTTTTTTGCCGCTCTCTGTATATTCACATAATAGTGACTGACACCCAGAGTTTGAGCGCCTTTATTTATAGTGTCCTCGGACGTACGAGACTTCCAATAACAGGTTCACAATTGTTTTTGGACGAATGCACGTACATAATGGGAACCTATCATTAAGTGAAAGTTTTCAGCTGAAAACACTTTTAAAATATATGATCCTTTTTTGCTAATCGATTCCTTAAAGAAATTGTCCCATTCTAAACCCGACATTAGGCTTAATGATATATTTATTATTCATAGGTACCTTTTATTCAAAATAATATGTGGGAATATATACATTGATTATTCATTTCTGGGATACCCCGCATGTCATTTTATATAATTAATATTTCTCAGAAACTCAGATTATTTTTGTATTATAAATTTTCATTTTAAGTTTCACCAGTTACACATGTTTTCTTAACATTTCAGTACTCTCCACACGTATTCTTAATTTGCACAGATGGATTAATCAATAAATTCCTTTATATAGTATATATATACTTTATTATTTTCCTATTTATTCTAACAGGTAAATGTCTTTTATAATTGTAATATTATTATAATATTATTCCATTTCTTTGTTAGCCTTCACTGTTGTTTATTTCACCCAAGACTGTGCCGCTAATTGTACCACGTATTGATTAAGGTCTAAAATGTTTGTGTTTCACGTATACAGGTACAGAAGGCAAACACTTTAACATTGTTTGCCGCTCTCTTATATTCACGAATTGTTGTTACTGACCCGAGTTTGTTCAGTGTCTATTTATAGTGTGACTCGGCGCGAGATGGTTACCCCGAGGAATTGCCTACATTTACTGATCCTGATGTCTGTGTTCCTTTTGTGCCTATCATTCAATGTGGAGCGACTACATTAACTATCTTTTGGCTGTAGTACAAGTATTCCTAATGTGTTAGACCTCATTCTAATGCGTACTAGGCTTTAATATTTATTATTCATTGATCAGTTTACGTCCCGAGTTATTTCTGTAACTTGCATTTCTGCTTTTATTGTAAAAGCCCCAGCAATCTCCCTTTCTCTTACACTCACTTATTTAAAATATTATTATAAATTCTTCATTTGTCTTGTTGCCTTCATGTTTTTATTTCCACTGTGCTCTCTGCCACGTAATTCTGTCTTGCGCTATTTGTTTCCGAAATTGTTCTTCCTGCAGTTTATTTCACGTTATTTAATTACCTTGTACGTTAGACACTCTTGTCGTCTTTTCATGTCGTGTTCACTGGTGAGGTCTTTTCCGATTGAATGTTAACCAAAAAGGAGTTTACTTGTGTCCATATAAAGCTGTACATTTCAATTAATTTTGTGTTACTCACCCCTGGCTGCTACATTTACTGTAGCCGATGCTGTATTCAGGTATTAGTCCCTAGCAGGCGCGTGAGCGACACATTAACCGTACTTGACCGAATTATGTGATCTAGTTTAGTCAGGACATCTCTCCGAGGGCTTTGATTAACGTGGTTGGATCAAGTGACTATCTCTCTGTCTGATGCAAGATCCTGGTAATGGCAGTCTTCGGCTGCATTCTAATCAGGTGTCAAAACAATTTTTTTATTGAGCGGAGTTCCCGTAAACCTGATGATGTGTTAGTCTTTCTCTTTGTCTCTTTACTGACGTTTAAAGCTTTTTTTTTTTTTCTGTTTTGTTTATTTTTAGGTATCTCGTCTCCCATTTACGGATGACCTCACTGGTATTTCAAATAGCGGCCATATTTGACCTGACAACAAGGAGTTGGTTAGAAAAATAAACACGGCTTGAATACCCAACATTCTTTTGTCTGAGACGCCTTTCTCTATCTAGTCCCTATTGTATTATGACTGTCTACTTTGATGTGATCACCCATTTTTTTTTTTTTTTAATTTGTTTTATTTTTAAAAATTTTTAATTTTATATATATATATATATATATATATATATATATATATATATATATATATATATATATATATATATATATATATATATATATATATATATATATATATATATATATATATATGTTTTTTTTTCTTTTTATAAAATTTTTTTTTTTAATTTAATTTATTTATTTTTATTATTTTTTATTTATATCTATTTATTTTATTTTTTTATTTATTTATTTTTTTTCTAAATCGCTTTTCCCTCACTTTATATATTATTATTATTTTTTTTTCCTCACTCTTTCCGGTCCTTATTTTCATTATTTCTTATTTTTTGTTTTTAATGTACTTTCGACTTCCGTTTTCCGGTTTAGTGGCAGCCATCTTGCTTCTGTGACTGGACATGTGACTGGACACAAGGGAGTTATTTTTCTCTTATTTTTATAGTTTCATGTTCTCTACTTAATTCTCATTTTCTTTCTTTCCCTCCTGTCTTGTTTGTCTGTCCCTGACGAAGGCCTTGTGGCCGCAACGTAGGTTTTTCCTGTCCTTTCTCCTTGTAAGACGTATTACTATTTGTGTTTTTTTTTTTTTTTTTTTTTTTTTTTTTTTTTTTCCCCATTCTACTAGAAAAATAAAGGCATTTTTCATTTGATTATGTTTAAAAAAGGGTTTTCTCTCGTTTTAGTGAGGCGATCTCTGCTCAACCAAGAATTAAGTTCCGTCTGTTATACTAGGATGCATGTTCATATATAAAACATATGTGGTCTGGTAATCATCATCATCATGTGACGTGTTCTCTCAAGAACGTTGTCTCCATTACAGCTGCTCTGAACGCATCACGATTCTGGGCAAGCCGACCTGCATCATCCAAAGACAAGTTCAGACTCTCTGTGATGTCCTGGATCCACCGTCGTTTAGGTCATCCTCTTTCCCTTTTTCCAGGGACCATGCCTTCTATTACTAATTTTTCCAGACTATTATGTCTTTTTATATGACCGACAAATTTCAGCTTCCTTACTGTGATGATATTTAGGAGCCAATTTTCCTCTACGTTTAGTGAGTGCAGTACTTCTCTGTTGGTCTTTTTTTTCTGTCCAGGGTATTTTCAACATCCTTCTGTAGCATTTCATTTCGAATGATGTAATCTTTCTTGCAACTGTTTTATTGAGTGTCCGTGTCTCGCAGCAGTATGATGCTACTGGGAATATGCATGCTCTGATCAGTTGTAACTTTGTTTCTTTGCTCGTGCCTTCCCATAGGTTTTTCATCTGTATTAGTTTATGTGAGGCAATTGCAAGTCTCCTTTTAATTTCTACTGCACAGTCGCCAGAGGTGTTGATGATTGATCCTAAGTATTCGACCTTCTATCCTAAGTATATAATACCTTCCAGTTCTTCGTTATCAATTTCAATTTCTGGTTTAATCTTTACTTTGTCTGTTATCAATACTTTGGTCTTCTTGGTTTTTTAGGTATAGATTCTGGGCTTCGCTGTGCTATTTGGTAGACAGAATTAATTGTTCAAGTCCTTCTGGGTTGGGCGATAGGAGGACTGTGTCCTCAGCATATCTGATTTCCGGGATCTGGTACCCGCCGATGTTAAATGGGTCCAACTCCGTGTGTTCTTGGTCATCTCTTACGTTTCTCATAATATTCTCGGCATAACTGTTAAACAGGTAAGGGGAAAGTGTACAGCCTTGTCTTACTTACTCCTTTCTGTACTTCAAACCAAACTGATGTTTCTCCATCTATTCTTACGGCTGCCTGTTGTTCTTGGCAATTCTGGTAATAATACAGCTAAATCTGTGTTTCTGGCGTCTGAATGCCGTATCTGTTTGTATTAGATTGAATTTATGCTTTACGTCATTCTGAGAATATCAAAATTAAATGACAGCTCATTACAGTCAGCAATCGTTTAGTGTTAAAGTAACCACTTGTGCCAGGAAATACTTATGTTACCGTAGTTTATTACCACGTTGGCACCTGCCTGTTTACGTCATTGACGCACTGATAATGTGACATACCCATACAGATCGCAGCATATTTACGCATATTACTTACTTACTTAGTCGTTCCCCTTCTACGGTGAGGTGTGGAGGTTTAGATGTGAGAGCGCCAGACTATCCTATCGGCTGTCTTCCTCCTGGCCTGGTTCCATTCTAGTCCTCGGTCCTTCAAAGATTGTCTAATGTTGTCCTCCCAGCGGATTCTGGGTCGTCCTGGGGGTCTGGATACCTAGCTCTTTGTTTCCCATGCTTGTCGTGGTAGCCGATCTTCTCCCATTCTGCAGACATGGCCAAACCATCTTAGTTCGGACTGTTCTACTTAGGTCTGTAGGGGGAGGGATTTTAGGCCTTGACGTATCCTCTGGTTGAGGACCATATCTATTCTTGTTACTTCAACCACCTTCCTCAGATACCTCATTTCTGAGGTTTGGATCTGGCTTTTGTGGGTTGTAGTCATTGCTCACGACTCGCATCCATATGTCAAGACTGGGACATAGGTGGAGCGGTATACAGCCATCTTCATTTTCTTACCAACCTCTCTCTTGCTGAGGAATCCTCGATTTATGGCCTGAAAAAGTCTCCCATCTGCTGCTTTACGAGTGGCCAACTCTTCTTTGATGCCTCCCTTTCGGTCTAAAATAGCTCCGAGGTATTTAAAGTGGTCGACCTGCTCCAGGACCTGTTCTCCCAGCTTAATCTGATGTCTTCTTTCTTCTCGTGATATCACCATGGATTTTGTTTTAGAGCTGCTTATGGCCATCCCTCTCTTCTCCAGCTCTTCCTTCCAGACTTGCAGGTTGAATTGGAGATGTGCCTCTGATTTAGCAATCAGGGCAACATCATCAGCAAACGCCAGCTCTGAAATACAGACCTGTCTCATCTTCCAGTACCCCACTGAATACTTTCTTGTTCGTTCCTTACAAGCCTTGATTACATCGTCCATGAGGCGTATGAAAAGATAAGGTGACAGGATATCACCTTGTCTTACACCAGTGATGGTCCTGAACTCTTCTGACTTATGGTTTGCTGTCCTCACATCATTTCTGCAAGACTTGTAGAAGCTCTGTATAGCATGAATCAGAGGTGCTGGAATGTTCTTCCTTGCCAAACAGTCCCAAAGTTTGCTCCAGGGGACCCTGTCAAACGCCTTTTCCAGATCTATGAAATAAAGATGGATCTCACTCTTATACTCAAGGGCCTTTTCACTCAGCTGTCTGATTGTGAAGATTTGGTCTTGAGTACTTCGGTTAGCTCGGAATCCGCACTGGACCTCATCCAAATGTGGCTCAGCTAGGCATCGGAGTCTCTGCCCTAGGATTCCAGAGTAGATTTTACCACGGACATAGAGAAAGGATATGCCTCTATGGTTTCCCCATTGTCGATTGTCACCCTTTTTGAAAATTGGTGTTATGATGGCAATACCAATCCTTTGGTATGGTATTGTTGCACCACGCTGCCTGTAGGACCCTTAAGAGTAATAGGTCGCCTGATGCTCCCATGTACTTAACCATTTCTGGTGTTATACCATCATGCCCTGCTGCTTTGCCCATCTTGATTTTCTTCAGTGCTGCCTTCAGTTCTTCCATCTTTATGTCATCTTCACCATCATTGGTTTTCTCTTCTGTGCTATTGGTTATCATTTCTGATGCTTCACCATGCTCACCATCCAGGAGTTTTGAGAAATATTCTTTCCATCTTTCCATTACCTCCTTCGGGGCAGTAAGCAATTTGCCTTGCTTGTCCTTTATAAATTTGAGAGGGCATTGTTTTTCCTTCCTCATGTTCTTTAGGGTCTTATAGATCAATTTCTGGTTTTCTTGCGCATCTTTTTCTAGCTTTTCTTCAAATTCTTCCTAGGACTTCGACTTTTGTTTTGCTGCTAGCACCTTGTTCTTTGCTTCTGTTCTGAGTGTCACATATTCTCTATATTTTTCTATTTGTCCTGTTGTGTTTTTAGCTCCTAAGTATTGTTTCCATGCCATTTTTTCTCTCTTATTTTCTCTTTGACTTACTCTGTCCACCAAGGTGTCTTCTTTCTCTTGTTCCCAAGTCGGACTTCACCACATGCTTCTGCAGCAGCTGTCTTTATGATGTCCTTGAATTTAAGCCAGAGTGTTTCCAAGTCATCAGGTTGTTATTCTGTGTTGCTCACCGCTGCAGCAATTCGCCCCTGATATCTGGTCTTAATTTCTGTCTCTCTCAGCTTGTAGGTCTTAATGCGCATTTCTCCCGGTCGTTTACTTAGTTTCTTGCGTGATGTTGGGCAGTTCCTAGGCTGAACAACTCTTTCAGTTGTTCTTTTGATTGTAAGCTGGTAGTGATCACTTCCAATCTCTGGCCCCCTCCAGACTCTAGCATCCCGGACATATTTGAATGACCTCCTCCTAACAATGGCATAGTCGACCACTGACTTCTCATTCTTAGTTGGTTCACATCTAGTGTATGCATGTATGCGCTTATGGGGGAACTTTGTGTTTGTAATGATCAGATTCTGCTCACTGCAGAATCTAAGGAGTCGCTTTCCATTGTCATTGAGAGTATCTTCTCCATACCTTCCGATAACTCCACCTCTTATAAGCCATGCCAGCAAAATACTATAACAAATCATAATGAAAAGGATGCAACAAAAGCTAGAAACAGAAATAAACGAAGTACAGGCGGGTTTTCGACCAGGTAGAGGCACTAGAGGTCATATATTCAACATGAGGATCATCATAGAAAAGTGTAGAGAATTCAACGTTGACCTACATACTTGTTTCATTGATTACACCAAAGTTTTCGATTGTGTACAACATCAGCAGTTATGGGCTATTATGAAAAATATAGGATTTCCAAACCACGTTATACAACTCATCGCACTGCTGTACCAAGAACAACAGGCAGCCGTAAGAATAGAGGGGGAAACATCAGAATGGTTTGAAGTACAGAAAGGATTAAGACAAGGCTGTAACCTTTCCCCTTACCTGTTTAACATTTATGCCGAGAATATCATGAGAAACGTAAGAGATGACCAAGAACACACAGAGTTTGACTCATTTAACATCGGCGGGTACCAGATCCCGGAAATCAGATATGCTGACGACACAGTCCTCCTATCGACCAACCCAGAAGGACTTGAACAATTAATTCTGTCCACCAAAAAACACAGCGAGGCCCAGAATCTATACCTAAACACCAAGAAGACCAAAGTATTGACAAAAGACAAAGTAAAGACCAAACCAGAAATTGAAATTGATAACGAAGAACTGGAAAGTGTTAATGAATACTTAGGATCAATCATCAACAGCTCTGGCGACTGTGCAGTAGAAATTAAAAGAAGACTTGTAATTGCTTCACATAAACTAATACAGATGAAAAACCTATGGCAAGGCACAAGCAAAGAAACAAAATTACAACTGATCAGAGCATGTATATTCCCAGTAGCAACATATGGCTGCGAGACTTGGACATTCAATAAAACAGTTGCAAAAAAGATTACATCATTCGAAATGAAATGCTACAGAAGGATGTTGAGAATACCCTGGACAGAAAAAAAGACCAACAGAGAAGTACTGCACTCACTAAACGTACAGGAACATTGGCTCCTAAATACCATCGCAATAAGGAAGCTGAAAGTTTTCGGTCATATAAAAAGACATAATAGTCTGGAAAAAACAGTGATGGAAGGCATGGTCCCTGGAAAAAGGGGAAGGGGTCGACCTAGACGACGGTGGACCCAGGACATCACAGAGAGTCTGAACTTGTCTTTGGCTGATGCAGGTCGACTTGCCCAGAATCGTGATGCGTTCAGAGCAGCTGTAATGGAGACAACGTTCTGGAAAGAATACGTCACATGATGATGACCAGGTTGACTATGGTTTCTCCTTCTTTTAGTTTTACAACCACAATGCGCTCCGAGACAAAGTTCTATCCATTGATACTATCTTTTTGGTTTTTGGCCACAATGCAACCCACGCCCCCTTTAGCTCTTTGAGATGTGGGTACACCACTGTAGAGCAGCGTGTTGCTATCGAGATCCATAACTCCTTGTCCTTTTTTCATTGTTTCCGTTATAGCCAGGATTTATAGTTTTGCTTTCCTCATCTCTTCCACCAGCTCCTCTTCTTTCCCATTTAGACTTCTTGTGTTCCATGTTCCATAAGTCGTAGTCCGATCCATTCGTCGCCTTTAGAATCAGTCCGGTTTTCTCTCTTCTAATTCTCGTAATCAAGAGTTTAAAGCAAACAGGTGATTGGCATGTTGTGCCTTTGCATGGTGGAGGGGCTGCCACCTTACGGCCTCCATGCAGGCCTCCCTCCTCTTTTTTCAGCCGGGCTTGAGACCGGCCTAGGCGGAGTTCTTCCGCATATTTCGACTTCTTATCTTGTAAAATTTATTCCGCGAAAAAAAAAATTGATTTCTTTTCGAAATGTGGAGTTCGAGATTAATTTTGTCGATTTAAATTATATCTACTATTAAAGGCAGAGTCAACAAGTTCGGGTACGAACTTTACTGTATTGCAAATGTTTGCCAGCCTTTCTGATATTTATATTATCAAACGGTGTTGTTCTTTTATTAATTTTCGTCATTCCTGGATGCTGATGATGCAGACATTTTCCATTTGACTTGATCATGATCCGTGAGTCATAAAAAAGGTCAAGGTCACGGTAGTTCCATGACAGATACTGCCGTAGTGGAGTGAAGTGTTAGAGACGTCATCATACTGTGTCCAGCATCGAGAGGTGGGGGGTGACCAGTTCCCTTCATCGCTGCCTTTTCTTTCCCTAACTCAGTCAAGTACCCATTTATAGCTGAGTAGACTGGAGCGTGTCGGTACCGTGATTCGAACCCAGTACCTTTGTCGCGAGAGACCAACGCTCTAACCACTCTGCCAATCGGACGCTCCAGAACTGATACTGTGATATAATTGTGTCTGATATGTGTACTAAGTTGTTTAACTGTTGCAGAAATTACTGTCTTTACAATTGTATTTATACACTCAGCAGTGCTTCACTTTTATAGCTGAGGTCCAACTGTTCTTTTCTTTTGCCAGTAAAATATAATGCTCCAAGCAAGATATTGAACGATGCATCTTAACACGTGAGAAGACGCTAACGCTGGATAGGACACAAGTTGAGAGAATCTTTTTATACCATTACAAGACATTCCCTTTTCTAGAACTCTCAGTACAAAACAGAAATTAGAAGGAACCAAATAACAAGCAAAACTGGTGACAGACGTGGAATGATACAGAAGACATAGAAAGAACTTGAATAGATGTCACATTACGAGAATTCTTGAACGAATATTTACTGAAGGTCTGTGTACTAGGTGGAACTGAAAGTTTATGATGATGATAATACAAGACAACTAATAATGGCTACTCTCCAACATTCCTATAAATGTAGTGGAAGACTGAATGGCACGGAAAGGAAGACAATAATGATATAAGTGGTAAGGACACTCAAGAGACCAGCCTAAAATAGTCTGTCTGAGTGCACCGTAATCGATACAAAATATGTGGAGATCAATTGCATCCAATTTTCATTTTGAATACGGTACTTGATTTGATCTTTATAATTCGTTCTTAAAGTTGACAACGCAACGAGTGGGTAATTCCGATGAAAAATTAATTGTCAAGTGCCATCACAAAGCGATGTATTTTAGAGATCACTCGCGGAACACTATTTTTTATTTTCTAGCAGAAAGCGGCCCTCATACGCTGTTATTGCTGACTACAACGTTTTGTGTGATATACCCGTGTCCTGCCAGGAATATTGGACCATATTTCATTGGCTCAAAGTACGAAGCAGAAATGGGTCCTGAACACGGACATCGAAAGATGGTCTTTTGTGTCTGGAATTGTTGTTCCCGTCAACTGGTAAATTTACATCATGGCTTATCACTCCTTTTTTCGGTCGACCTCGCAATAAATGTCTCTGTGAACTCTCTAGCAGTACGAGTGTGTCTATGTGTAGGTGTCGTTATGGCAGTGTAGTGACTATGTCAATGTTACTGTGTCATTTACTATCAATGTGATAGTTTGTGTTGTGGGGTGGGGGTGTGCACAGTCTTAGGAGGTCTTGAGGGAATATTTTTTTAATACCTGCACGCTCCACTTCCCTAAAAATATAACATTTGTAGAACGTATGGACGTTATATTTGAAAAAAAAAATGTTCGAGAAATCAAGTGGCGAATATGACCGTTAAAGAATATCTGAAGTCAAGCATGGTGCCCACTGTTGTGAAAGAACTTTACACTTATCTATTTTCTTCCTTCCATGATCCCGCAACCTAGTTTATCTTTGTGTATTAAGCTCAAAATTAGTTGTTTCTGCGCTTGTCTGCTGTGACGAAATGTGTGTACGTCCTTCATATGGGACTTGGACTGAGCAATGGAAATATAATCTAGCGAAGTCGGAGACACAAATCAGAGTACATTTCAAAAAACGTCAAGTAACAAATCGCAGTAGCCAGAGAGAAGGATCGGACAAAGAATTCCAACATTAAAAGTGACAGATCGAAGCATTTGTGCGTCCTTATAACTTAAAAGAGAACCCACAATTTTAAATACAAAGATTGGAAACTTAATGAATCAGAAACAAAAGTCAAAAGTGATTCTGATATTACACCAGACCGAGTGTTCGAAGCATCAAATCAACGTTGATGTGTCCATTCTACTGTGCCAGGAGACTGTATATCCCATTTGGGGTGAGTGTAAACATTTATTTTACAATGGGCACTGTGACATGTCTGTACTTGCTATGTGGTTATACAAGTCATAGGAGGCTGGCAACCTCAACATATGAAAATAGTATGTTCATAAACCACTACAGCAGTCGCTGGTGTTTGCTTTTTGCCAGTTCGCTCTGGAAAGCGAAAGTAGAGGTAATCCCAGACTCGAACCAGAGGAGTGAGATGATTACCTCACGTGCCTAGGGTGTATAATATCATTTTGTGAGATATGTGTACTTTTATAATGTTAGTACAGGCAAATCATTGCACTCCCGCTGTCCAGACATATTTTCCCCATTTAAGTAACCAGAAGAATAACGGTGATTTCTAATCATATTCCCTGAGTTATCATATGTATACTCAGGAAAAATAATTATTCAGAGGCTAACATTGGTGGGTGTACTGCGAGACAATGCGCCTGTTAATCTGCAGCCCACAATGTCCTTAGCAGAGGCATTTGTTCTTTTGTTTTTCCTAAAGTTCGTGGTACGAAGTTACACTTACAAGAGACCAGTCTGAAGTAAGAGTTTTCGCCACTATCTTGTGATTCAAAAGCTGGGTTCGACACCACCTACTTACATTGGACACGTTGTGAGGACACCTGCCTTGACATTAGGAGTGAAGTTCATCTAGACGCCTCTAGAGAAGAGTTCTTATCCCAAAAGACCTGACAACGACCCATTGCAGTACTCAGCCAGTTAAGTTTTTTGTAACAGGCGCAAGCAACGGACAATAACCAACTGTCCCCAATTAAGTCTCAGTGAAGATAATTTTTAAAAACCCTCTAAAGTTGTTGAGAATATTATTTCATCCATATTTATTTTAACTTTGTTAAAGACTAATTAATTATTAAATTTGTTACATAGAAATCCTAGCTATAACGGAAACAAAGAAAAAAGGGACAATTTTATAAAGTTATTTCTAGATGAGGGGACATAATGTTGAGCTCAGCTGGCCAACTCTGCTTATCTTGAGTGATGGCGGCAGGAGAGGACTCCTCTGCTCGAATTCTCTTCTGGGCTCTGGAGATACCTCACTGATAGCTAAAAGGACCAAGGAGTATGCTGTCCGACACTGGATTCAGCAAATCTCTGACTAGGTGCTGCTCACTACCATCAAGACCACTGTCCCTGAAATCAAGAAGGATGTACCTTCTACTTCATAACTAATTTATATTCTCTTTTACACTGATCACAATACAGCACAAACATTGCGTTCAGAGCGTTAGGCCAACAGTCAGCTTCATCTGAAATACTTTATTCCAGTATTACCCTTCTTAATGGTTACTACGCCTCTGCACTTCCAGCATTATTTCTTTCTAGTCAATCATCCAGGTGTCAGTGTACTGTTTGGCCATTCCATGCCGTTTTACTTCTCTCCGACACCCTCTGTTCAGGCTGGAGCATTTTAGGCTTTACCTCACGTTTGCCACTGAACTACACATATATATACAGGCATAAATCAACAATTCACATTCAATTTTTCATTAAAAGATACTGAATGGTTCAAGCTTACCACAATTTCATGGAAATAAACACAGATACGTTGATTAGCAATGAATTCTGGCACAAACTGGCACAAATTCCGTTCTGCCTATGTTCCAGGCTTTTATTTTAGCAAAAATGTGAGCTGGCTTCAACGTACTGTCGCTTTATCAAGCTTATTTGAATTAGTGGTCTCGAACTAACGCTCCCAAGTGTGTATATCAGCGAGACTGGCCAATGAGCCACGTTTCGACAAGTGTTTGAAAAAAATGTTATCTTTTCCCGTCTCCCCTAACAACCAAGATAGTATTTATAGCCCGACCAATCGTGGTTAGGCTTTCATTTGTTGCGCTCCAATCAATTTGGAGTTTACATGGTAGGCTATTTATGTAACGTAAGGTTTTTTCAAACACGTTATAAAAAAAAATTTTATGAGCAGAAATGATTTTATGCTGTCAGGCACCCCCAATATTTTATTTTGGGTATAATTTATTAATTCCTGGACTATTTGCGTAACGTTTTACATATTATTTGTCAGCAAACCCTAAGGAACCCAAAAATACTAATTTAAAGGAGCTACGTGGCTGCGTTCAAAATATGCAATTTCTTCTATCTCCTGTTTAGAAGATGTGCTGTCTGGGTACTGTTATGTGTTCAAACGTAAACCCATATAATGTTGTCTTTTCTAATAAGAGTCTGTTATGATTTATAAACCTAACTCTGGGAAAGGGTAGTGTATTTTATCACTGTCCGTCTGAAAAAAAATTAGTGCATGTAGACTTACACGCGTGATGGTAGTAATTGTGTATCGCGCGAAGCGGGTTTAGTGTTCGGCTTTCTGCCTCTCCCTTCTCTTTTTATCCCTTTAGTCCATCTGTTCGTTCGTTTTGGTAACGCAGTATAATTAATGTTAGGGTTAATTTAGGTCATTACGCAGTACGTTTCAATGCTTTTCCAAGAAATACAGCACACGTTTCATTGAAGAAGGCGGGTAATAATACAGTAAGCTTTACTATCAACATGAAAGCGTTACAATTTGCAGACGAAGCAGAAAACAAAGGGGATTTCGAGTACATTCCTTGTGACAGCACTGTCATTTTACCATTGCTCTTCTCTTTATTAATTTTATTTGTTAGGCTTCATATTTACCTAATAATTTATATATGTGGATTAGAATATTTCATGACAGAAGTCAGTGATCGACTATGTCATTGTTAGGAGGAGCACATTCAAATATGTCCGGGATGCTAGAGTCTGGAGGGGGGGGGGGGGGGGGGGGGGGGGGGCAGAGACTGGAGGTGATCACTAACTGCTTACAATCAAAAGAACAACTGAAAGAGTTGTTCAGCCTAGGAACTGCCCAACATCACGCAAGAAACCAAGTAAACGAACAAGAGAAATGAGCATTAAGACCTACAAGCTGAGAGAACCAGAAATTAAGACCAGATATCTGGGGCTTATTGCTACAGCGGTGAGAAACACAGAAGAAAACATTGATGACTTAGAAACCCTCTGGCTTAAATTCAAGGACATAATAAAGACAGCTGCTGCAAAAGCATGTGGTGAAGTCCGACTTGGGAACAAGAGAAAGAGGACACCTTGGTGGACAGAGGAAGTCAAAGAGAAAATAAGAGAGAAAAAATGGCATGGAAACAATTCTTAGGAGCTAAAAACACACCAGGACAAATAAGGAAATATAGTGAATATGTGACACTCAGAACAGAAGCAAAGAACAAGCTGCTAGCAGCAAAACAGAAGTCCTGGGAAGAATTTGAAGATAAGCTAGAAAAAGATGCGCAAGGAAACCAGAAATTGGTTTATAAGACCCTAAAGAATATGAGGAAGGAAAAACAATGCCCTCTCAAATTTATAAAGGACAAGCAAGGCAAATTGCTTACTGCCCCCGAAGGAAGTAATGGAACGATGGATAGAATATTTCTCAGAACTCCTTGATGGTGAGCAAGGTCAAGCATAAGAAATGATAACTACTAGCACAGAAGAGGAAACCAATGGTGATGAAGGTAGCACTGGAGAAAATCAAGATGGGCAAAGCAGCAGGGCATGATGGTATAACACCAGAAATTGTTAAGTACATGGGAACATCAGGTGACCTATTACTCTTAATGGTCCTACAGGCAGCGTGGTGCAACAAGACCATACCAAAGGAATGGAGACTGCCATCATAACACCAATTTTCAAAAAGAGTGACAATCGTCAATGTAGAAACCATAGAAGCATATCCCTTCTCAGTGTCCCTGGTAAAATCTACTCTAGAATCCTAGAGCAGAGACTCCGACGCCTAGCTGAGCCACAATTGGATGAAGTCCAGTGCGGATTCCGAGCTAACCGAAGTACTCAAGACGTAATCGTCACACTCAGACAGCTGAGTGAAAAGGCCCTTGAGTATAAGAGTGAGATCCATCTTTGTTTCACAGATCTGGAAAACTCGTTTGACAGGGTCCCATGGAGCAAACTTTGGGACTGTTTGGCAAGGAAGAACATTCTAGCACCTCTGATTCATGCTATACAGAGCTTCTACAAGCCTTGCAGGAATTATGTGAGGACAGCAAACCATAAGTCAGAAGAGTTTAAGACCACCGCTGGTGTAAGACAAGGTGATATCCTGTCACCTCATCTTTTCATACTCCTCATGGACGATGTTATCAAGTCATGTAAGGAGAGAACAAGAAAGCATTCAGTGGGGTACTGGAAGATGAGACAGGTCTGTATTTCAGAGCAGGCATTTGCTGATGATGTTGCCCTGATTGCTAAATCAGAGGCACATCTCCAATCCAACCCGCAAGTCTGGAAGGAAGAGCTGGAGAAGAAAGGGATGGTCATAAGTAGCTCTAAAACAAAATCCATGTTGATATCACAAGAAGAAACAAGACATCAGATTAAGCTGGGAGAACAGGTCCTGGAGCAGGTCGACCACTTTAAATATCTCGGAGCTATTTTAGACCGAAAGGGAGGCATCAAAGAAGAGTTGGCCACTCGTAAAGCAGCAGCTGGGAGACTTTTTCAGGCCATAAATCGAGGATTCCTCAGCAAGAGAGAGGTTGGTAAGAAAACGAAGATGGCTGAATACCGCTCCACCTATGTCACAGTCTTGACATATGGATGCGAGTCATGGGCAGTGACTACAACCCATGAAAGCCAGATCCAAACCTCAGAAATGAGGTATCTGAGGAAGGTGGTTGAAGTAGCAAGAAGAGACATGGTCCGCAACCAGACGTTACGTCAAGGCCTAAAATGCCACCCCCCTGCAGACCCAAGTAGAACAGTCCCAGCTAAGATGGTTTGGCTATGTCTGCAGAATGGGAGAAGATCGGCTACCACTACAAGCATGGGAAACAAAAAGCCAGGGATCCTAACCCTCAGGACGACCCACAGTCCGCTGGGAGGACAACATTAGACAATCTTTGAAGGACCGAGGACTAGAATGGAACCAGGCCAGGAGGAAGACAGCCGATAGGATAGTCTGGCGCTCTCTCTTCCAAACCTCTACACCTTACGGTAGAAGGGAATGATTAAGTAAGTAAGTAAGTAAGTTACATGTTATTTTACAAATCCATAGTTGATTCAGTTTTTGTAGATAAGAGAGCGCATGTATGATCTAAAATCTTTAATATATATACGTATAGTTACAGCCATAGAGCCAAACATATTTATAACAGGAATTTTGGTGGATTAAACCAGTTGGGGGCTCGAACAAGCCACACCATTGCTTAAAACTTCACAAAAGGTGCCGTATCAGATGTAAGTTAATAGTGCACTGCCTATGCAGCATTGTTCTTGACTTCTGAATTATCTTGTGAACACTCCCTTGAGAAAGAAGCATCATTATCCTTCTATCTACAACTCTGCAAAAAGTAATCTTGTGCTTTGCCCTATGCAGCATTGTTCTTGACTTCTGAATTATCTTGTGAACACTCCCTTGAGATAGAAGCATCATTATCCTTCTGTCTACAACTATGCCCAGAGTAATCTTGTGCGAAGTAGACACCTCTGAAGACCCATTTTTGATTCTCTTGAGTTTTGGCCACTGGTGAACCACTACTGCTTAGCACTGAGGAGGCAAATACCGTGACATCTGCCTTTTTCTAGTATTTGAGTTTTTTAGTTATAGCTTGTCCTGTTCATGACTGAATACTGTCTGCCCATTATATATTTGTTCTACATCCTTTGTTATGGAATGACGTATTGATCTGGAGAAGTTTAAGCTTATTGAATAGACTATGAGTTCTGCATGAGAGCTAATGAACCTGAAGTCGTTCTTATATTTCTTAGAATTCCTTGAATTTGGTGTCGTTCTATCTTTGCATCGAAGATTATCAACTTGGCAGTGACCAAATGACAAAAATTAAGTATACTATCTACATGTGTTTTATCCACATACCGTATAGGCTACTTGGGTGATGTCATTGCTCCAGTAATGGTTCTCTCAGACTGGTTTTTGTATTGTGGCTCTTCGAAACTTAGAAGCAGTTCCACAAGCAATGATTTCATGTTCTATGATGGTCTAACATGTCCTTACATACAACAGTTGCAGTATTTGATGATCTGTGCCCCACAATTCATGTTAGGTTTTAATCAAGGGCATTGGCTGTCTTACTTTCTGTTGGCATTTATCAATTAAAAATGGTTCCAGGTTAATCTGCTTGCCAGTGTAATTCTAAGGCTCATTTCTTCTGTCAGCTCATATCCATTTTTCCTTGTTTGATTGTGTGACAATCGTCTGTATTGTATTCTGCCCATTTATTGTTAGTAGCCACTCTTTCTGTTAGCTATTAAATTATTTTAAGGATTTCTGCAACGACAAAAATATTCTGTACTTTACCTAGGACGACCAGGAAATAAGATGGTTCATGATACTGAAAAATCAGTTAAAAAGGTCACAGTGTTATGAAGGATTACCATATGCTCCCACTAATTGCACGCACGGTGACGGAGACTTCTAAATTATCCATTAAGCTGAGAAATGTCTGAGACTGCCTCATTAAATTTAGAGCTGGTGATTTTTAAAGTCGTCGATTAGGGAGATGATGCATTTGTCTGTGATATTTTCTTCATAACTCAATAAATTATATGGTAAGAGTCGATGCTAAACTGTAATCTCATTTATCAACACTGACATTAGTATCCTTTGTCCTCATTATCATCACTATTATTGCTTAAATCATTATTTTTGTTTTTTTCTCATCACCTTTATCATTTTTGTCATCATCATAAGTATCATCACTGTCGTCGCTATCATCAAAAGTCAATAGGGTCAACGTGTTGTCATTATATTTAAAGAGATCCGACTTAATTCAAAAGAAAATATTGATCCTTAACTGAACATCTTGACTTTTGTCTGAAATTTTATGACGGAGCAGAGGTATGGAAAAGGTGGAATATTTGTTGTTGTCGTCCAGTTTTATGTTGGTGCGAGGTGTTGCGTTATAAACACCGCTGTAGCTTTCTCTCGCTCATGCTCTACCGTCCCAAATATGCACACCAAAAAAACTTTTTTTAAAAACAGGAGTTCCTTTTGACATTTATTTCAAAATCGTTCAGTGTAACTGCATGCCTATTAGCCTTAAGCTAGCTGTAATAACACTGTGTTGCTTAGGGAGGAGGAGGTAAATGTCTCTTACACTATGTACAGAACTGGCCACAGTCAACGTTTACATATTTTGATTTTACTTAGTCGTTCCTCTTCTACACCGTGAGGTATAGAGGTTTGGAAGAGAGAGCACCATCCTGTCCAATCGGCTGTCTTCCTCTTGGCTTGGTTCCATTCTAGTCCTCAGTCCTTATTCGAATTATTATCTAATATACTGTATGGAGGGTCTGATGATGTAGTTTTTCATTTTAATATACCTTACTTCTTAATTGTAATCAGATACTGTAAATGTATGCTTTTATACTATTTATAATGTTGCATCGCCATTAAACTAATACCTTAAGTATGTTGGAGAATGTCTGGATAACTAGCAATAAAAGATGAGTAAGAGGAAGGGCAAAATGCAAGAGGGGCCTATGTGCACGATTCTCATCTATCAGTCAATACCCTTTACCTCCCTAAGGAGCATAGGTCATAAAGCTGAATCCCGTATAGTGGAGGCGTCAACAATTCACTCCATGTGGCAGGATCTGCTTGGGACTGAAAGCTGCTCACCTGTGGGAACATTTTCCGCATGCGCTGACAACACACGAAGTCCGATGTCATTCAGCAGCAGATTTCCAATATGTCAGAGTTCTTATTATATGCCACCATAATCTGATTACGTTTCAAATTATGCCGAATGGTTTAGATTTTGTTTGTTTGTATGTTTTTTTTTTAACATACTTAAATTTGATTATGACTGGATGTTACAAATGTATGTTATTATTTTACCTTGATAAAGTTGTATGCTTAAATAATGCTCAAATTACATGTGCTATTGAAAGGATACGGTATGTAAGATGACAGAGAGAAGAAGGGCAGAATGTAAGACGGGCCTCTGAGCCCAATTCTTAACCCTTTGCAAAAAAAGTTCGCTCGTTCGTTCGTTCTTTCAAAGTTTGTCTAATGTTGTCCTCCCAGCGGACTCTGGGGCGTCCTGGGGTCTGGATCCCTGGCTCTTAGTTCCCATACTTGTGTTGGTAGCCGATGTTCTCCCATTCTGCAGACATGGCCAAATCATCTCAGTTGGGACTGTTCTACTTGAGTCTGCAAGAGCTGGGTTTTGAGGCCTTACCGTATCGTCTGGTTGTGGACCATGTCTCTTCTTGTTACTTCAACCACCTTCTTCAGATACTTCATGTCTGAGGTTTGGAGCTGGCTTTTGTGGGTTGTAGTCATTGCCTATGACTTGCATCCATGCGTGTTTTGATTATGATGCATCTAAACAGCTGAATACTAAAAACAAATTAAAACATTATCTGTTAACACTACAAGTATTTGGATGTGGACACTGCGACTCTATTCTTTTTCTTGACAATCCTACTTTTAATATAAACATTCGGGAGCCGCGTTAGCATAGTGGTTACAACACCGCTCTGGCGACCGGGTGATCCAGGATCAAACCCGGGCGACGGCATTTGAGGATTTTTCGTCGACACTGGATTAACTCGAGACCTGGCGAGCACATATGAAGCAGTGTCGTCGACCAGGGATTGGCGGCTCCTGAGCCGACCCAGCTCTAATGTATCCTTTGATTCTCTTTAGATACCCTTAAGACATGCTTTATTGAGCAAAACGATTTTTATCACAACCATCTGCTGTCTTGTGTTTTGTTGCAGATGCTGTAGGGATTCTTTTGTTGTTCTGCTTTGTTTCTTGGCTACAATGTTACCTAGAACAGTGAACATTTTGTCATCTTTACTTTTACTTCATTTGTTTCATCATGTCTCCAGCATAGATGTCTTCGTTGATTGTTTGAGTGAGACGAAATCCTGAAAGAGGCTTCAAGCTAGTGTATAGATGTTAAAGGTCACAGGCAGACGTTACACACGATCAGACATTGCTTCCGTATACAACTGTAAATTATAAGGAGGAAAATAAACCATGACAGGATCGTTTTATCAAATCCTTACGCTTTTTCGTCTTCAAATGTCGTGAATTGATGATATAAAACCTTGCACACATTAGATGGCGAAACTGTTTGGTGACAACAGATTCTTGTAAACATTTGTGGCGTTATCTCCACTAATCTGCTGCAGTGGTCCACGAATGGTGGCCAGAGAGTTAGAGTAATGGATGAAGTTAGGAACGGTAGTAACATTTGCCCAAGAATTACTCTTGGCTGTATTATTCTTCTCCTTCGTACACTCTCGGAAGACAACATGACTCTGTGCAAGGAAAGCAGTGGTCAGCTAGTTGTATCTTCCTAAGAGTTTTTTCCAGGAATGGTACGGGAGTAGTATAGTAGGTACGCTACGGTTATTATCGTGGTGGCGGTGCGTGACTTTTATATAAGGAAATACTCCGATCGATGGTGGTGGTGGCGCATGACTTTTATATAAGGAAATACTCCGCTCGGTTGTGGTGGTGGCGCATGACTTTTATATAGCAAAATACTCCGCTCAATAATGGCGGGCATGTGTGTTGTGTGGTGTGTTGTTGTTATGTGTTGCTTATGTTACAAACAGGTAGACTATATTTTTTACAACATATATTACAATATATATTTTACAAACATTTATATATATATGGTAATGAGCGTGGTGTGGTGTTGATTTTTGAGTGCGCGAGGGGTATTGGTTTGGCTGGCGGGGGTAATACTTCATGGGTGTGTGTTGGGGTGTAGCTGGCAACCGGGGTGTGGGTGGTATTGCTTTTGGTTTGTCTGGTGTGTTGTGTGTAGGTATTTTAAGTGTGTTGTTGTATTGTATGTTGTTTGTTTCTTCATACAATATATATACAGGTAGATAACGGACATAAAAATCGATAAAGAGGAAAATATAAAAAATCTATATATTCGCTTATGTATGAGTTTTATAGAGAAAGATGCCTAATGAGCGGGGTGTTTGTTGTATTGTGCTGGTAGTGTGTTAGTGTGTTTGTTTATACTCTATATATATATATATATATATATATATATATGTATTTATATATATATATATATATATATATATATATATATATATATATATATATCTAGGTAGACAATGGACATAAAAATCGATAAAAACCTGCAATATTGAAATAAAGAGGAAAATAGAAAAAATCGATAAATTGTATAGCGGAAGCTGGTTAATGAGCATGGTCGGTGGGGTTTTTAACGGAGAGTGTATTGGTTGTTGGCTGGTGGGAGTGATGACGCATGGTTGTAACTGGTGGGTGTGGGTTTTTGTGTACTTGTATTATGTATGATTCGGCATTGTGTTGTGTTGTCTTTTTATATATATATATATATATATATATATATATATATATATATATATATATATATATATATATATATATATATATATATATATATATATATACACACACATATTTTACAACAGATAGACAATATAAATACGATAGTTATACATAAAATATTTATACATCATAGATAACAAAGATTTCTTAGTTGTAATAAATATATTTAATGATCTGTCTTTTAAAAGAAGACGAAATATCAAGCTAAAGCGCTAGTCTCAGCCGCTTTGTAGGTCTCTGCTTCTTCGGTGGTAGATTAAAAACATCGTCCGGGTGCTTGTCTGTGTTTGCTGTAGGGTACAAGGGTTGGTGTTAGGACACCTGCTCGGTTCTGGGGATATTGGTTGATAACAACTGGAGTTGATGTAGTGGTCAAACGTGTTACTGATACAAGTAGTAGGACAGGTATCTGTGTTTGGTCCCTGTAGTCTGTCAAATTTGGCGAGGATTTCGCCCTGTAAAGCCAACAAATGTTCAAACTCAGGGCGAGTCAACGTAATGCCGGTTTTGGTAGGAAACTTTAGATATGATTCACCAAAGTATTTTCGCATGTGAAGTAAAGGCTGGTCTCGGTAAAAACTTACAGACGCGGCCTTCAGTTCACTATCCAACGGTTTAAGCATTTCATCACTTCTACGCATGTAGACCCAGTTTGTTGGAGCGGTGATAGTCTTCTTCAGTGCGTTGTGAACGTGAGTGTCTGGGCGTTGGTCTCCCTAGTGTCTATTTATATCAAGGAAAACTAGTTTAATCTGGTTTTCGAAACGTGTCCAGACTTGTTGCGCGCTAACAGAGGGCTGATTAGTCAAAAAACGAATCGATAGTTGACGCGTTGTCGATGTGAAAAAATTTTTTTTTATGTGTGCTGGTATTGTAAGTGGAGAGGATAAGAAGGTACGCAAAGTGAGGTAATTTATAAGCACAGACGCGCAATAAGTGTTTATATATAAAATTTTATTATATTATTATGAAGAGTGGACATTGGCGGTGTGTGCCTGTCTTGTGATGTAAAAATAGAACAGGGAATTTCCGTTGTTGGGTGAGTACAGCTTAAAGACTAGCTTATTGTGATGTTTATTGAGACCAAAAGTACATTTTTCCCGCCCCGCGTTTGTTGTGTAGTGAGAACCTCCAAAAAAGTGTGTTTGTCTGGTGGTTTGTGTGTAGGTATTGATGAGACTTACAACTAATTGGTGTTAGCTTTCTTGGTTTGATAGTCCTTTTCACGGTGTAAAATCACTATTGGTTATCTGTAGTTGAGTTTTTTGATGTTGGTTTTTGTGTTGTGTTGGCATGAAAGTATTGAAATGATAGGGTGGTGAGAGGTGACGTTTTGTAATTATCGGAGGCAGCTATTCTTGTGATGTAAAAATATGACAGGGAATTTCCGTTTGTTGGGGGAATGTAATTACATAATGATACAGGCTCTGATCCACGCTGTAGTTTTTTATTATTTATATTATAGCATGAGTAATAAGTCTACTCACGCAATGTCCATCTAAAGTTATGTAAGTGACCCCGCACACAGCCGTATTCTCCACATAAAAATACTGTCAAACGCTGGACAATGCCAAATAGACAGTTTTATTGAATACAACAACGCTCCGTAAAGATATATGTCACAGGCAGATTAGATTATGGCGGCAACTAGACACGCCTTATTGTTGCAGACTACAACCGGAACAATGTCGAGGCCATTTTCATCCATTTTTAATAAAGTTCAAACCCGTGCTTTTACCCTTACTAGTAAGAAACGCGGATCGATGGCCCACGCGAAGTTTTGCTAAGAGATCATAGATCGTAGGCACTATAAAATTCCGCATAGAGGCTGACGTCAGGGCTAAATATAGCTATCTAGTAAAGCGTATGAAAATTCTAACATGCAGAGTTTTGCGTATTGGTAGACGAAAAATCTTATCCGCAACGGGATTTACCTTTGTAAGACTAACATTTTACCTTTCTAAGACTAACCCTGCTACTTATTTCTGGTCACTTCGTTGCAGACAAGCTCAAAACACAATGAGAAAATTTAATTTTGATAACAACATCATAGATATCATTGAAGAACTATACAAGGACGCAAGCAGTGCTGTGTTTGCAAGCAATGACATTGGAGAATTTTTCAAAATAACTGTAGGAGTTCGCCAGGGATGTATCCTGTCCCCAGTGCTCTTTAACATATATCTAGAACATATTATGCAGGAGGCTCTCTACGATTATAAAACAACCATATCGATTGGAGGCCGACCTCTTTGCAATCTACGTTTTGCTGATGATATCGATCTGATAGCTGGAACAGAATCAGAACTTCAAGACCTTACCTCTAGACTGGAGAAAGTAACAAGAACGTATGGGATGGAAATTAATATAGAAAAAGATATTGGTGAATAGCCAAAAGAAGCATGTTCCGACCAACATTACATTAAATGGGCAAACGTTAGAAGAAGTTAACACCTTTAAATATCTCGGGTCCACTATATGTAGTGATGGAAGATCAAATAAAGAAATCAAGACAAGACTTGAGATGGCCTCAGCTGCCATGACAAGGCTGAATGTGATCTGGAAAAGTATCATCAGTTTTCCTGTGAAGATAAAATTATACAAATCACTTGTATTATCTATTCTCGTGTATGGGTGTGAGGGCTGGACACTCACTACAGATACGGAGCGAAAGATTCAGGCTTTCGAGCATAAATGTTATAGAAGAATTTTGCGCATTTGCTATAAAGAGCACAAAACAAATGTCTATGTTAGAGAGAAGATAAACACCTATGCAGGCCACCAAGAACCACTTTTGTCAGTAGTGAAACGTCGGAAGCTTGCCTGGTTTGGGCATGTAACTCGTCATGACTCCCTTTCGAAAACGATCCTCTAGGGAACAGTCGAAGGTAAACAGAGAAGAGGAAAGCAAAGCAAATCCTGGGCTGATAACATCAAAGAATGGGCAGGACACGGTTTTTCCACACTTGTACGCATTGCTGAGGATAGAGAGCAGTGGAGGACCCTGTCTGCTGATGCTTCCACCATGGCACCCCTACGACCCATGACGGGTTACGGGTTGAGATGAGATGATGATGATCTTAATATTTAGAAAGATATTATCATCACTTAAATGTGGTGTTTGGATGAAAAGTGGGAATGCATCTCGTATATGCTCTGTAAACTTAGCTCTTCATATCTTGAAGTCAGGTTGTCGCTGGAGCCTTGTTTTAGTGGTGCGGGGTCTCGGTGGATTCTTGTCTTCACACGTCAGGAGTTGAATGGTGTCTGGGATCACGTTAATTTTAAGCGTAGCTCTCACAAGTGCGCCCTCTTGGAATGTCTTTTAGAACCGTCTCTCAGGATTGGTTTGCAGAAATAATGTCCACCAGAAACGAGGAAGAGATAAAAGATAGCATCTCCCGTAAATGTTTGTCTCATGATGTAGAAATTAAGGATCTTGCTCCTTCCCCCATTCTCCCCCTCTCCCCCCTTTCGATCTCATCAGCGATTTCCCGGTAATCTCCCTATTGAATAAACAAGGAAGTTGAGATCGCAGAGACACAAGAAATTGAGCTTTAACAGAAAATGTGAATGAATATGAATATAACATACAAACATTCGTTCAATGCAATTTTGACATTTAGAAATGTAAACATTATTATAGTGACGTCATGACTTTCTCTCTGTGCCCCCTATGAAGCCTGGAGCCGACTCTGTCGTTGGTTCCTTGTGAGGAAATCCCCACGTGCAGTCATCAGTTATTTGTGGAGTGTGGGTATTTGCTATAGCGAATTAACCTCTGAGATGGATTCGCTAAAAGCGTCACTTGGTTATTTGCATATGGGCCGCGTGATCGATTGCATTACCAGTTTCCGATAATTATCTTATCTGCTTATGCAACTTTTTCTCAATATGGCCGAAAATTGAGATAAGTGGATTCTTGGGTGGGCTAGACAAATTAGCGACCTTATAGGTCCACAGTTATGATAAGCGACCAGAGGCGACTGTCTAATCTCTCAATGTATTGATAATGACCCGCGATGTGAGCAATACTCCCAAATATATTACCCATATGGTACATCTAGATTTAAAGTAAACCATTCATCGATATGACAGAAAATGAAGAGTAAATTATCGGTAGAAAAGGAACATTAAAAAAGGATGGAAAAAAATACAATGGGCTAATGACATCTTGTGACACCGAAAAGAATTCTTCTTCTTTGGTCCTTAGCCGCCAACTGTCAAAGCAGTCAGTGGCCGTCACGCCTAGTGGCGTCTTGTAGGGCAACAACAAATTGCTTCACTCTGTTCGGTCTGCTGTCATCCTTCGTACAGTGCCCCAACTCATGTTCATTCTTTGCATCCCAGCCTCCACAGCTCTCCGCCAAGCTGTTTTTGGTCGGCCTCTCTTTCGCTTTTCTTTCGGAGGTCCAAAGCATAGCTGTTCCTGTAATGGCACCAGGGTCCCTTCTGATGACGTGGCCAACTAAAACTCCAGCGTCTTCCAGCTATGATGGTGTGCATGTCCTCTTGGTTACTCCGAATAAGTAGTTCTTGGTTGGTGATGGTATTCGGCAAAAGATTAGGTGAATTTTACTTAGGCACATTGTCTGGAAAGACGACAGTTTCGACATTTCCTTCTCTGTTACTCTCCAGCATTCCGCACCATAGAGAAGCACAGAAAGTACACAGCTCTCATATAATCTTAAGTTGGTGTTTGTGCTGTACTGGGAATACTTCCAGATGTTGTTGAGCCAGAAGAATTACAAGAAGTCAAATTAATTCGTTCCCTGTGTCCTGAAAGCTGAATAAACATTATTTAAACAAAAAAATAATAATTAAAATTGTATTTATTAAATACTTACAATTATCAAACACGATGAACGCAGTTGAAATTTAAGAATTGTACTTACAAAGCATTAACAAACATTATAGGACTTTAACCGCTGCTACGTCCATAGCTTGTGGCACCAGTTGTGGCGACATAGCTGTCTTCATCTATAGACAACTGGTTAGCAGCTTAGCAGAAGGTTATATAAGTGTTGACAAAGTGTTTTTCTGGCTCCAGATGTAGAAGGCGCGGCTAATCGGTCAGTGGTGGCAAAATATATTTGAGGCGACTTAAAAATAAAAAATAAACACGAATCAAGCTTGATTTGCCACCTTCTTGTTCTCTTCAAGAAGTACCTTATAGCAGTTAAGATCTTTTTCTACGTTACGAATTACCATAGAACTGCATTCCATTGTGGAGTCATGCTTCATTATGCTAGCAATAACAATGCAGCTTGGCCATTCCCCACCCCGAATGAACTTGATGAACATGTGAAAATTATATTCATGACTCCCATGGAGCTCTTAGACGGAATTTTTAAAGCGTATAACAGCCATATAGATTAAAATATAAACTGCGTTACATTTTTTTAAGCACTAATCGAACAGCGATGTATGCAGAACGGGATAAATGGTTCACCAAATGACGGGTCAAAGTTCATTCATTGATTGATGCAAGTAGGTAATATATTTGTATTACACACACAACGACAATAACAACAACACACAGCGACACAGGCAAAACAACACTCAACACGCAAATACAAATACATCCAATATATACATCTCACAACAATTAAAACACACATATACAACAGAATCACAGTATATCCAACAGAGAGACGGAAAGATTGAGAGAGAAAAGACAGCGGAGAGCGAAAGAGATACGGAAAGGTGATACAGACGTGATTGCCACCACGTTGATGGCTGATGTCAAAGCTGTCATTAGCCACGCGTTGTTTTGACTTGGTCACGGTCGTAACTTCACGTTGACTGCCAGAACTAAACTTAATGAAACGTGTTACGCTTTTGTTACATTTCATTTTAGTACCCGCATTAGTCTGTTCTTTAATTTTACTAATAAATGGGCTACGGTCATTGTGTCTATCTTATACTGAGAGAATAAATATGGCTAGCAGATATATACGTGGTCTTGTGAACAAAATGAAACTTTTATTTCTGGTGAGGTGATGTAAGGATACTCGGGGATTCTGTGTTAAGCTTCATACACATGTGTTATTTCTAGTGATGTGAAGTATGGATACTCAATGATTCTGACTTATACTTAATGCAAACATATTATTTCTGGTAAGATATGCTAAGTATACTCATGGGTTCTGTCTTATACTTATTACAAACGTGTTATTTCTGGTAAGATAAAGTATATATACTCAAGGATTCTGTCTTATTCTTAATACAGACATGTTATTTCTGGTAAGACAAAGTATATATACTCAAGGATTCTGTCTTATACTTATTACAAACGTGTTATTTATGATAAGAAATGTCTCATATTCAGTGCCGGTACTAGGCTATTTTGCGCCCTACGCAATGCTAAGCACTTGAACCCCCCCCCCCCCCTTTCCATCCCCCTCCCTCCCTACCCCCCCCCCCCCCTCCCACACACACACA
Source organism: Oreohelix idahoensis (assembly GCA_024509875.1). Lineage (NCBI taxonomy): Eukaryota > Metazoa > Mollusca > Gastropoda > Stylommatophora > Oreohelicidae > Oreohelix > Oreohelix idahoensis. Next base: position 50,954 of record JAMPIV010022262.1, on the reverse strand, counting down.
AAATGCCAACTTGAAAGAATGAGTAACACAACAATCTTTGATTATTTTTTTTAAATACAAAAGCAAATATTTAAGCACACAAATCATTTTGAATATTCTTGTGAATAGTGATGTTAAAAGTTTTCATTTCAGGCACTTTCCTTTGCAAATTTTGTCACCAGTTCCTTCAGGTTGTGCTGATGCTAGAACATATTCACTTGAAATAGGTGCTAATTTAGCTAGTTTCTTTTGCAACATTGTCGAGCGTATGTATGTTTTTATGAGCTTTGAGAAACTGCGGTTCACCACTTGCCATTGCCACTGGAAGTGTGAGAAGGATCCGTAGAGCAACAGAAATATTAGGCACATTATCCTGGAAGTTTTGTTGTAGTATGAAAAGAAGTACTCCTTGTGCCAACACAGACTTTGGAAGTCTTCAAGCTGTTGCTATAAGTTTACAGCACAGATCTTCACCATCAATTTGTTTGTTTCCATTGTGCAGCAATGATTTGTTTCGAATTCTTGCGGGCCTTAAGTACATCTGTAGCAGATTATGTGTTGATAATGTGTATATCATTTAGGAACCCAGATAGGTAATTATATTGTTGTAGCTGTTGGAATATCTCTTCAACAGATTGTATAACTATGTCTATGACAGCATAGTAGAAACCTACTTTGACTTTCTGTTTTTATTCTTGCGGTTCCTATTTTTGAGCCTCAGGCTTAAACTGCCACTTATTTCTCTTTTTTTCTAACTTGTTCTGTCTCGAAGGTTGGTAGTATCTCTAGCACCTATGCAGTCTCAGTAGCATCTGTCAAAAGCTGTTGAAAACCCTCATCACAAGTGCAGCCCACAAGGTAATTATTGGTCCCTTGCAATTAAACTGTGACTGATTTTATATCAGCTTCCTCGCTTTGTAGTAGCTTGCTTGTAAGATTGACTTTAAAATAGGGTGTTGTACCATGTAACAATTGTGTGTTTCGAATCACGTTCGTTCTTTTATCTGGTTTTTTCTCCACTCTGATATTATTATCTACCACTCGTTCTAAGTGCTAATTCTTCCAATATTTTGTGTTCACGCTTTCATGGTTCAAGGTTTTCTTATCATATTTTGTCCAATTTTTTACCCCTTTATTAATTACATTGATTGCTCGACATGTTTTGTCACAACATTGGCCTTGTTTGTGCAAAGCAAAGTTGCCACATTGACATTTATCTATCGTCGCTCCAGACAGAGTAAAAGTCTACACTGAGCGACATCCCTGTTGTTCATTCAGGCTTCTTGTCTAGGAACACACACAAATATGTTGTTCGCAGTGGTCCAATATGGATGGACAGACGTTATTAGGAGAAAAGGCGGCAATTAGCAAATTTACAGTACTCAAAAACATGGTCGATAACAATCTTGGTAAAGATTAAGAGACGGACAGAAAGATAACAAATGTGATTTTTGGGGCACGGAAGATATCTAATCGCTTCCGCCCATACCTTTTTGTGGTCAATAATTACAAGAAAATGATATCTTGGAGAAGATTATCAGTAATAGATCTATGAAGTAGTGAGCTGTAAACATGATAAGCACCCACGGAAGTAGCAATACCTTATAAGATAATTGAGTTTGAAAAAAACATCTAATGTTGTCATGTAGAATGCTCTACATGAGGGACGAGGGAGTTTGAGATAAACCGCTACCAAAATCAGAAAGTCAATTACCACTGGTTAGGGATTTGAGATGCAAAGATAGGCTGCTCTTGACTGGACTTCTCGTCCATGAAGCAATATGGTGTGTGAGTGAAAATGATCGTTATAACCTAACGCCTTGTAAGCCTTCTTCACTGAGTTCAAATTTGTACACAGTGATTGTACAAGCAGTTTATTAAAGTTTATGAAATATATATATATATATATATATATATATATATATATATATATATATATATATATATATATATATATATATATATATATATATATATATATATATATATATATATATATATATATATATATATATATATATATATATATATATATATATATATATATATATATATATATATATATATATATATATATATATATATATATATATCTTGCATTTGTAGTATTCCGCTATCCAAACGCACTTTCACTCGACTCACTGGGGTTAAGCTTAACACTCAGGGAAGGTAAACTATTTTAAGGAAGATGGAAAAGGTGGATGGAAAGGGAAGGCGCCCGATACTCATATCAGGGACCCAATACTCAAGAGGCATTTGTTTGCCTCTTAGTTTGTGGTACATGTTGCCAGCAGTCGACGCTAGAAATCAGCATTAAACGGGTCTTGAAGACGCTTGACAACCTATGTGATTACCTCTGTCACGGATTGCCTCCCATGCGTTGCAGTAGTGGTCCACAAGTGGCCAAAATGCAAGATATTTTAAAATAGGTCGTTAAAGGTATCTACTTCGCACAAAATTACTCTTGGCAGAGTTGTAGATAGAAGGGTACTGACGCTTCTATCTCAAGGTAGTTTCACAAGATATTTTCAGAAGTAAAAAACAATGCTGCATTGGGCAGAACAATTGTTAACTTAAATCTGATCTGTCGCCTTTTGTGAAGTAAGCAATGGTTTTAGCCCGTTCAAGCCCCCAGCTGGTGCAAATCCAGCGAAATTATTTTCTAAGAATTAGCTATATAAATGTAAATATATCTCTAAGTGTATATATATTAAAGAGTCTTGCTCATACGTTTGCTTTCACACTTATAATAACTGAATCAACTATGATTGTTATGTTTTAAGATAACATGTAACAAATTTAATAATCAATTAGTTTTAACAGGTTAAAATAGTGATGAAATTATGGTGAATTTTATATGAAAGTTTTATCTTCATAGAAACTGGATAGAGGAATGGTAATGTTCTTTGCTGATGCACTTTAGTAAGCACTTAGCTTAGAATCGATGACTACTGCAGCAGTGGTTTCGTCAATTCTTCTGTGATGATGACACTTCGCAGGTAGATAGCTTTGTTCTACGAAAAGTCTGACAGCTGCGTTCCACGAACTGTCTGATAGCTTCATTCCAAGAACTGTCTGATAACTTCGTTCCACGAACGTTAGACAAAAATAAAAAGAACAAATGCCTCTGCTAGGTACATTTGTGGGCTGCAAATTAACAGGCGCATTGTTTTGCTGTTTCCCCCACCCCACCCCCTACCAATGTTAGCCTCTCCGAATAACTATATTCCTGAGTATACACAGCGTAACTCAGGGAAGATGACTAGAAATCACCAATATTCTTCTGTGTATTAAATTGGGAAAATATGTGCTTGGACAGCACGGGGCAACGTCGTACCTGAATTACAATTAACAAGGTACATATATATCACAAAATGATACTATACACTTGATGCACATGTGATGTAATCATCACTCATCACTGCTCCAGTCGGAGTCTGGGGTTGCTGCTGCTTTCTCATTTCTGAGTGAATTAGCATAAAACAAACACAAGCGCTTGCTCTAGTGGTTTATGAATATAGTATTTTCTTATGTTGAGGTTGCCAGCCTCATATATAACCATTTAGTAAGAAAAACGTGTCAAATTCACATTTGTAAAATAAATGTTTACACTTACCCCAAAGTAAATTTTGGGAACACAATCTCCTGGCACAGTTTAGAATGGACACTAGCAACTTGATGCTATCGAATCACTTGGTCTGGGACATGTTAGTATTCCTCTTATGACGGGTGATCTGATTCCTTAGGTCTCCAGTCTTTGTATTTAAAAAAAGCGGGTTTACTTTTTGTTTTAGTTTTAAAGTTGCCCATATATTTCGACCCTCGTCCTTTAAGTTTCCAGTCTTTATATTTAAATATGCTGGTTTACTTGTAAGTTTCAAAGTTTCCCAAATACTTCGATCTGTCACTTATAATTTTGGAATCATTTGTCCGCTCCTTCTCTTTCTGGCTCTGGTGAATTGCTAGTTTTACGTGGCAATGCAGTCTGATCTGTTATTCCGATTTTGCTAAATTATATTTCCATTCCTCAGTTCACATCCCAGATTGTACTTCCCACGAATTTGCCAATGAGAACCATTGTGTATCCCGTCTTTCAAATCGAGCCAATCGTAAGCTCTTTAAAACTATCTGGGTCGGGGTGTTAAATTTAATATCTCCCCGCGTGTTCTAAAATATCAAATTTTAAAATTCCATCGCGTGACCTCTTTCTAATAAGTCGTAATACTTCCACTTGCATCTTTATGCAAACCCACAAACAAATCTGTGCACTCATTGCCTGTCTAGATGATTTCTCACCAATATTGTCTCCCCAGACAGATTATCTGTAAGACTGATACAGGGATGGCTCAGCGGAAACGATTATCTCATTATCACCTGTGTTGGCGTAGCTCCCCCAGACGGATCTCTTAGACAGACAATATGGCCTCCCTACATCGATCGTGTACGACCATATTGTACAAACACAGATCACCTCTATCAAAAGTGGGTAGGCGACTGAAGTGATGAATGGATTACCCTTGACCTGTCTAATTTAGTCTCGAGAATAATAAAGTTCACTTGGTGATACGTAAACAAGTCTGAGAGCGGCTTCAGAGCAAAAATATGAATGAAGGTGCATAAAATGTGCCAAATAAAAAGCGGATGAAGGAGTGAGAGAGGGGCTCAAAAGTACATGTACAAACGTTTCGTCACAACTTCATAATTTTGCATGAGACCTATTACAGCTACCACATTTGACTATTAAAAAGAAGTATAGTCCAAGTACCTATGGGAACCAACAGCGGCTGAAGCAGACGCCAACCGAACCCATACTGGTAGCTAAGTACTATAACAGCTTAACCACTGGACATTTCAAATCTTGTCAATAAGTCCCACCACAGTTTAAATCATCCAATCATGATCAATATCATCGTTTTCATTTTTTTTTAAGCAACGTTATTAATTTTAAATCTTGTTAAAATCTGAGTAATTGTTAAACATGTAACTCTAAACCTATAGTTGGATTAATCACTATTAAATGAATTGTATATCTGTAACTCTAAACCTATAGTTGGATTAATCACTATTGAATGAATTGTATATCTGCACCAGTATGACTCATATTGTGTAAAATACATATAAAGCTATAAAATTAAAAGTTGCTGAATCACTTTCAGCTGGGAACTCTAAAATCACGAGTAGGAATTTCCTCATGGAATTGACGGGGGAATGTAAGTGCACGACAACTTAGATGATCTCAGTTTTTGTGCTTACTTTGTTTTAACATCCATTGACGTCCCCTTAAATAGAAGCATCATTCTTTTATTGATACCTCTACCAAGAGTAATCTTAAGCGAAGGTTGATACCTTTGAATACCCGCATCATAATACTCAAAGGTTGGCCATTGTTGGACCACAAACTTAAACTTACAAATTGCAAAGCCTTAGCTTCATTTCAGGAAGTATTTCCAAATATACCCTTTCGGTTTGTGTTAACAAAGATCTCTATTAAAGCATCATTTATATTTCCAAGATTATATCTCAGTGCTTTCAAAGTGCTACGGAGTTTGTGCACTGTGCTGAGATCCTCCAACTCCGGCTAGGCCCGGCTGAAAAAGGAGGAGGGCGGCCTGCATGGAGGCCGTTAAGAGGCAGCCCCTCCACCATGCAAAGGCACAACAGGCCAATCACCTGTTTGCTTAAACTATGATTACGAGTAATAAAAGAGAGAAAACCGGACTGATTCTAAAGGCGACGAACTGGAACGGACTACGGACTACGACTTATGGAACTTGGAACACAAGAAGTATAAATGGGAAGGAAGAGGAGCTGGTGGAAGAGATGAGGAAAGCAAAACTAGAAATCCTGGCTACTACGGAAACAAAGAAAAAGGGACAAGGAGTCATGGATCTCGATGGCAACACGCTGCTATACAGTGGCGTACCCACATCTGAAAGAGCTAAAGGGAAGTGTGGGTTGCATTGTGGCCAAAACCAGAAAGATAGTATCAAGGGATGGAACTTTGTCTCGGAGCGCATTATGGTTGTAAAACTAAAAGCAGGAGAAACCATAGTCAACCTGGTCATAGTGTATGGGCCAAATGAGGATGAGAGAGCAGAGGTCAAGGAGGAATTCTTTGAGCTGCTTCAAAGGACAGTGGATGACTGCTTAGATGAAATTATCATGCTCGGAGATTTCAATGACAGAGTTGGAAATGACCATGCTAGATGGGGTGGAGTTATCGGAAGATATGGAGACGATACTCCCAATGACAATGAAAAGCGACTCCTTAGATTCTGCAGTGAGCAGAATCTGATCATTACCAACACAAAGTTCCCCAATTAGCGCATACATGCATACACTAGGTGTGAACCAACAAAGAATGAGAAGTCAGTGATCGACTATGCCATTGTTAGGAGGAACTCATTCAAATATGTCTGGGATGCTAGAGTCTGGAGAGGGGCAAGAGATTGAAAGTGATCACTACCTGCTTACAATCAAAAGAACAACTGAAAGAGTTGCTCAGCCTAGGAACTGCCCAGCATCACGCAAGAAACCAAGTAAACGAACGGAAGAAATGAACATTAAGACCCACAAGCTGAGAGAGCCAGAAATTAAGACCAGATATCAGGGGCTTATTGCCACAGCGGTGAGAAACACAGAATAACAACCTGATGACTTGGAAACCCTATGGCTTAAATTCAAGGACATCATAAAGACAGCTGCTGCAGAAGCATGTGGTGAAATCCGACTTGGGAACAAGAGAAAGAGGACACCTTGGTGGACAGAGGAAGTCAAAGAGAAAATAAGAGAGAAGAAAATGGCATGGAAACAATACTTAAGAGCTAAAAACACAGCAGGACAAATAGAGAATGTGTGATACTCAGAACAGAAGCAATGAACAAGGCGCTAGCAGCAAAACAGAAGTCCTGGGAAGAATTTGGAGAAAAGCTAGAAAAAGATGCGCTAGAAAAGCAGAAATTGTTCTCATGAGGAAGGAAAAAATATGCCCTCTCAAATTTATGAAGAATAAGCAAGGCAAATTGCTTAATGCTCCGAAGGAAGTAATGGAAAGATGGAAAGAATATTTCTCAGAACTCCTTGATGGTGAGCAAGGTCAAGCATCAGAAATGATAACCACTAGCACAGAAGAGGAACCAAATGGTGATGAAGATGACAAAGATGGAAGAACTGAAGGCAGCACTGGAGAAAATCACGACGGGCAAAGCAGCAGGGCATGATGGTATAACACCAGAAATGGTTAAGTACATGGGAGCATCAGGCGACCTATTACTCTTAAGGGTCCTACAGGCAGTGTGGTGCAACAAGACCATCCCAAATGACTGGGAGATTGCCATCATAACATTAATTTTCAAAAAGGGTGACAATCGACAATGTGGAAACCATAGAGGCATATCCCTTCTCAGTGTCCTTGGTAAAATCTACTCTAGAATCCTAGAGCAGAGACTCCGACGCCTAGCTGAGCCACAATTGGATGAGGTCCAGTGCGGATTCCGAACTAACCGAAGTACTCAAGACCTAATCTTCACACTCAGACAGCTGAGTGAAAAGGCCCTTGAGTATAAGAGTGAGATCCATCTTTGTTTCATAGATCTGGAAAAGGCATTTGACAGGGTCCGCTGGAGCAAACTTTTGGACTAATTGGCAAGGAAGAACATTCCATCACCTCTGATTCATGCTATACAGAGCTTCTACAAGTCTTGCTGAAATTATGTGAGGACAGCAAACCATAAGTCAGAAGAGTTCAGGGCTACCACTGGTGTAAGACACGGTGATATCCTGTCACCTTATCTTTTCATATTCCTCATGGACGATGTTATCAAGTCATGTAAGGAGAGAACAAGAAAGTATTCAGTGGGGTACTGAAAGATGAGACAGGTATGTATTTCTGATGATGTTGCCCTGATTGCTAAATCAGAGGCACATCTCCAATCCAACCTGCAAGTCTGGAAGGAAGAGCTGGAGAAGAGAGGGATGGTCATAAGTAGCTCTAAAAGAAAATCCATGGTGATATCACGATAGGAAAGAAGCTGGGAGAACAGGTCCTGGAGCAGGTCGACCACTTTAAATATCTCGGAGCTATTATAGACTGAAAGGGAGGCATCAAAGAAGAGTTGGCCACTGGAAAAGCAGCAGCTGGGAGACTTTTTCAGGCCATAAATCGAGGATTCCTCAGCAAGAGAGAGGTTGGTAAGAAAACGAAGATGGCTGTATACCGCTCCACCTATGTCCCAGTCTTGACATATGGATGCGAGTCATGGGCAATGACTACAACCCATAAAATCCAGATCCAAACCTCAGAAATGAGGTATCTGAGGAAGGTGGTTGAAGTAACAAGAAGGCCTAAAATCCCACCCCCTGCAGACCCAAGTAGAACATTCCCAACTAAGATGGTTTGGCCATGTCTGCAGAATGGGAGAAGATCGGCTACCACGACAAGCATGGGAAACAAAGAGCCAAGGATCCAGACCCCGAGGACGACCCAGAGTCCGCTGGGAGGACAACATTAGACAATCTTTGAAGGACCGAGGACTAGAATGGAACCAGGCCAGGAGGAAGACAGCCGATAGGATAGTCTGGCGCTCTCTCTTCCAAATCTCTACACCTCATGGAGAAGGGGAACGACTAAGTTAGTAAGTAGTAAGTAAGCTTTCAAAGCATTGATCCGACTCTCATATCTGGTTTCCCCTCAATGACTTAATAGTTATGCCTACGTCTGATACAGGATACAAAAAAGGCACGTGAGTTTATGTCCAGGACTCGATGATGACATGACGTCATGTATCCAGCTGTAAACAACACATGTTGCCAACGAAGAAAAAAATAGATTTTTTTCCCCTTAACCAAAAATATCAAGAAATTTCAAAAATAAAAATAAAACAACACATAAAATGGTCAACTAAAATACATCATATAAAAATTGTTCATACTTAATTATATTCATTAGCAATTTTGCGGTATTTATCTTAAAATAAAAAATATAAATTGTCATTTACATTTTTACAAGGATTTAAAAAAAAATTTTTTTATAAAACTGTGCCCCTCAAAGGTCTGTACTGCGCATCTCTGAGGTCTACGTAGGTGGCCTAATGATAGCACAGTCTCTGCTTATACTCGATACAAGCATTTTATTTCTGGTGAGATTCAATATCGAAACTCAATGTTTGGGTCTTAGTTTTCATACAGGCATTTTTATTTCTTGTGAGATTCAGTATCGAAACTCAGTGTTTATGTATTAATCTTCATTCAGGTATTTTTATTTGTGGCATTTTTAAAGTGGCAGGTGAGAAGTCATCTAAAGAGTTGTTATTTGTGGCAGGTGAGAAGTCATCTAAAGAGTTATTATTTGTGGCAGGTGAGAAGTCATCTAAAGAGTTGTTATTTGTGGCAGGTGAGAAGTCATCTAAAGAGTTATTATTTGTGGCAGGTGAGAAGTCATCTAAAGAGTTATTATTTGTGGCAGGTGAGAAGTCATCTAAAGAGTTGTTATTTGTGGCAGGTGAGAAGTCATCTAAAGAGTTGTTATTTGACATTTGCTAGTAGGAAATAGTCTTCGCACAAATGTCTCTTTTTATTCGTATTATATTTTTATCAAATTCTATATTTAGCTTCTAAGCACTTAAAAGTTATCGATGTTTGTTTGATGTTTGTTTCGATCCAGCGGCGTGTGACGGTATTGCCTCCCCTGCTTCGCAGTAGTGGTTCAACAGTGGCCAAAACTCAAGAGTATCTAATATGAGCTTCAAAGGTGTCTACCTTCGCACAAGATTACATTTGGCAGATATCTAAATAGAAGAAAAAAAAATGCTTCAATCTCTAGGCAGTCTTCACAAGATATTCAGATTAAGCGAGAACAATACTGCTTTGGCTGAGTGTGTTAACTCTGTAATTCTGCCGACGCTTTGGTGAAGGATTTAAGCACGTATTAATTTCAGCTCGTTTAAGCCCCCACCCTTGATTTACTCAGTGGAATTCTATTGTTATAGTATAGCTCTGGTTAGAGTATGTGTAGTCAGTTGACTGAGACAAACATGCAGTAACTTCAAAATGATTAAATCAAAGTTAAATGTGTATAATTACAAATAACAAAATTTAATAATCACTTATGTTTTAACAGTTTAAAAATAATTTGAATAGTTATGGATCAAGAATGGTTATCATCACAGTCGTTATGGATTGTGAAATGTTACAAGAAGTTCAAGTGGCAGCATAGATTTGAACTTAGGTGCCAATGACGGTTCTGCTCCTTCGTATGGGTTGGTTCTTTCCACACTGCTCACGCCCGTCTCTGGTCAAGGTTGTCGGGTGTAGCTCGTTTCCCAGAAATGTCAAGGAGAGTCTACCACGTGGGTCCTTCGTCTTAATGCTTAGGCCACTGTTCCCTTCTTGTTCCAGAGATAGTACTTTCTGCTGGTACCACCAATAACTATGGTAAAAGAATAGAACGAAACGCTCTTCTGAGTTTTCCACCGCATAGTTATGGGATCCTATCTTCCCATACCACCATCCCAATTAACTCAGACTTTACCCTCGATGAGAATTAAATTTAATCCCTCGGGATAAAACTTTCTTTACATTTAAATAGAATAGCTTGTATAGTTACTTTATATATAATTGAAAAAGTTAATAATACAGATAGAGTCAGTTTACATATACATATCCACTGATTGAAAAGTGTTCACAATATAAATTGAATATGTTTTCATTTATGTTAACACTGATTGAAAAGCTTGAAACTTCCATTAACTTTAAAGTGAATATGTTTATATGGACATTTACACTGGTTTAAAGCTTGAAAACTTACATTAATTTTAAAGGGAATATGTTTATATGGACATTTACACTGCATTGAAAATGTAAGTATTATACTTAGAATGTACATCATTTCTTTCATCTTTCCCTCCCTGCTCCGTATGGAACCTGGAACTACTTTATGCTTTTAGTTCTCTTTACGAAACTAGCAATAAAACAATCACCAGCCCGTGCAGTGGTGGTTCATGAATCATCATTCTATACGCTGAGGTTGCCAGCCTCAAATGACTTTGACATCCACTAGAGAGTTTCACTTATTAAACTTCACATGGTAATATACATATATATATATATATATATATATATATATATATATATATATATATATATATATATATATATATATATATATATATATATATATATATATATATATATATATATATATATATATATATATGTGTGTGTGTTAGTTCACATGTTAGTAATAAAATATGAAATGTAAATCCTAACTTACGCCAATCCTGGCTCACAGACTTTTTGCTCAGATGAATAAAAGAGACTTGAATCGGCCTCTTACGCTCGTCTGGGGTGTCGTTAATTTAATAAGTTCCCTCTCTGACTTCGTGTGTGGTCCTTCAGTTTCCTCAGTCCCGGTTTCCTTATTTAATATGAAAGAGATTTCCTGGGCTATATTGTACGTCCTGATAAATACTCCAATAAAAGGTATCCGGTATGTTAAGAAGGAATTCTGAATTCTAATTCTTCACTGTAGCAAGGTCTGGTATCTTGGCGAGCGATTTCTCAAGTGAAATAGCTTGAGAAAATGGTCAGATTATATTTACTGCCTTCCCACGCGTTTGTTATGCGCGCCTCAAAGGACCAGCCAATCTGATTTGAATAGGTTGCATGACTCAGCTAATGCAAAATTTCAAACATTACTTTTCTGAAAATGGGCGGCAAACATGCGGTTGCCCTGTGTACCAACTTACAAGCACGTCGATAAACTCAAATGAAAACGTGCTTCCAATGTAACAATCATTACTTTTATCAGAAAGTAATCTCTTATCTGTGTCTGACCATTAGTTGTCTCCCCGTATTCCAAGCTTTTTTGATGCACGTACCAGCATCTTGTCAGTGATTAGCACTGCGCTGAGGCGATTTGCGTGTTAATCTGTGTACTGATATCCGCTGCGCCTTCGATAGCAAAACATGGTTAGGTCGCTGCCACTTCTTGCAACGTAGGGAGAAATAGATAACAACCAGACGTGTCTACTTATCCCTGACAAGGGTGTAAGAAGGCAAATACATAATATCTGCTACACATAGCAGAAAAAAAAAGAAAGAAAGTGCGATAAATGAAAGCACACAATAAAATCAGTTCCACAAATGTACCGATACTGCCGGAGTGAAACAAAGATCGATAGGGGCCGCCCCGTTCTGTCACACGGCACTTGGGCTTTAGCCCTTCGGCCCAGTGACATGTAGCAATTTCATTTTAATTGCATTTTGAAGCTGTGGTGTCTGTGGATTTTCCTTCCCACCCGGTTAGAAGCCGCATGACTGTGCCATCTCAGTTCCTTCTCATCCATATAAGGTTTGTACGTTGCTTCAGCCCATATGTATGCTATACCTCATGTCCATACAACGTTAAAGGGTTTAAAGTGTACTCGCTGTGCACCTCGGAGACTCACTGCGGATATGGGTACGGCCTGGCAAGAAATTCACACCATCTCCGTGGAGTTTTCAAGGGCCGACAGGAGCACACCGGAAACCGCAGGAGCCGCGGTGCTTTACGGGGCCGCTGTCCCTATCTCCGGGCAAGCCGACAAGTTATCGATAAAAAATGTTGAACCACAGGAATTCAGTTACACAATGTTAGTGGACCTGGCCATAAGCGGATAGTCAGGAGAAGGTGATGGCATCTCTGTCAACGACGTCATCATTATCATAATCATTGTCATTTTCCTTTTCGCTCCCAATGGAGCATGTAGTCACTATTGTAGCTGGTCCCCTTACAAGAAGCCTGCACAAAACATTGACACACTCTTACAGCAGTGGTCTCTTCTGCAATTTGTTTGTCTTGTATCAACTACAGACTGACTGACACACTCACTGACAATCTTTACATTTCTATATTCTCACTCGTATCTATAGCATATAAATAAAACAAAATAAATGCTACGTGAAAACTGCTAGTTCAATAACAAATATAATTTATATACTGACGTTACGAGAGACAGAGAGAGTAATATAGAGAGAGAAAGAGAGAGATAGAGAGAGAGAGAGAGAGAGAGAAAGAGAGGGAAAAAAGAGAGAAAGAAAGAGAGAAAAAAGAAAGAGAGAGACAGAGTGGAGAAAGATAGAGAGAGACAGACACAGAAAGTGGACAAAAGAGAGAGAAAGAAACAGAGAGAAAGAGACAAAGAGGGAGAGAGAGAGAGAGAGAGAGAGAGAGAGAGAGAGAGAGAGAGAGAGAGAGAGAGAGAGAGAGAGAGAGAGAGAGAGAGAGAGAGAGAGAAAGAGAGAGAGAGAGAGAGAAAGAGAGGGAAAAAAGAGAGAAAGAAAGAGAGAAAAAAGAAAGAGATAGACAGAGTGGAGAAAGATAGAGAGAGACAGACACAGAAAGTGGACAAAAGAGAGAAAGAAACAGAGAGAAAGAGACAAAGAGGGAGAGAGAGAGAGAGAGAGAGAGAGAGAGAGAGAGAGAGAGAGAGAGAGAGAGAGAGAGAGAGAGAGAGAGAGAGAGAGAGAGAGAGAGAGAGAGAGAGAGAGAGAGAGAGAGAGAGAGAGAGAGAGAGAGAGAGAGAGAGAGAGAGAGAGAGGGAAAAAAGAGAGAAAGAAAGAGAGAAAAAAGAAAGAGAGAGACAGAGTGGAGAAAGATAGAGATAGGCAGACACAGAAAGTGGACAAAAGAGAGAGAAAGAAACAGAGAGAAAGAGACAAAGAGGGAGAGAGAGAGAGAGAGAGAGAGAGAGAGAGAGAGAGAGAGAGAGAGAGAGAGAGAGAGAGAGAGAGAGAGAGTGAGACCAAAAATTTCTGCTTGCTATAAGATCATGTGTTGAACAGGCTGGATCTCACGCTGAACTATAATGTTTATGTGATATACAATGTTATCAAGTAAAATAGAAGTTAACAAGTAAGGCACCCGCCAAAAAATGGCAGAAAATAATGATGTTGTGCTCTTTCTGCTGCATGCCCTGATGACGTCACTAAATTCCACTGTGGTCATTTCATTCGCTTCCGTTCTACTTCACAACTTATGGAAACACGGAAACAGGGGCACGAAAGCATAGAAGCTTCAGCCATATCAAAACTTCGTTTTGAATTTTCTTGGTACTGAGCATGATAAACATAGCAACATGTATCATCAGTAGAATTTTTAATATACGCTATTATGTTTACAACTGCACATAAGTTATTCTTTTTTTTTTTGAATTGGTAAGACCTATGTATGTATACTAAGCATTATTAGTACTTATTCGAACATTGGTTTGATTTGGTTTGGTTTTAAGAACTATTTTCATTTCACACTGACAACTCCATCAGTGCTCCGATCTCTTCCCTTAGATCCCACAAGGAGGATCTCTGCACAGTGCACGAACTCCGTAGCACCGGCGAGAATCCCAATGTGTGTTTATAGGAATCACACATTCTAGAGATATGTTTGTTGTGGGTAGGTTTCTAATTTTTAAATTATAGAGTGACTATCAATTAATGTGATTGTTTTTATTCTTGCTAACAAATGACAGACGCGAGATTAATTCCAAGATGAGAGAATAAAAAGACCGTTAATGAAAAACTTGGATGTTAGTTAATCTATGAGTGCTGCCAGAAATTGGTGCTTTGACAAGCAACATTATATTGAGCTGTGCTTGTGGACTTGAGCAACATTCGTTTGAACAGTGACAATGCTGTCTATTGATGCCCTCTTGAGTGATCAACATACATCGTGCCAGCGACAGTTGCCGCAGTGGTAAGTATTCATTTATATCATACTCGTACTACAGATTTTCACGGATGTCTGTTTTCAGGATTTTGTGTGTGTGGGTGTCTGTGTGTGTGTGGGTGTCTGTGTGTGTGCATTTATCATCCTCATCATTGTCATTTTCGCTCCCTTGGGAGCAAGGAGCATGAAGCCTGCACAAAGCAATCACGTGCTCCTGGTTTCTATGGCACTTTGTTTTACATGATGAAGTTGCCAGCCCCTTGCACAACCTCACATTAGTTGCCTGGTACGACATGCTTGAGTGTGGTGTAGTCCTTTTCTTTCATTGTCTCATCAAAGAAACTACCCGGGACGTTAACGGTGTATCCCGTTCCTTGTTTTTCTGATGTTTTCTGTGGGTATTTCGTGCACGTCTTGCTACTGTACATAGTTAATCTCAACCAACGGGCAACACTGAGTGCTTAACTGCAGAAAGTCTTCACAGACGGTATATTGTGATGAGAAAGTCTCCTGTCTGTCTGTCACAGTCACAGCTGTGTACGTTATCTAGATCTGATAGCCTGAGACGCCAACGCAATGCGGTCCGCTGGTTTTTAAAGAACATTTAGTAACACACAGGTTCAAAATAGAAGAAATCAATACTTTTCATAGGAATGTACGCTGTTGATACTTGAGATAGATATCTGTCCTGCAGTAAAACATTACTTGTCAAAACAACATACAACCACAAATAAACAGCTCGGCAAATGACTTATCACATCATCAAGCAATGTTTACAAGAGCTGCGTCAATACTTATCAGAAGAATGTAAAGCCATAAACAGCCGACGAAATTAGTGCTCATAGCAACATGTGCTCGTAAGCACGTGACTACAACTACTTCTCAGAGCAACATGTGATCGTAAACAGTTCACTCTGACTACTTCTCACAGCAACATGTGGTCGTCAACAGTTCTCTCTGATTACTTCTCAGAGCAACATGTGGTCGTAAATATTTCTCTCTGACTACTTCTCGGAACAACATGTGGTCGTAAACAGTTGTCTCTGACTACTTCTCAGAACAACATGTGGTCGTAAACAGTTCTCTCTGACTACTTCTCATAACAACATGTGGTCGCAAACAGTTCTCTGTGACTACTTCTCATAACAACATGTGGTCGTAAACAGTTCTCTCTGACTACTTCTCATAACAACATGTGGTTGTAAACAGTTCACTTTGACAACTTTTCAGAGCAACATGTGGTCGTAAACAGTTCACTCTGACTACTTCTCAGAGCAACATGTGGTCGTATACAGTAGACTACAACTACTTCTCAGCGCAACATGTGATCGTGAACAGTTGACTAAAACTACTTCTCAGAGCAACATGTGGTCGTAAACAGTTCGCTCTGAGTACTTCTCATAGCAGCATATGGTCGTGAACAGTTGACTGTAACTACTTCTCAGATCAACATGTGATCGTGAACAGTTGACTACAACTACTTCTCAGAGCAAAATGTGCTCGTAAACAGTTCGCTCTGACTAGTTCTCAGAGCAACTTGTGGTCGTAAATAGTTGAATGCGACTACTTCTCAGAATAATACGTGGTCGTAGACACTTCACTCTAAACATTAATAACACATAAGGAAGGGAAACCCGAGGCCTGTAAACAGTAAATTAATATTAGACAAACATAAAGGTATGTTTTCAGGCACTCGTGTTATTAATGTTTATACAATACCAGAAACCTACCCTCTATTCTATACTACTGTCCTTAAGTCTTCTATCATTTACTGGACACAGTATCAAGGTGGTTAGTGTTATTCGCTTGTATAGCTAGGCGGTGTTGTCGTACGGAAGGTACGGGGTTCGAACCCTGGTTAAGCCACTCACGTCTGTTGTTTTTCTGTTGTCTAAGTGTTCTACATCTTTATTTCTTACGAGTGCCTGAAAACATACCTTTATGTTTGTTTAATATTAATTTACACTTCACTCTAACTGCTTCTCACAGCAATATGTTGTCATAAACAGTTCACTATAACTACTTCTCACAGCAACATGTTATCATAAACAGTTCACTCTAACTACTTCTCACAGCAGCATGTGGTCGCAAAGAATTCACGCAACTACTTCTCAGAGCAACATGTGATCATAAACAGTTCACTCTGACTTATTCTCACATCAATATTGGTCATAAACAGTTCTCTAGAACTACTTCTCAGAGCAACATGTGGTCGTAAACAGTTCACTCTAACTACTTCTCAGAGCAACATGTGATCGCAAACAGTTCACTGTGACTACTTCTCATAACATCATGTGATCGTAAACAGTTTACTATGACTACTTCTCAGAACAACATGTGGTCGTAAACAGTTAACTGTGACTACTTCTCAGAGCAACATGTGGTTGTAAACAGTTGTATTAGATTTTTGATAGGGAAATTGAGACTTGGGTTGGTCCCTTCTGAATAGGTTAGAATGAGTGATAGCCACAGTGAGATGTGATATTAGAAATAGAGTTCCACGAGTGAGATTATAGAAATTTATAAAGGCTATCCCGGAAAATCGAGAATCTCTCTCTCTTTCCGCCTATCTTCTACAACAGATCCAAAGGAGTCAGACAGTCTATAAAAAAATATATATATATTAATATATATCTATCCACTCACGTGCCCGCACATACAATTGACGACAGTAAGACACACAGACGTGGGAACACTATAACAATGATTATATGGATATTATGGGAACGAACTGACCACCACACTGAATTAAATGTAGGTATAGTTTAATTATCATAGTAAACTTACATCACAACATATAAAATACATCAAAAGCATACACATAGTCATAAAAATCAAGGAATGCTACAATAGTGATAGACCCGTTTGTATGGTCCTCCCCTAGATATATAGCTCACAATTCCGTTAGAAGAAAGTGATAACCCCAAGGAGTTACAGATGCATATAATTGAGTTTATGGTTTCCCCCTTTTAAGGTATGGACAGACTTGATACTCTGCTTATCTAAGGGTGAATATTGTTAGCAATAACTTGCATAAAGGAAATTACAACGTGGGTGACTCAAACAAAGAACATCCTTCAGTCTACTTTCCCTCGGTTCTTTCATCAGGGCCCTGATATACTTACAATCGTGCTGTGGTTCGCCGTCTGGCGCAAACTTTGGGACACTCACACTTTTTATCTGTTACTGTCGTTTAATGAAAAAGATCCCAGCTCTGCAGATTTGTTTGTTGGTTTCATCAAAAATGAATCTGGGGAGCGTCTGCTTCATGCGATAGTTATTTCAGACTAAAGTTAGTGTCACTTGACTCACGAGGTAAGAATTAGGCTTAAACGAGAACACAATGTCAGAACACGAGGTTTCCCTTAATTAGGAAGGTGACCGGTGGACAACTTCTCTCAACAAATAATCTTGGTTCACCACACACTTGTCAACAATGTCGGAAATTTAATGTTTTAGATTTCTGTAATTTTTCTCGCCACAAGGCAGCATGTACATTAGAGTTAGTGTAGAAATATGCACTGGCTCAAAGGCCCAGTATACGCATTTATTAGGTATGTCTCTGTACAAAACGCCGGCAAAGTTTGGGTTACCCCAGTATTCACTGAATAAAGAAAAACCACATATGAAATATGTTACATATTATGTACTCAATATAACTTACGTTATTAAAATGCAAGCGTACAGCTTGACTTATCATTTAAAACTTCCCGTTGAATAAGATATATTCATAAAATCATCAATCCTCATGAATTAGGAATACATACGTATTCCGTCAACATTCATGAGGCATCTAGCATTATAAGTTAGTTTAGAAAAATAGTCCCCGTCTGATTATTTAGCAGTTAAATTAAATTCATTATAGCTACATTGTTGTTTAAGCTAGAAATTATTATTTATTCTGCTTTCCACTGAAACACGTCACTACAAAATAATACAGACTATATAAATTAGTCACTCTGCACAAAAGAACTCGGGAAATAAAATAAGCGATCTAACACTTTGAACACTTCGAAAAATACTAGATATCATATATATATAATATTTACCTCAACACAGAACTACTAAGAACTTAAACCACTTCGACCAAACTAAATGCCATCTCTATTAACAGAGATTCTTAGGAATCGAACGAAGGCTTTTTCTAGTCTTGACTGTGAAGTTACTGAGTGAATTAAGTCTCAAACTCTCGTTTAAGGTATATGAAACACACACAAAGAATGTGCCCTATTTCCAAAACCACGCAATCTCTCGTCTTTCCTAACACTTACGTAACTTAGACGCATGCCGTAAGTGCCACCGGTGCGTTTTCACACCTACGTTAACAAACTGACCAAGAAGCGTGAGTGTCATGGAAAAACCCTGACTACATGTCTCATTCCCGAGCGCTGCGTGAGTGTCATATCACACTTCACTCCGAGAGAAACGTTAGTGTCAGGTGAAAATGCTAGACGGTATGACACCTAACCGGGAACTAGCCTGACGAAACGCCCGTAACATGAGAACAATACAGACGCATGTCTGCTATCTCTGTCTGCCCAGACGAGTATTCACACGTTCTATCGTCCACTGACATCTAATAAAATAGAATGCATTTTATCGCTCTCCCGTCTAGTGTAGAGACTGATACGTTATGTCATAAATGCGTTTACCAGTATGAGAAAGAAAACGGTAAAGTTGAGAATGGGGAAGAAAATATCTTTCGCAAACGAATGGATGCGAAAAATACAGGAAAAAGGTAAAGAGTGATAATAAAATAGAGGATACGGGTGAAAGAAAAAGAAGAGGATATAGGCAATTTAATGATCATAAAACCGCTGTGACAGAACGTCCCCCTTTAAGATATGGAAGCACTCCATGTCTACGTTATGGAAATAAATTTCCTATATCCGTAGCTTCAGGGTGTCTATCTCATCTCCCCCTCCATCTCTCTCCAATTCCTACTCAAGTCTACTCCCCAAAGTTTCCTTCCTCTGGAATGTCTCCCATGCGCGCTTGAAAGAGCGTCGCCGCTTCTGACATTTTTGAAAGATTTCGTGCGATTGCAGTGGAATATCCCTGCCACTATCGTCATCTTCGTCAGTTTTGGCGATCGTCAGGAGATGGTCGGTGGTTGGCACTGGTCTTTCCAAGTATCTCTTTAAGAGATTTAAATGGAAAACATTTTCCTTTCCTTGAATAGAGATCTGGTAGTTAGCCTTAGAAATCTTTTTCAGGACGGTAAACGGCCCTTGCCATCCGATCCTCAGTTGGTTGTTTCCGGTAGGGAGTAACACCAAAACTTTCTCTCCTGCTTCCAGTTCTCTCTCTTTCGCGACTTTCCTGTATCGGTTAGCGTGCTTTGTGCGTGCTCGCTTAAAGTTAGTCGTTGCTAGGTCCCATCCTAGTTTCAACCTTTCCTTTAAATCCGACTCGTATTTACTTGCTGAGACGACTGTCTTATCAGCCTTCTGGACTGTTAGCGACCAAAGTAAGGCTTCAAGCGGACCCTTAATGGGTCTGCCGAATAAATGCGTAGCTGGCGGAAATCCTGTGGAAGTATGAGAAGATTCTCTGTAGCCAAATAAAGCTGCCGGAATGCAACAATCCCAATCTTCAGGTTTCACTTGTGCCAGTTTACTTAACATCATGTTGAGGTTTCCATTAACACGTTCCACGAGCACATTTCCGGCCAGAGTATAAGGCTTTATGTAGATGTGTTGGTTCCTCAAGATCTTCACGATCCCATCCATCAACAGGTTTCGGTATGGGGATCCGTTATCCGTCAACACTTGCTGAGGGAATCCCAACCGAGTGAAAATCTGCACGAGGGCTTCTGCGACATGCTTGGCATCTGCGCATGTTAGCGGGATAGCTTCTGCCCATAAAGTGCATGTATCGACAAAGGTCAGGATAAACCTGTTCCTTCTTTTAGTCCTTTCTAAGGGTCCTAAAATGTCGATCCCAACCCGTTCGAATGGTGTTCCCACTATTGGCATTTCACCCAACGAGACTGGGGGTGTCCGTTGCTTGGGTGGTACACGTTGGCACTGGGCACAGGATTTGACATGCCTGATAATATCAGTGTTTACTCCTGGCCACCAATAATGAGTGGTTATCCGTTGGTTTGTGGCGTTCTGTCCCATATGTCCGCTGAAGGGAAGAGAGTGCCCCATTTCTAGGATTTGGCATCTGTACTGTTTCGGTACTAGGAGCTGGTTGTAACCTTGGTCAGGCTTGCCCGTTCTGCGATAAAGTACGCCATCCTTAGAAAAAATGTCCCCGTGCTGTCTGGGTTCCTTAGCTATGGGCAGTTTCCTAAAGCAGGGGGCCAAAGTAGGGTCCTTTTGTTGCGCTTCTTTAAGTTCCATGGGTAACAAATTAGGCGCAGGCTCCCGTTCCTTCTTGGTTTGCCCTCTTGTAGTTACTGCTGCCACAATCGGCTCTTCCGTTTTCCCAATAAACACGTATCTACCGCCAAGTATGACTGGGTAGATGGGGTCCTCCATAACAGCCGCTTTGATCACACCTCTGACAAAGTCAGAGTGTATCTCCACCAATGCGATGGGAAGCGCTGTAGGTGCCTCACTCTTAACAACTCCACAAAGTTGGACGGTCTCTCCTGTCTCTTGACCGGGTTTAACCAGGTTTCTGGCAACAATGCAATCATAAGAAAGCCCCGTGTCAAATAAACAAAGACTTTGAGAACCGTTCAATATAACAGTACCTCGCGTAGAGGGTGTATCCCCAACAGGTTGGGAATCACTGTCAATAATTCCGCCTTGCGAGACTGTTAGTAAGCATCCGATGCGTTTAGGCTCGGTGTGCTCACTCTGATCATTATTCCCGTGCGCAGGGGTTCTCCCTTTGCCACCTTGTCCTTTCTGGCTGCGCTGCCATGTAAGGCGGTCGGGTTGATCAGACTGTTTACTGTGGTTGCTGGGGTACTTGGTTTTGTAGAACTTAGATTTTTCAGGAGGGGGGTTTTGAAGTCCAGTTTCTCTGTGGTTATTCTGATTAGAAGCATGAGAAGATTGGTCTAGATTATTCTTTCGACAATGCTCCTCTGTTGGTTTCCGTTTTGTGGCCGGTAGTTCAGCCAGTGCATTGTGATATCGCTCAGACTTTTCTAAGATGTCTTCGAGCTTTTCTGCTTCCTGCTCAGCTAGAAATCTCCGGGTATCAGCAGACAAAGTGTTCTTTATTTGTTCTGTTAAAACAAATTCCTCCAGACCTTCATAGGTACAGGGGAGCTGTGAAAGCTCAAGGCACTTTGTCAAGTATCCCTTCAAACGAGACGAGAACTGCTGGAAAGTTTCAGAGCTCTCCTTCCTGCTGTTGCGTAACAGTTGCAAAATTTTTCGAGCATTCATTTCAAAGCGCTCCAGTAACGCTTTCTTCAACACATCATAGTTGTCTTATTGGCTGCTTTCCAGTTTGGCGTAAACTTCATACGCACTGCTTTTCAACGCCTGAGAAAGCTTCATATTCCAACGCGACCTCTCTAAACCGTACAGAGTTGCAATTTTCTCAAATTTTTCTAGATACGTGTCAATCTTCTCCTTAGGACAAGGGAAAGATTCTAGAGCGAAAGACATAGCGGTGCGATGAGTAGATTGTGTGTTAGAAGGATCAGTTAAAGAAGAATGAGGAGAAGACTCTCCATTGCTGGAGGTAGAGGCAGCACTCCGACTTTGGAATTCTAGAGTTTTAAGAGCCAACTCGTGCTGTCTCTGTTTCTCTTTTTCCTCATGCTGTCTCTCCTTCTCTCTTTCCTCTCTCTCCTCCCTCTCCTTCTCATGCTGTCTCTCTTTCTCTCTTTCCTCTCTCTCCTCCCTCTCCTTCTCATGCTGTTTCTCCTTCTCTCTTTCTCTCTCCCTGCGGATTTCCATTTCCTCATCCATCTTCCTCTGCTCTCTAGCTTCGTCTGCTTTCCTCTCCGCATCATATCTGTCAAGTTCGTCCCTGACAAAAGCTTTCGCTTCCTCGCCTTCCAAACCTTCTTCTCTTGCCTCGTCCCTGAGGATCTGTCTAAGCTTCGCCCTCTCTGCCATAGTAAATAGGTGACTGAGACTTAGACAAGAAAAAAATCAGAAAAAGGATACTCTGGTTCCTACCACTTGCGAGAAAATACCAAAACAAAAGATGATATACTATAACCTGGGATACCTCCTCCAAATTAATAAAGTATCTAACTATCGCTGCTATTTATCGGCAATACAGCACCTAATGCAGACGACTATGCCAAATAAATGGTAGTTAAGATTACTCACTGAAAAATAAGTTGCTCCAGTGGAAACAAAATAATTATTGCAAAATTTTAAGGAGAAAAAAAAATTCCCTTAATTCCCACTATCAAGTTCACTCCCTGAAGACAGTTAGGGTAAGGGAGGCAATTACAGAACGTATAGTCTGATCGCGCTCCTTAGCTTAGCTCAAACACCTACTTCTTCAGAACCCTGTGAATGTTATACACTCACAAAACTTTACCAGCGTTTAGTATTACAAAATCAGTAATTAACATATATTCCGACAATATCAACCTGTAACTCAAATGTATAATGCTCAAAATGCTGTGGAAAACCAATTATTAATTGTGTGGTCAGCACGCACATAAACAGATCGTTATGTCTAGGGGATAAATTATTTTTAAAAATATAACAAAACTCCACGAAACAATCACACTCTTACTCTATATCAGAATAAAGAAAATTAATCCTGCAAACGAGCTGATTTACGTATTTGCTCATGACTAGAGTTCAATTCCCGGAAAAACGAGCCACTATTCTGTCGTCTCGTTTTACTGTTCAAAAGTTCAAAATCCCGTTAAACGAGCCAACCATTCTGTCGTAGATTTTTGATAGGGAAATTAAGACTTGGGTTGGTCCCTTCTGAATAGGTTAGAATGAGTGATAGCCACAGTGAGATGTGATATTAGAAATAGAGTTCCACGAGGGAGATGGTAGAAATTTATAGAGGCTGTCCCGGAAAATCGAGAATCTCTCTCTCTCTTTCCGCCTATCATCTACAACAGATCCAAAGGAGTCCAACAGTTTATAAAAAATATATATATTAATATATATCTATCCACTCACGTGCCCGCACATACAATTGACGACAGTAAGACACACAGACGTGGGAACACTATAACAATTATTATATAGATATTATGGGAACGAACTGACCACCACACTGAATTAAATGTATGTATAGTTTAATTATCATAGTAAACTTACATCACAACATATAAAATACATCAAAAGCATACACATAGTCATAAAAAATCAAGGAATGCTACAATAGTGATAGACCCGTTTGTACGGTCCTCCCCTGGATATATAGCTCACAATCCCGTTAGAAGAAAGTGATAACCCCAAGGAGTTACAGATGCATATGATTGAGTTTATGGTTTCCCCCTTTTAAGGTATGGACAGACTTGATACTCTGCTTTTCTAAGGGTGAATATTGTTAGCAATAACTTGCATAAAGGAAATTACAACGTGGGTGACTCAAACAAAGAACATCCTTCAGTCTACTTTCCCTCGGTTCTTTCATCAGGGCCCTGATATACTTACAATCGTGCTGTGGTTCGCCGTCTGGCGCAAACTTTGGGACACTCACACTTTTTATCTGTTACTGTCGTTTAATGAAACCGATCCCAGCTCTGCAGATTTGTTTGTTGGTTTCATCAAAAATGGATCTGGGGAGCGTCTGCTTTATGCGATAGTTATTTCAGACTAAAGTTAGTGTCACTTGACTCACGAGGTAAGAATTAGGCTTAAACGAGAACACAATGTCAGAACACGAGGTTTCCATTAATTAGGAAGGTGACCTGTGGACAACTTCTCTCAACAAATAATCTTGGTTCACCACACACTTGTCAACAATGTCGGAAATTTAATGTTTTAGATCTCTGTAATTTTTCTCGCCACAAGGCAGCATGTACATTAGAGTTAGTGTAGAAATATGCACTGGCTCAAAGGCCCAGTATACGCATTTATTAGGTATGTCTCTGTACAAAACGCCGGCAAAGTTTGGGTTACCCCAGTATTCACTGAATAAAGAAAAACCACATATGAAATATGTTACATATTATGTACTTAATATAACTTACGTTATTAAAATGCAAGCGTACAGCTTGACTTATCATTTAAAACTTCCCGTTGAATAAGATATATTCATAAAATCATAAATCCTCATGAATTAGGAATACATACGTATTCCGTCAACATTCATGAGGCATCTAGCATTATAAGTTAGTTTAGAAAAATAGTCCCCGTCTGATTATTTAGCAGTTAAATTAAATTCATTATAGCTACATTGTTGTTTAAGCTAGAAATTATTATTTATTCTGCTTTCCACTGAAACACGTCACTATAAAATAATACAGACTATATAAATTAGTCACTCTGCACAAAAGAACTCGGGAAATAAAATAAGCGATCTAACACTTTGAACACTTCGAAAAATACTAGATATCATATATATATATATAATATTTACCTCAACACAGAACTACTAAGAACTACCACTTCGACCAAACTAAATGCCATCTCTATTAACAGTGATTCTTCGGAATCGAACGAAGGCTTGTTCTAGTCTTGACTGCGAAGTTACTGAGTGAATTAAGTCTCAAACTCTCGTTTAAGATATATGAAACACACACAAAGAATGTGCCCTATTTCCAAAACCACGCAATCTCTCGTCTTTCCTAACACTTACGTAACTTAGACGCATGCCGTAAGTGCCACCGGTGCGTTTTCACACCTACGTTAACAAACTGACCGAGAAGCGTGAGTGTCATGGAAAAACCCAGACTATATGTCTCATTCCCGAGCGCTGCGTGAGTGTCATATCACACTTCACTCCGAGAGAAACGTTAGTGTCAGGTATGACACCTAACCGGTAACTAGCCTGACGAAAACGCCCGTGACATGAGAAAAATACAGACGCATGTCTGCTATCTCTGTCTGCCCAGACGAGTATTCACACGTTCTATCGTCCACTGACATCTAATGCAATATAATGCATTTTAACGCTCTCCCGTCTAGTGTAGAGACTGATACGTTATGTCATAAATGCGTTTACCAGTATGAGAAAGAAAACGGTAAAGTTGAGAATGGGGAAGAAAATATCTTTCGCAAACGAATGGTTGCGAAAAATACAGGAAAAAGGTAAAGAGTGATAATAAAATAGAGGATACGGGTGAACGAAAAAGAAGAGGATATCGGCAATTTAATG
Organism: Oreohelix idahoensis; assembly: GCA_024509875.1. Taxonomy (NCBI): domain Eukaryota; kingdom Metazoa; phylum Mollusca; class Gastropoda; order Stylommatophora; family Oreohelicidae; genus Oreohelix; species Oreohelix idahoensis. The sequence goes on along the minus strand of JAMPIV010022262.1, from coordinate 25,054 downwards.
ATCATAAAACCTCTGTGACAACAGTTCGCTCTGAGTACTTCTCAGAGCAACATGTGATCGTGAACAGTTGACTACAGCTACTTCTCAGATCAACATATGATCGTTAACAGTTGACTACAACTTCTTCTCAGAGCAACATGTGGTCGTTAACAGTTCGCCTTGACTACTTCTCAGAGCAACTTCTGGTAGCGAACAGTTGACTGCGACTATTTCTCATAGCAAAATATGGTCGTAAACAGTTGACTACGACTACTTCTCAGAGTAATACGAGGTCATAAACAATACACTCTAACTACTTCTCACAGCAACATGTGGTCATAAACAGTTCACTCTAACTACTTCTCAGGGCAATGTGTGTTCATAAATAGTTCACTCTGACTATTTCTCACAGCAACATGTGGTCATAAACAGTTCACTCGAACTACTTCTCAGAGCACATGTGGTCGCAAACAGGTAACTTTGACTACTTCTCAGAACAACATGTGGTCGCAAACAGTTAACTTTGACTACTTCTCAGAAAAACATGTGGTCGTAAACAGTTGACTGTGACTACGTCTCAGAGCAACATGTGGTCGTAAACAGTTAACTGTGACTACTTCTCAGAATAACATACATCTGAAAAAAAAATACACATACTCGCAAGCTTGCTTACTTAGTCGTTCATCTTCTACCCTGGAGTGCAGAGGTTTGCCAGGGAGACAGCGCCATACTTTCATATCAGCTGTCTTCCTCCTGGCCTGGTTAAGGTCTAGTCCTCGGGTCCTTTAGAGATTGTGTAATGTTGTCCTCCCAGCGAACTCTGGGCTGTCTTGGAAGTCTGGATCCCTGGCTTTTGGTTTCCCATACAGACATCCAAGCAGAAACGGAATCCACATTAATACTTGCATGAACAACATACTGTACAGTCACGAAGATCTGACACTATTACTTGTAAGAACAACAAACAATCTGGAAAAGCCAAAATAACAACTTGTCAGAACACTACATTCACACACAACCGTATGAAACTTGTCAGAGCATCATACAATCACACACACACGGGCAAAAATGGTCAAACAGCATAGCATCATACACAACAGTTTCAAAACATATGAGAGGAACATACAATCAATAGAACGCTTCAGAAAGTGTGAGAAGAACATATAATCGCATATCTTCTTCTTCTTTGATCCTTAGCCGCCGACCGTCAAAGCAGTCAGTGGCCATCACGCCTAGTGGCGTCTTATAGGGTAACAACAAATTGATTCCACTTTGTTCGGTCGGTTGCCATCCTTCGTACAGTGCCCCAACTCTGGTTCATTCTTTGCATATCAGCCTCCACAGTCCTCCGCCAGGTTGTTTTTGGTCGGCCTCTCTTTCGTTTTCCTTCAGAGGTCCAAAGCATAGCTGTTCTTGTGATGGCATCGGGGTGTCTTCTGAGGACATGACCAACCCAGCTCCAGCGTCTGCCAGCTATGATGGTGTTCATGTCCTCTTGCTTGCTCCGAGTAAGCAGATCTTGGTTGGTGATGGTATTTGGCCAAAAGATTCGGTGAATTTTTCTTAGGCATGTTGTGTGAAAAGAGGACAATTTCGACATTTCCTTCTCTGTAACTCTCCAGCATTCCGCACCATAGAGAAGCACAGAAAGCACACAGCTCTGATATAATCTTAATTTTGTGCTTGTGCTGTATTGAGAGGACTTCCAGATGTTGTTTAGGCTAAAAAAGGCTGTTCTTGCCTTATTCATGATAATGTTGATGTTATTTCCTGCCCCGCCGTCTGGTGTTACTATGCATCCTAGGTATGTGAAGGTGTTTGTCTGTACCAGGTGCTGATTCCTTACTGATTTGGGCTCAGGTTTGCTCACACTGAGCGTCATGACCTCTGACTTCTTTAAATTGATGTTCAAGCCCACCTGCTGGCTATATTTATTAAGTCTATCCGTTTTTCCTGGATGTGTTGATGAGAATGTGCTAGTAGTGCAATGTCATCTGCATATTCCAGATCTTCCAATGTAGAAAATGTAGTCCATCTTATTCCTCTTGGACTGCCCTCTGTTGTCTGTTAAAAATAGAGTGGTTGATAAGGGGCATCCCTGTCGTACTCCTGTCTTCACCTCAAAGGTTAGGTTGCTCTGCCCAACACTACACGTAAAGTTGGCATAGAGGCTTTTTATGATTGACACTATGCAACTTGGAATTCCATAAGTCCTCAGTATTTTCCATAAACGTATCGCCATTATATTTTCCGGATCTTCTATGTAAGAGTGTCATAACGAGGCTTCTTGTTTTGTTATTCCATTTTCTGCTTTTGATTATCGTTGATTGCTGAATTAATTGCCTTTATATTTTTTTCGGTTTTGTATGTTCTTTGCTTTATTATTGCTCTTCACCAGCGTTGTTATATCTCATATATATATATATATATATATATATATATATATATATATATATATATATATATATATATATATATATATATATATATATATATATATATATATATATATATAAAATTACGTGTTTGTATTTTCTATAGTATTTTTCTTTAACGTGTCTATATTTCTTGTCCTTGTTGCCTATTTGTAATTGTGGCTGACGAAGGGTGAAACCCGACACGTCCCGTGTTTCATGTGTACCGTTAATTTTTTAAACTTATTCAATACCGTTTTATCTTTTAATATATATATATACATTCGTCACCTCGTTACGTAAGTGAATCGTGACTAACCACACTGCTAACTAAGCACCACAAAAATAGTAGTAATTAAATGTGAACTACCATAACTCACTATCCCCGCGCATATCTATCTATCTATCTATCTATCTATCTATCTATCTATCTATCTATCTATCTATCTATCTATCTATCTATCTATCTATCTATCTATCTATCTATCTATCTATCTATCTATCTATCTATCTATCTGTCTGTCTGTCTGTCTGTCTGTCTGTCTGTCTGTCTGTCTGTCTGTCTGTCTGTCTGTCTGTCTGTCTGTCTGTCTGTCTGTCTGTCCGTCCGTCTGTCCGTCCGTCAGTTTGTCTTTCTGCCTCCCTGTCTGTCTGTGCGCCGTTCATCCCAACTAACATAATTACCGATGTATGTTACGTCGGTCGGTCGCACTCAAAATAGTAACTCGCGCCAGAAAAAAAAGTGCACAACGCACGGTGTGCAACTTGCGCGGCGTGGGTGTTATATAAAACAAACAAATGCTTTTGTTTTTTTATTGTTTTTTTTTAATTCTTTCACGAAATTAGTAGCGCTCGACAAAGAAAAAGTGCGTAAAAATTGGTGTGCATGAGCCCTCACCCGATGTGCAAATCATGAAAACTTGAAAGTTTTTGTTAAAACCACTTATTATCAGGGAACACTATTTGAAAACAATCCACGCACTTTCACACGAAATGTTGTCATCAAAGGACTTTTAAATTGAATCTAAACTAACATAATTCTCGCCGTGTGTAAGTTGGTAACAGCTGAGGAATGCAACCGTGTTGAAAAATTGTATTGTTTCCATTATATATTCTTCTTCTTCTTCTTTGATCCTTAGCCGACGACCGTCAAAGCAGTCAGTGGCCATCACGCCTAATGGCGTCTTGTATCATCATCAGTTGCCATCTCCACAACGGAGGTTGGCTGTAATGGATCTCCAACGTCTTCTGTCTCTTGTCTTGGTGGTACACTCTGATAGACTCTTTCCCGTCCATCTCTTGATGTTATCTTCCCACTTATAGCGCTGTCTTCCCCTTGCACGTTTACCTTCAACTCTCCCTTCTGTTATGGTCTTCTGCAAGGTGTTATGCCTTTTTATGTGGCCAAAGTATTTTAGCTGCCGAACTTTGACCTCTCTCATTAGTTCTCTTTTCATACCTAGATTTTCTAGGACCTCCTTATTTGTTTTCATCTCTTTCCATGAGATACGCCCCATTCTTCTATATATCCACATTTCAAGAGCCTCAATTCTTTCTTCCAAATGCTTATTCATCGTCCATGTTTCTGCACCATACAGAAATGCAGAATATATATAACACTTTATGATTCTCAGTTTTAATTTATGAGATAACTGTTTGGATGTCAGTATATGTTTCAACAACAAATTGATCACCGGTGCCATCACCGGTGTCAATACCTTGTCGAGGTGTGGCGGCTTGCATACCCTGATTACCCCCAGAGCTATGCCAGTGAGAGTTTTACTCCTGGAAGGTTCTACCAAGCTTCTTAAACGTTCATTTTTCTCATTTACCAACAGCCTCTTAAACGTTCGTTTTTATTTTCCTATGTTTGTTTCCTTCAAGTCAAATGTTTTGTTCTATTTATTTATTTTGTTTGTCTGCGGCTTGATGTTACAATCTCCTCTTCCCATCCCACTCAATCTCCTATCTGTCGATCTCCCTGTATCGACTGGTCGCTTCCTAATTAGAGTTAAAAACCAATCCCGGGAAATGTTGAACCAGCAGCGCGATTCACCCGTGGCTTCGTTCTAATTGATAAATAATACCCCTCTAAACGATCAGGCTAGACAACTCAACAATTCCAATGTGTGTGGTGTCTGTGTGTGTGGTGTCTGTGTGTGTGTGGTGTCTGTGTGTACGGTGTCTGTGTGTGTGCGTGTGGGCAGGCCCTACGAGAAGAGGTGCAAGTAGAAAAAAAGAGGAAGGGGAGCAGGACCATTTGGCAAGGCCTCACCTTACAGAAAGGCCGCACCTTACAGAGCGGCCTCACCTTACAGAGCGGCCTCACCTTACAGAGCGGCCTCACCTTACAGAGCGGCCTCACCTTATAGAGCGGCCTCACCTTAAAGAGCGGCCTCACCTTACAGAGTGGCCTAACCTCACGCTTTTGCTACATGCCCTTTTTTAAAAATAACACTCTTTCCTCGTTTTAGTGAGGCACGTCTCTTTCAACCTAGTCGGCTATATTAGGGCGCATGTCCAAAAATAAAAGACCATTAGGTCTGATGACTTTTTTGTTGTTTAGGTAGTTCTATAGCAGATACTGCCGTAGGGAGTGAAGTGTTGTAGACTTGACTGTACTAGGTTCAGCTTCGATAGGTGGGATGACTAGTTTACTTCCTGGCTGCCTTTGGCTTCCCTAACTCAAGAACAGAGCAAGGTACTCGTTTACAGCTTGGTAGAATGGAGCGTCACGCCACCGTGTTTCGAACCTGGTTCCTTTGTCGCGAGAGGCCAGTGCTGTAGCCAGTCGTACGCTTGCCTTTCTTTACATTACATTATTTAAAACTCCTCTTCCCAAACAATGTAAAATAGAGCAGGCTTCATCTCAGCTCTCATAGGGCTTGTATGTGTGTGTAGGCTGGGGGAGGGGAGGTGGTGTTTAAATATAGGACAATTATCCGTCGATTTTGGTGTACAACATTATTTCTATTCTGAGATATCATATGGCAGACAAATAGATTATACGAACAACACACAAAAAATGATGCATACAATAACAAGTGGTAATATTCAGACTCCGCACGGGCCACAACAGATTGGGATATCATCTATTCAACAATCTAAAGATAGAAACTACAGATGAGTGTGAATGTGGCACCGATAAAATGACTGCTGAACATCTGCTTCAAAGATGCCCAACATTTGAGGAACAGAGAAAGCTCCAATAGCCGTCACAGTTACCATTCCTGTAAAAGCTCTGTGGAGATAGAAATAGCCTCAAGCTAACCACTGCTTTCTTTGAACATATTCAAGTTGACGTCTGAGAGTGTACTAGGGAAAAGAAGATATACGAGTACTAGTAAGTCAAATCTGTTGAGATATTATTGCAAAGATCTTTGATAAGCGATTTCTGTCTCGTGTCCATGTCGCCTATACCCTGTTCCTTACTTTCAATTTCCTACTATCTTTCACCTTCTCCTGAGCAACAAAACCTGTCAAGACACATTGAAATTGCCAGCTATAATTAACAAAAACACATTTGTAAATACGAAGACTGATGACTGAATTTAAAAACGTCAATTAAGTCATCACCAGCCTTTGTAGAGAGTGCAAAACTTGGGCCAATGAGAGGGCAGAGCAGGAAATTGATCAGCTGATAAATGAGCGTGCTAGAGATGATGATGCCATTGGGTACACTGATGGGTCTGTAATCCGTTGTGAGAAATCTGGATGGAACTGCTAGAGTAAAGAGTAGAATCGTCGCTGAGCATAGCGGGGCTCACATGACAACAACCTCCAAGTGAATGGAGGTAGAGGTAGCTACTGCAGTATTAAAGTACCTGTTTGAAACTTTACTAACAAGTGCGGTTATTGTATCAGACTCACAATCCATGCTTCAGAGGGTCCATAGTGGATGGCTTCGGATGGTCCATAGTGGAAGGCTCCGGCATGAGTGGAAAACTTCCATAGAAGTCTGGAATCTTCAGGAACTGGTGTGGATCTATTGTTTTAGTCATGTAGGGGTACGCTGCAATGAAAGAGCTGACAGACTAGCTTCAAGAGCACCCATAGAAGATCCACTGGATATTAATAAGGGAGAAATACTGAAGGCAATTAATGAATCCGTAAAGCTTCATTAAAGGCTGGGCAAGCCTTTTGCTGTCCTGGCCGGCTAATATGAATGATTTGTTCACAGTTTATTTAGACTGCTTGCCCTAGTTAAGTATTTGCTACTTTTTGTTCCTTTAAATAACTTATATAATGGTTTGTACTGTTAGAGATGGTTTTTTTTTTTTTGGTTCGGTTTTTGCCTTCTTCAGGCGAGGCGCGTGCCTTTCAACCTATTTGTTATATCAGAGCGCATTTACCATCCAAAAATAAAGTCAACTCTATTGACTGCTAACTCGATCAGTGTTGATAGATACTAAGTCCTGAGAAGGACTAACGTTATCTATCTGCTAGCATGAAGCCCTTAAAAGACTCGCCAGCTACGCCAACGCCCGAGCTAAGATGTCTTAGATATGGTGCCCAGACTCTAATTCCCGAGATTTACTGTCACCATTTTCACTCATTCTGAATCACCGGCACTTCGTTAGTTTAATAACATTGAGAAGTCAGATAAAAGTAGTTAGTTTACTGTCACTAACACATCTCAATTTGTTTTCCTGCTAAAGTCATAATGGAATCGCACAATATCACAGACGTCTATGTCGTACACTTCCCTCAATCTTACAATCCATTACACATATTTCTCAATGCCATCACTGACGTCTATGTTGTACACATCCCTCAATCTTACAATCCCTTACACATATTTCGCAATGCCATCACAGACTTCTACATCACATACATCCCTCAATCTTAAGATCTCTTACACATATATCTCAGTGCCATCATAGACTTCTAAGTCACATACATCCCTCAATCTTACAATCTCTTACACATGTTTCTCAATGCCATCACAGACTTCTATGCCGTAATCATCCATTAATCTTACAATCCCTCAGATATACATCACAATGCCATCACAAACTTCTAAGTCGCATACATCCCTCAGTCTTACAATCCATTACACGTATGTCGTAATGCCATCAGAGACTTCTATGCCATACACATCCGTCAATCTTACAATCCCTCATGAATACTTCTCAATGCCATCACAGACTTCTATGCCGTACACATCTGTCAATCTCACAATCCTTCACATATCCTTCTCAATGCCATCACAAACTTCTATATCACATACATCCCTCAATCTTAAGATCTCTTACACATATATCTCAGTACCATCACAGAATTCCAAGTCACATACATCTCTCAATCTTACAATCCCTTACACATATTTCTCAATGCCATCACAGACTTCTATGTCGTACTCATTCCTCAGTCTTACAATCCCTTACATATTGTAGTAAAATCCATCCGTTTTGCACCCCGCTCAATAAATTCCTCTTTCAAATCTCAAGTATCGTACAGTTTCAACCAATAAACCCCACCCCTATTATATTTGAATATTTGCCTAGGACAGGGGCAAACCGTACCACTAAAAAAATAAACAGTAGGAAATTAACTAACTTGTAAAATCTATTAATAACTACTGCCTTAGCAACGGTTATTAGGGCCATCGCCAACTAACAATTTGAATTTCAAACACTAAACGCGGGGTAAGTCCCATCCCCTAACACAGACGCGCAAACTCCACCCGCCCCAATTAAATGTGAACGACCGCTGTACGATTTAGCCATTTTTAGAGAGAAAAGAAAATAAAAAGCTGTCACCTCGTTCTATAGGGGAAGAGGAGAGGTGGATTTAACAGAAAAATAAAGCCTAAACTGTGTATTTGAAAAGAAACTTAGATAATGAAAATGAAAGGGATGGTTTGAAAAAAAACGATGATAATGATTACTATTATATCATAAAGACTTTCTTCATAATAAATTATCTGGACTTAGAACATTTATTGTATTAATATTTTAGTTCAGGGATAGGAGCACCATAAATTAAGAAAAAATTACCAAGATGAAAACTAAGACACATAAGTAAAAGAAAACTATGTAGGACGATACACAAAGCTTCAAGTGTGTGTGCCAGAAGTGAGTGCGACATTTCCTAATGGAAGCCAGTACGACACCATTGTAGAAGCAGTCATGATAGGAAGTAGGTTATGTCATGCCAACCTACGTAGATGCCAAATGCAGTATTACATGAACAATAAATAAAAAGAGAAAATATATTGGCTAGTGGCTTTCCAACTTTTGCGAATGCTAAAGCAGTAGACCAAAAAGGATGTTGGCTTTTGCAGAGCCTTACATGTTTAAATAGTATGCAAAATCATGCATAGACTGTTTGAAAGAAAGAAATAAACAGGTCACGGGACTTTTGCAGCTTCACATGTTGAGTTATGGAAAGAAATCACCACTTGAGAGATAGTGGTTTTGAAACTTATTGAAAAGAAAAGAATGAAAACAGACCTGACTGTGTATATAATGAAGGTAAAGTTTGGGGCCTAGTGTTCAGCCCACTTGTGTGACTCAGTTAACCATAATGTGTGTTGTTGTGGCATGAATCGAGTTTGTCTAAGTATGACAAATGAATTTCCCTGACTCGATGGATGATAACAGAATATTGGCCTCTCATAATTTTAGAACCCCTGATCATCTGTTGTAACTTTTACCGGCATGCAGCGGTACCATCAAAGAACAGGCTGATCTTCAGAATTCAACGTGGAGCGACCGCGATCTAAAGAATCAGGGACTTGCAGCTCACAGAGTTAGCTTCTCGGGAAATTTTCGCACTCTTATGCGAGCAGCCTGAGACGGAAGAAAATCGGTAGACCGGGGAAAACGTAGGAATCGCAACGTTTAACACATCGGCGAGGTACCCCGAATTTTGCTCAAGATCAAGAAAGGTGCGAAAATTTAACACGCCCCATTCAAGTTACATTCGATAAGTATAAATAGAGAACTCCGATAAACTGCATTTTATCGTTCGCTCTGACAGAATCCTAGTGCACTAGCATAGTCGGATTCCTGCTGGATTTCATCTACCTTCGTGACTATTGGAGTGTATTCTTTCTGTGCAGACGGTAATTTATACATTAGCTTCGAGTGATCATTGGTCGAGTTATTTCTATTGATTTCAATGGATTGTGGTGTAAATTTAACCTTATTAAATAAACCCATTTTCAAAGTTCTAGTGCAAACTAATGTTACAGCTAAAAGTATTTCCTAATACAATTGACGCGTAAATTTATTTTGCAGACGTTAAAGAGAATTATAACTTTAATACAGTTTAGTTCTGTATAGATAGATGTGCGTTTAATTATTTTTAACTCACGGGTAGTTTTCCTGATTTGTTAATTGACGACGCTAATAAGTAAATAGGCTAACTGTAATTTATCGCGTCAGATTATAATATGATTTGTAATGCATTTCTTGTTTTGATTATCTTTCATTCAGAACGATCATTCAACCTGCATCCCAGCAATTATTAACTATATACAGAGTTCTGCCAAACTCAATTTGATAACTCCAGTAACATATGAACCTTTTTAAAGCTAAACTTGTGGCGACCTGTAATGGGCCCCGCTCCTCCGAATTTAACTGAGAATAAGAGCCACCCAAGAAACACTTTTAAAATACTAGTTCATATAGGCGAGTCCTTAAAGGAAACTGGAAGCAGAACATATTTTATTCACTGCCCCTATTTGTGAAGAAAAAGCATCGATACCTGAACACTGTCTGTCACGCATATTCAGTGGATTTTAAACCCCCGCCCTCCCCCCCCCGCACCCCCCGAAGAAGAACTTACCTCAGTGTTTTTCTTAACTTGTGACATTACGGAAAAAGGAAGTTATCTCCACCAGCTGTGCCGATTTTAGGAACCACACCATACCTCACGCTTAGCCAAGTGCCTGTGCCATTCATTAGGAACTTTATCTAAACCAACAGTAGCCTTTACGCTTCACCGTCTGGCGATTTTTTGAGACTATTTGTTACCTCGTTAAATCTGGGGCCTGACACGGAAGAAATAAGAGGACCAGTCCATTATTCCACGGTATTAGCTGCTGTGATAAATAATTCCTAGATTGACAGAATTCACCATTTTGGTAAGTCTGCGTGTGTGTTTGTTGGGATGGCCAGCCCTAGTGTGTTTTTTTTTGAATGAAAGGAGATTTATCTTTTCTTTACCCTTTTAATTAGTTCGACCTTATACTAAGGTGCATTATATTCCTTGTACGGGATCTCTCCTAGCGGGATTGGGTAACTGTGTACATTTCCCCTCCCGTAAAAAATTTGTTGATTTAAAGGGAGACAATTGAGAACCCTAGCTTTCCTCTACACCCCCCCCCCCCCCTTCTTCTGTAACCCCTTGCCTCAGAGTAATAAATTTACCAGTGGGTTAAATTGCCTATCTCTGATCCCCCCCCCCCCCCCCCCCCTTTCTTGTCTTTTGGGACCGGGTTTTGTCTGTTAGTAGATATAAACGGGAAACGGTGGATGGGATATTTCTCCTCAAAAGCCCCTCTTCCCTAGTTATATTTGTATTCTGTAACTTTTTGATTTTTGACTGTAAATGTACAATTTTGTGTGAGTCCTTTATGATAATAAAGGTATGAATATTTATTTGTGTTGGTTGTCGGTTGGCCTAAAACTCCAAACATTTCCATCTGTGTAGTTTGTATTCATGTACGTTGAGCGACAGAATCACCAAATCGGTGAGCGCGCCTGAGCGACTGGAACTGACACAATTGTTTGTGCAGAAGAGAGATAGGAGTAGTCTGTGAGAAAACAGATATTGTCGTAATAAGAGACTGTCCTTGCTCCTTCCCAGCGCTTGTGAATCTACTACCTCATTCACCTAAATCCTTATTCTCACAGAGCCTTCAATATCACTTTACGCTCTAAAGGGACCAATATTCATCAGCACCCTCTCAGATAAAAATTACGACAATATATGGTTAGCTCGTTCGAGATTCTGAACTTAGTTAAAATAGAGTGTGGTTGATTGTCTTTGTGAAGTAGGGTATAATCTTTAAAAGTATTACTTCCCCTAGACCAAGCCGTTCAGTATTTTGGGCCAACCACACAATAATTTAGACAGGTTTGTTTTTTCCACAGGAACAGGCAGTTAGTGATAATAAAAGATTGTCACATTTGTATTCTCTGGCAGAGGGAATTGAAAATTTTTGGTTATATAATTGCTGGGACTGCGTGATTGTTTTACAATCACTAAAGGTTATGAAGCGTTTGAGTTGAGCTAAGCTAAAGACGGATTGTTCTGATTTTTTAAAATTAAGTTAACTACGTCTCATCTCAAAAATTGTCTTCAGGGACGGAGTTTGTTGTTAGAGAATTAACATTTTCTGGGAAATTTTTTTTTTTTCCTTTTAAATTGTTTAATATAAATTTTTCTCTACTGTTAGTAAGAGTAGATTCTTTTCTAGTGTAACTTACCATTTAATTGGCATAGTTGCTTGCGTTACGAGTCTTAAGTGACAATAATAGCGGCGATAAGTTAACACACGAGGTCATTCAGTAAATTTTTTACTTTGTTTTTCTCGTAGCGGCTTTGAGTTTTTTCCCCTTCTTGTTCCATCTTACTATTCTCTAGTCTTAGAAGCATCCAGTTCTTTGACAATGGCTGAGAGAATTAGGATAAGATCCATTTTGAGACAGGAAGCGAAAGACTCAGGATTAGACACAGAAGCCGCGAATCTGTTTATCACCCAGGAACTGCAAATATATGACGCGGAGCAACAAAGAGCAGAAGCTGAGAGGAAGGAAGAAAGAGAGAGAGAAGAGAGGGCAGAAGCTAGGAAGAAAGAAGCGGACGATCGTCAATTGGAACAGAAGAAAATTGAGGCAGAAATGGAAGCCCGCAGAGAGAGAGAAAGAGAGAGGGAAAGACAACATGAATTAGCGCTCAAGGCTTTAGAGAGTCGGAGTGCCTCTACTTCAAATAATGGAGAGCCGTCTTCGCCCCAGTCTCAAACAATGGATCTCTCCAGCACTCAGTCTGCCCAATTAACTGCGATGTCTTTCGCTTTAGAGTCTTTTCCTAGCCCTAACGAAAAAATTGACAGCTACCTAGAAAAATTCGAGAGACTCGCGAATCTTTATGGGTTAGAGAGTACCCGCTGGGCGCTCAAACTTTCAACGTCACTGAAAGGCAATGCTTATGACGTGTACACAAAGCTGGGACCGAATCAACATGATTACGACATGTTGAAGAAGGCCTTACTACAGCAGTTTGAGATGACTGCCCGAAAGTTTCTGCAGTTGTTCAGAAACAGCCGAAAAGAGAGCACGGAAACATTTCCCCAGTTCTCTTCACGTCTCACGGGTTATCTGACAAAGTGCATTGAATTATCTGACCTACCTCTTACATATGAGGGACTACTTGAACTTGTTCTTGTGGAACAGATAAAGGCAACTATGTCAAACGAAACCCGTAGATTTTTGGCTGAACAGGGCGCAGTCAGGCTTGAGGACATACTCAATAAGGCCGAACGCTATACCAATGCAATGGCCGAACTTCCCAGCACTAAACGTAAACCCACAGATGAGCCATCTCGTAAACAAAATCTAGAGCAGTCATCCTATTCCTCTAATTCCTCTCAGAATTATAACCAACGAGAAAATAATACCCAGAGACCTCCCCAGGAAAAATCGAAATTCTACAAAACCCGATACCCCCCCCCCCCCCCAACAACAATTCTGATCAACCCACCAAGCCTACGTGGCAGCGCGGCCACCAAGGTCAAGGAAAAGGAAAGACCCCTACACCAGGAACGTCTGATCAGGGCAAACAAACCGGTCCAAACCGCGTTGGATGTTTGCATACAGCCTCGAAAGGTAGAGTCAATGTCAGTGATTCTCAACCTGAGGGGGACCGACCCTCAACTCGAGGAACTGTAATTTTGAACGGTACCTCAACCACTTGTCTCTTTGACACTGGATTAAGTTTTAGTTGTATTGTTGCTAGACACCTAGTCAAACCAGGTCAGGAGACAGAGGAAACCGTCAAACTTAGTGGAGTGTTTAAGAGTGATGCGCCCAGGACGCTGCCTATCGCACTGGTAGAAATACACTCTGATTTTGTCAGAGGAGTTATAAAAGCGGCCATTATGGATGATCCTATCTACCCAGTTATCCTGGGATGTAGATATGTGTTTATTGGGAGACCAAAGGAGCCGATTGTGGCAGCGGTAACCACAAGAGGGCAAGCCAAGAAGGAGAGGGAGCCTGCGCCAAATTTGTTGCCGAACGAACTGAAGGAGGCGCAACAAAAGGACCCTACTCTAGAGCTCTGCTTTAAAAAACTGCCCATGGCTAAGGACCCCAGACACAACGGAGACATCTTTTCTAAGGATGGCGTATTGTATCGTAGAACGGGAAACCCGGACACGGGGAATAACCAGCTCCTAGTTCCGACGCAGTACCGAAGCCAGATCTTAGAGATGGGGCACTCTCTTCCCTTTAGCGGACATATGGGACAAAACGCCACTATTCAGCGAATAAAAACCCACTATTGGTGGCCAGGAATGAACTCTGACATTGTCAGGTACGTGAAATCCTGCGCCCAGTGCCAACGGGTAGCACCCAAGCACTTGACACCCCCAGTACCTATGGGGCAAATGCCAATAGTAGGGACCCATTTGAACGGGTTGCTGTCGACATTATTGGTCCTCTGGAAAAGACCAAAAGAAGGAACAGGTTCATCCTGACCTTAGTTGACACTTGCACTATGTGGGCCGAAGCTGTACCGCTAACATGCATAGATTTCAAGCATGTTGCAGAAGCCCTCGTGCAAATTTTTACACGGTTGGGATTCCCTCAACAAGTTTTGACGGACAATGGATCCCAATTCCGTAGCCTGTTAATGGAGGAGATCTTTAAGATCTTGAGGGCCAAACATATCCACACAAGTCCCTACCATCCGGCCGGAAATGGGCTCGTGGAACGGTTTAATGGCAGCCTCACCACCATGTTACGTAAGCTGGGTCAGGAGAAACCGGAAGACTGGGACCTATATATATCGGCTGCCTTATTCGCCTACCGAGAGGTACCCCAAGCGTCTACGGGATTCCCGCCTGCTACACTTTTATTTGGCAGACCTATAAAGGGGCCATTAGAAGCCTTACTTCGGTCCCTGACAGACCAAAAGGCTGACGAGACAGTCGTTTCTGCAAGCAAGTATGTATCTGAGCTCAAGAAAAGGCTAAAGCTAGGATGGGATCTAGCTACAACCAACCTTACGAAAGCCCGCGCTAAACACGCTAAAAGATACAACAAAGCTGCAAAAGAGAGAGAGCTCCAACCAGGGGAGAAAGTTTTGTTGCTACTCCCAACCGGAAGCAATAAACTTCGCATCGGATGGCAAGGGCCGTTTACCGTCCTTAAAAAGATCTCACGTACCAATTACAAGATCTCCATCAAAGGAAAGGAGAAGGTCTTCCACATAAATCTGCTAAAGAAATATTTGGAAAGACCGGTGCCATCCTCCGAGCATCTCCTGGCTGTCGCCATAGCAACGGAAGACGAGGAAGATGATGATGGTTGCATGGAGTATCCACTGCAACCCACAGAATCCTTTAAAGATGTCAAGTTCGGCGACAATCTCTCACCTGAACAACAAACAGAAACCAGGGCTCTACTAAAACAGTACAGTGCAGTCTTAACGGATGTACCTGGTCGAACAAATCTCATTGAATTTGATATGAAATTAACAAACGAGACCCCTGTTCAAACCAGAGTTTATCCCATCCCGTACGCTAAAGCGGATGCACTTCGCGGAGAAATAGACAAGCTGCGTCAGGCAGGAATTATCAGTGAGTCTACATCTCCTTACAGCTCGAGTGTAGTGCTGTTGCAGAAGCCCAATAAGGAAGTTAGGCTGTGCATTGATTACAGGTTGCTAAACGCTGTAACGGAATTCCAGCCCGAACCTCTCCAAACTGTTTCTGAGTTGTTCACCAAGCTCAGCAAAGCAAAGATCTTCTCCAAGATTGACCTCAGTAAAGGTTATTATCAAATACCAGTCAAGGAGGAAATTAAACCTTTGTTAGCTTTCAGCACTAGCGAAGGACATTACACATTTAATGTGATGCCGTTCGGTTTGCATAACGCACCAGGAGTGTTCACCAGGATGATGAGGAAGCTTCTAGAGCCTTTGCAAAGTCCCCATATCCATAATTTCATGGATGACATATTAATTGCATCGGAAACCTATGAAGAACATATTGCTACGGTTGCTATGCTCCTCAGGAGACTACAGGAAACGGGTCTCACAGCCAGACCTAGCAAATGTCTCATCGGGTTTGAACAGTTAGACTTCCTGGGGCATACTATTTCTCACGGATGCAGTTGGCCTATTAAGAAGAACGTGGAGAAAATTGTGGCAGCAAAAATACCCCGAACGAAGAAAGACGTACGTTCCTTCATATCGCTATGTGCATACTATCAGAAATACATCCAGAACTTCAACGGACTGACAGCACCTCTGACTGACCTCACCAAGAAAGGTTGTCCTGATAAGGTCATATGGGATCAAAAGTGCGAACACGCGTATAGCACTTTGAAAAGACAGTTGTCGGCATACCCCATCCTAAGTGTGGTGAAGTGGGATGTTATAAATATTTATAGGGAACTTAGTGTACTGACTGAGATCAGCTGTGAAGGTATCTATATCTATTAAGAGTAGTGTATTATAGATAACCTTACTTGCTACCACATATCTATATATCTCAGTCAGAATTATTCTGGAATAGTGTGATGACTACGTTATGTGTCTAGGGTATGTGTATGATGAAGTGTAAGTCACAACAACAGACAGATAAACAATTTAATTTAATCCACTACTCTTAACAACACTGTGACACTCACATACATATAACACTCTATGAGAATATCTTAAAGAAATCACTCGTAACTTTTCAAATAACAATATGTATTCATTACTGGCATGAATGAATATGTGTCCTGATTCAACTACAAGGGAACCAGGAATCACAATCAATTTAAATTACAAGTTATGTACAGAATGTATTTAATATGAATATTGTAGTGACATATATTATTACAAATGTTCTATGGGTGTCAGTTGTGTAGTGGTAAAATGAGGTAATACTGGTTTTGTTTTGTTCAAGCTCTGTTGGTATTTGTCATCATGACTTCAATAGTTTGTCTTTAGGGACTAGTATTGGAGATGTTCACAGTTCCTGATTTTAAGACAAGTAAATTCCCCTCTTAATGTTAATTTTACAAAGTCAGTTCAAGATGAGGGGACATAATGTTGAGCTCAGCTGGCCAAGTTAGCTTATCTGGCGTGATGGCGGCAGGAAAGGACTCCTCTGCTCGAATTCTCCTCTGGGCTCTGGAGACACCTCACTGATAGCTAAAAGGACCAAGGAGTATGCTGTCCGACACTGGATTCAGCAAAGCTCTGACTAGGTGCTGCTCAGTACCATCAAGAGCACTGTCCCACAATTCATACGAATAAACACAGATACGTTGATTAGCAATGAATTCTGGCACAAACTGGCACAAATTCCCATCTGCTTATCTTCCAGGCTTTTATTTAGCCAAATATAAGCTGGCTTCAACGCACTGATGCTTTATCAATCTTATTTAGACAAGTGGTTTCGAACTAACGCTCCCAAGTGTGTATATCAGCGAGTCTGACCAATGAGCCCCGTTTCGACAAGTGTTTGAAAAAATGTTACCTTTCCCCGTTTCCCCTAACAACCAAGATAGTATTTATAGCCCGACCAATCGTGGTTAGGCTTTCATTTGTTGCGCTCCAATCAATTTGGAGTTTACATGGTAGGCTATTTCTGTAACGTAAATTTTTTTCAAACACGTTAAAAAAAAATCTTATGAGCAGAAATGATTTTATGCTGTCAGGCACCCCCAATATTTTATTTTGGGTATAATTTATTAATTCCTGGACTATTTGCGTAACGTTTTACATATTATTTGTCAGCAAGCCCTAAGGAACCCAAAAATACAAATTTAAAGGAGCTACGTGGCTGCATTCAAAATATGCAATTTCTTCTACCTCCTGTTTCGAAGATGTGCTGTCTGGGTACTGTTATGTTTTCAACCGTAAACCCATCTAATGTTATCTTTTCTAATAAGAGTTTTTTATGATTTATAAACCTAACTCTGGGAAAGCGACGCGTGTTGCATGCGTTCCTGATTTTCAGCCCTCCCCTCTCTCTCTATCCTTTTGTCCATCTGTTCGTTCGTTTTGGTAACGCAGTATAATTAATGTTAGGATTAATTTAGGTCATTACGCAGGGCCTCTCAATGCTTTTCTTAGAAATGCAGCACACGTTTCATTGAAGAAGGCGGGTAATAATACAGTAAGCTTTTATATCAACGTGAAAGCGTTACAATTTGCAGACGAAGCAGAAAACAAGGGGGATTTCGAGTACATTCTTTGTGACAGCACTGTTATTTTTCCATTGCTCTTTTCTTTATTAATTTTATTTGTTAGGCTTCATATTTACCTAATAATTTATATATGTGGATTAGAATATTTCATGACACCTCCCCTCTTAAAACAGACATTATATGTCAGTCCTTTATTCTATATACACATAGAGAAATTTATTATTATTTCTGGTGTTTACGGTGATTCTCATCACACGGATGGCGGCTTAAAAAATCCGCTCCCAAATTGGTTTTTCCAGATATATACTCAATGCTAAAATTATATGGAGCCAGAAGCAAAGACCATCGGAGTAACCTAGAGTTCTCATGCTTAGCCTGTGCTAAAAAACGATAAAGGTTTGTGATCTGTTTGCAACTTAAATGCCTTCCCATATAGATAAATATTGAATTTCTTTATCGCCCATATTACTGCAAGACATTCTTTTTCGCTAGTTGAGTAGTTGATTTCAGCTTTATTCAACTTTCTGCTAGCATATGCCACTGGGCTTAATTCCCCATCCAATGCATCTGATTTCTGTAGTAGAGTTGCACCTAACCCAATATTACTTGCATCCGTCCTTACTATGAATTCTTGACTTAAGTCAGGTAATTTCAAAATGGGTTTACTTGTGAGCTTTTCCTTCAATTCTTGGTAAGTCATTTCACATTGTGGTGTCCATGTAATGCGATCTGGAAGTCCTTTACGTGTCAATTCAGTTAACGGTGCACATATGGAATTAAAGTTTTTTGATATACTTCTGGTAGAAACCACATAATGAGACAAAAGATCTCACGTCCTTCTTGGTTTGTGGTCTCGGGGCTTTCTGTAGTTTTTCTAAATTCTTTGGGTCAGGGGTCATATTTCCCTGATAAACTGTGTGTCCCAAAAATTCCAATTCTTTACATCCAACGCAACATTTGGTTGGTCGGGCTGTTAAATTTGCCTCCCTAAGTCGATCAAACAGCATGTTCAGAGAGTCAATGTGTTCCTCAAATGTTTCTGTTGCTATAAGGATATCATCCATAAAATTTGTTATACAGGGATTATTCAGAGGATCCAATAATTTTCTCATCATTCTAGAGAAGACACTAGGCGCATTCTTCAATCCAAATGGCAATCTATTAAACTCATAGTGTCCTTCTGAGGTACTAAAAGCTAGGTATGGTCTAACCTCAGGCTTTACTGGAATCTGATAGTAACCTTTACTCAGATCCACTTTTGAGAAATATTTAGCTTTATTTAGTCTGGCAAACAGCTGATTTGTATCCGGCAATGGATCCACCTGTCCTTCTGTAATAGCATTCAGTCTCCTGTAATCTATACAGAGTCTATGTTCTCCAGAGGGCTTCCTTAAGAGTACAACACCGGAACTATACGAAGACTCACTGTGCGAAATAATTCCTTCCTTCAACAGATAGTCTATCTCTTCCTTCAAAGCTTTCTCCTTAGCAAACGGAATCGAATATGGTTTCATACAGACAGGTGTGGGGTCTATCAGTTTCATATCATATTCCAATAGGTTTGTATGCCCTGGTCGGTCTGTTAACACCTCTGCATGATTATTTAGAACCTGTTGCACTCTCTCTTTCTGAGTTTTCGTTAAATGTGTACTGATTTTCACCTGTGCTGCTGTCTCACAGGGGTGTAATGGATATTCAAATGATGAAAGTGGTTCCTTTTTCATCTCCATGGCGATGGACAAGGTCAACAAGTGTGTCTCTTCCTGATGTTCTCTTTCCAAATATTTCTTCAGGAGATTCACATGATAGATTTTTTCTTTCCCCTTCTTATCTATCTTATAATTTGTTCTAGACACCTTCTCTAAAACTGTATATGGACCCTGCCATCCAATTTGTAACTTGTTCTGACTCCCGGGCAAAAGAAGCAGTACTTTCTCTCCCACAGCCAAATTTCTGTCTTTCGCCTTCCTGTTATAATAGGCAGCATGTTTCTTCCTGGCTTGTTTCAAATTTTCATTGGCAAGTTTCCAGCCAGTTTTCAACCGAGTGGTCAGCTCATTCACATATTGGTATGAAGATGTAATGTTTTCCTCTGCCTTTTCATCAGTCCACGTTCTTAACAAAGCTTCAAGTGGACCTTTTATTGGCCTTCCAAACAATAATGTTGCCGGGGCCATACCGGTTGAACTATGGGGTACCTCCCGATAAGCAAAGAGGGCGGCGTGCAGGTACTGGTCCCATGTATCTGGTTTTTCGTGTGCCAACTTTCTCAGGATCGACATCAATGTGCCGTTAAATCTTTCCACTTGGCCGTTCCCTTGGGGATGATACACACTACAATGGAAGTGTTTGGCCTGGAAGATCCTGAAAACTTCTTCAGTTAGTTTCCCCTTGAACTGAGAGCCATTATCAGTCAAGATTTGATTGGGAAAAACCTAACCTTGTGAAAATTGTGAGCAATGCCTCTGCCACATGTTTTTGAATCAATCGATGACAGGGCTACTGCCTCTCCCCACATAGAACAAGTGTCCACCAGAGTCAGAATGTAGCTGTTCCTTCTCTTGGTTCGGGTGAGAGGTCCCACAAGATCCACGGCAACTCTCTCAAAGGGTGTTCCCACTATGGGCATTTCCCCCAGAGTTGCTGGTGCAGTCCAATGTTTAGGTGCTACTCGTTGGCACTCTGGACAGGATTTTACATATCGTTTGATATCTTCAGTTATTCCTGGCCAGAAATAGTGACAAGCTATTCGCTGTCCTGTTGCGCTGATTCCCATATGACCACTGAAGGGAATCGCATGCCCTAGTTCCAACACTTTAGTCCTATATGAAGTGGGAAGGACCAGCTGTCCGTGACCATTGGATTCAGATCCAGCCTTCCTATATATCAATTTGTTCTTCATATAAAACTCTCCCTTGCCTGGAGGTGTATGAGATTTGGGCAACTTCTTGAAACATGGCTTGAGTGTTTTGTCCTCAGCCTGTGCCTTCCTCATCTCATCTGGGTGAGTATTTATGGGATTATCCTCCTCCTTCTTTGTCTGTGATCTGGTCTGCACTGTTGCCAATATCACAGGTCTCTTGGGATTTCCCAAGAAGACATATCTACACCCCAATATTAGAGGGTAGATTGGCTCATTTATCACTGCTGCTTTTATGATTCCTTCCACATATCGCGTTTTCACTTTTATTCGGGCGACGGGAAGTGTCATGGTAGCTACATCCTTGGTTGCAGTTTGAATCTCCACTGTTTCTGTGGTGTATTGATCGGCCTGCACCAGGTGAGAACTCACAACGGAATCGTAATCTAAACCGGTATCATATAAACATCTTATAGTGACACCATTACAGATGACATCTTCACACACTGGGGGGTGGTATGGTTCCTGTAATTCTTCAGGTTTGCCCTTCTTTTCCTTTTTCCCCGATGTCATAGCAGCAAAATGAGGAGGTTTCCTTCTACAATGGTCAGTGTCATGATTGTTCATCTTACAATTTTTACACCACCTTTTTCCTTGGTTGAAAGATTTTCTTTCATCATATTTCCTTTCATCGAATTGTGGGAATTTATTTTTATTTTTCATACCGTGGCCTATCAAATTGGTGCTTACCTTTATTTTGATCCTTAGGATCAAATTTATTAAAGTTCTGTGGTGCCCTAAAGTTATCCACCTGTTTCTTTTTATTACCTGTTACCTCTGCTTGAGCTGCTTGATACCTTTCAGCAACATTTAGCAACTCACCCAGCCTCTCTGCACCTTGTTCCATGAGAAACTTTCTCAGGTCTGGAGCCATGGACTCTCTTAGTTGCTCTATAAGGACCATTTCCTTAAGATCTTGGGTTTTCCCCAGAGAAGTCCATTTCTCCAAGTATGTCTCTATTCGTGCAGAGAACTGGTGATAGGTTTCACCTGACAGTAGTTTAGCATTCCTAAATTTTTTCCTGTAAAACTCTGCATTCTTTTCATACCTTAACAAAAGAGCCTGCTTTAGCATGTCATAATTTTCCTGATCACCTCTGCTCATTTTTGCAAAAACTTCATAAGCTGCCCCACGAAGTCCCTGAGATAACTTTAAGCTCCACCTTTCTCTCTCTAACCCATACGTGGTAGCTAATAGTTCATACCTATTTAGGTAGCTCTCAATATCATCGTCTTTCTCAACAAAATGATCTAAATGAAAATTCATAGCTGAGGTTGAGGCTCCTTGAGTAACCGTAGCATCAGAGGCAAAGGGACTGGCACCATTTTCAGGAGCATGGCCTTGAAACTCAAACTCCCTTAGTCGTAACTCATGTTCCCTTTGTAATCTTTTATCTTCTGCTTCCCTTTCTGCAGCTAATTTCCTCTCTTCCCTTTCTGCAGCTAATTTCTTCTCTTCCCTTTCTGCAGCTAATTTCTTCTCTTCTCTTTCTGCAGCCTGTCTTCTTTCCTCGGCTTCCAATTTCTTAGCCTCAGCTTCAAACTGTAACTTCTTAATTTCCTTGTCAGCCTCTAACTTTCTTTCGGCTTCAAACCTTCTTTCTTCACGTTCAATAAATTTGTCACATTCCGTCGTGACATAGGCAACCATAACTTGCCCATCTAATCCTAACTCTTTTGCAGTCTGAACCGCAGCAGATCGAAATTTGGCCAGGTCCGCCATTGTCTATTATGTAAGTTTATACAATGTCTAACCAACAATTCAATCTCTAATGGACAACACAGGCACCGTGAGCTCAACCTTATTTAATTCCACCCAAGGATACCTTTTAATTCTTATATTCCCTGAAGTGAATTACCCCAATATTTTTAATAGGGAAAGATTCAAAATCCCAAGAGCGAGACCCCAATATATGTGGTGAAGTGGGATGTTATAAATATTTATAGGGAACTTAGTGTACTGACTGAGATCAGCTGTGAAGGTATCTATATCTATTAAGAGTAGTGTATTATAGATAACCTTACTTGCTACCACATATCTATATATCTCAGTCAGAATTATTCTGGAATAGTGTGATGCTACGTTATGTGTCTAGGGTATGTGTATGATGAAGTGTAAGTCACAACAACAGACAGATAAACAATTTAATTTAATCCACTACTCTTAACAACACTGTGACACTCACATACATATAACACTCTATGAGAATATCTTAAAGAAATCACTCGTAACTTTTCAAATAACAATATGTATTCATTACTGGCATGAATGAATATGTGTCCTGATTCAACTACAAGGGAACCAGGAATCACAATCAATTTAAATTACAAGTTATGTACAGAATGTATTTAATATGAATATTGTAGTGACATATATTATTACAAATGTTCTATGGGTGTCAGTTGTGTAGTGGTAAAATGAGGTAATACTGGTTTTGTTTTGTTCAAGCTCTGTTGGTATTTGTCATCATGACTTCAATAGTTTGTCTTTAGGGACTAGTATTGGAGATGTTCACAGTTCCTGATTTTAAGACAAGTAAATTCCCCTCTTAATGTTAATTTTACAAAGTCAGTTCAAGATGAGGGGACATAATGTTGAGCTCAGCTGGCCAAGTTAGCTTATCTGGCGTGATGGCGGCAGGAAAGGACTCCTCTGCTCGAATTCTCCTCTGGGCTCTGGAGACACCTCACTGATAGCTAAAAGGACCAAGGAGTATGCTGTCCGACACTGGATTCAGCAAAGCTCTGACTAGGTGCTGCTCAGTACCATCAAGACACTGTCCCACAATTCATACGAATAAACACAGATACGTTGATTAGCAATGAATTCTGGCACAAACTGGCACAAATTCCCATCTGCTTATCTTCCAGGCTTTTATTTAGCCAAATATAAGCTGGCTTCAACGCACTGATGCTTTATCAATCTTATTTAGACAAGTGGTTTCGAACTAACGCTCCCAAGTGTGTATATCAGCGAGTCTGACCAATGAGCCCCGTTTCGACAAGTGTTTGAAAAAATGTTACCTTTCCCCGTTTCCCCTAACAACCAAGATAGTATTTATAGCCCGACCAATCGTGGTTAGGCTTTCATTTGTTGCGCTCCAATCAATTTGGAGTTTACATGGTAGGCTATTTCTGTAACGTAAATTTTTTTCTAACACGTTAAAAAAAAATCTTATGAGCAGAAATGATTTTATGCTGTCAGGCACCCCCAATATTTTATTTTGGGTATAATTTATTAATTCCTGGACTATTTGCGTAACGTTTTACATATTATTTGTCAGCAAGCCCTAAGGAACCCAAAAATACAAATTTAAAGGAGCTACGTGGCTGCATTCAAAATATGCAATTTCTTCTACCTCCTGTTTCGAAGATGTGCTGTCTGGGTACTGTTATGTTTTCAACCGTAAACCCATCTAATGTTATCTTTTCTAATAAGAGTTTTTTTATGATTTATAAACCTAACTCTGGGAAAGGGTAGTGTATTTTATCACTGTCCGTCTGAAAAAAAATTAGTGCATGTAGACTTACACGCGTGATGGCAGCATTTGTGAACCGCGCGACGCGTGTTGCATGCGTTCCTGATTTTCAGCCCTCCCCTCTCTCTCTATCCTTTTGTCCATCTGTTCGTTCGTTTTGGTAACGCAGTATAATTAATGTTAGGATTAATTTAGGTCATTACGCAGGGCCTCTCAATGCTTTTCTTAGAAATGCAGCACACGTTTCATTGAAGAAGGCGGGTAATAATACAGTAAGCTTTTATATCAACGTGAAAGCGTTACAATTTGCAGACGAAGCAGAAAACAAGGGGGATTTCGAGTACATTCTTTGTGACAGCACTGTTATTTTTCCATTGCTCTTTTCTTTATTAATTTTATTTGTTAGGCTTCATATTTACCTAATAATTTATATATGTGGATTAGAATATTTCATGACACTAAGGTTACCTGACCTTAAGAAACCTTTCATACTGAGAGTTGACGCGTCAGGTCAGTGCATCGGATCAACATTGCTGCAAGCCGATGACAGTGACCTGAACATGCTATTTCCAGTTGCCTATGGCAGTCGGAAACTGAATAAAGCGGAACGCAACTACAGTGTCGTTGAAAGAGAATGTCTCGCTCTGATTCATGGCATCAGACGCCATCATGAGTTTCTGTATGGTACTTTTTTCACGGTGCAAACAGACCATGCTCCACTAGCTTTCCTGGGTGCCAAGAAGGAATTCAACGCAAGGATAATGCGTTGGGCCTTGCTATTGAGTGTTTACTCCTCCAAAGTGGAATATATTCCAGGAAAACAGAATGTCGGAGCTGACTTCTTGAGTAGAAACTGGACCACGGAGGAAGAGGAGAAAA
>JAMPIV010022261.1:125000-257953 GCA_024509875.1 Oreohelix idahoensis | reverse complement strand
GGGCTAACTTAACTTCGCTGGTCCCTCGTTTCTACTCCTAACCCTCAAACTATGGTTCAAGAGATTAGTATCATTCTGGTAACCACCAACAACTATGGTAAAAGAATAGAAACGAAACGCTTTCTTGAGTATTGTATTTTCCGACATATACCTATGTGCTCCCCCCATCTTCTTATTCCACCATTCCATTTAACTCAGAATTTACCCTCGATGAGAATTAAACTTAATCCCTCGAGAGAAAACTTTCTTTACATTTAATTTGAATAGCTTTATATTTACTTTGCATTTAAATGAAAGGTTAATAGTACAGATAGAATATGTTTACATTTACATTTCCACTGATTGAAAAGTGTTCAAAACATAAATTGAATATGTTTTCATTTACATTAACACCGATTGAAAAGCTTAGATACTTTCATTAATTTTAAAGGGAACAAGTTTACATAGACATTTACACTGGTTTGAAACTGTAATTATTATACATAGAATGTCTTTACAGACGCTGGACCTTCTTCACAATTACTTCACGATACTCGAGGAACGTGTTTCAGCCACCAGACATGACAAGTGACGAGAGTGAACCAGTCTATAACCTGTAAAGAACAAGCATCGGATGGAGCAGAAACCAACCGACAAGATTACTGGTAGCTAAGTACCCAATCAAAGCTGCCAAGTGAACACTCCATTTTTTAAATCAGAAAGACTTTTTTTTCTCAAATCAGACCATTACCTATGAGGACATTTTAAAAACTCTATCTAAATTAAACGCACCTTTATTTATTTTACAATTGTTATCAATAATTGACTATTAAATTTTGTTATCTTTAAATATACAAATGTATTGTTGATTTAGTCATTTTGAGTGAAATACACACGTATATGTAAGTCATTTTTAATACTTATAACAGAGCTATTCGAGTAATATTTTACTGAGTTAGATCTGTTGGTGGATCATCACCATCAGAACGAGGGAATTCCTAACTCATAGAAGGTCAGGAAATATACACAGTTTACACGTACCTGGATCCTATCAGCCGTAGTACTTGATTTATTTAAATTCTTATGAGGCGCCCTAGAATTGATGCACAATTCTTCAGTTCACATCTCTGCCAAGAGTAACACTGAGCGAAAGGTAGAGACCTTTGAAGACCCTCAGTAGATACTCTAAACTTTCGCCACTGTTGGACCATCACTGCAGAGCAATGTTATTAAATCTCTTGACAATATGTATCATTCATTCATTCATATTCCTGAATCTGTCGGTTATATCAGTACGTGTTTTTTGTAAAGTGTGATAATTCCTGATTATGTATGATTCATTCATTTCTCTAAATCTCCTTTTGGAGCATGGATCCACCAATACAGATGGTCCACCTTGTAGACATCCTACACTAAAGCATGGATCCACCAATACATCTGGTCCCTTTGTAGGCAGCCTACACTAAAGCATGGATCCACCAATACAGCTGATCCACCTTGTAGACAGCCTACACTAAAGCATGGATCCACCAATACAGCTGTTACACCTTGTAGGCAGCCTACACTAAAGCATGGATCCACCAATACAGCTGGTCCACATTGTAGACAGCCTACACTAAAGCATGGATCCACCAGTACAGCTGGTACACCTTGTAGGCAGCCTAAACTAAAGCATGTGTGGTTTCTGTAACAATTAATGGTACAAGATGAGGTTCCCAGCCACATGTATGCATTGTTCTGTATTATTCCTCCAGGTTGTGTCTTTTCACATTGGTTGGTGTCATTTTATAAGTTATTGTGCCTTTCAGTAAGTGACTCCAGCCGGCATTTCTGGTATGATGTTGTCTATTAAACAAACGCGTATTTATGTCAATCCTACATGTGTACTTATCAAATATCTCTTTGGTCATCGGACATCTTGTCTATTCTAGAGAGCCATATCGGAGCACTGTAGTTTACCATGTGGGATTTTAGTCTTTGACATCTCAGATCATATAGTATACTACAATAATTATACAGCGATGTACGAATATGGGTAGTCAGTGAGACAGCTTTTGTTTTCTGCTTTTATTGTATCTATTGTCACAACCTTCATCCTATCTCATCCTATGTAACATTGTTCTCCATTTATCACGTGCCGATCCTTTATGGTCTGTGCCAACTGTCGAGGTTATCTCCCTGCCCACTTCCATGTTCAAGTCTGATTCCGATTCCACTCTCCATTTGTTGGTTTTATTATTGCTGGTTACATTCTTAGTAATTAGTTATAGTTAGTTTTCTAGTTGTAATTGGCGGTGAGAGTGTAACAAGGTGATAAGTGTTCAGGACGCCGACATTTGCATCCAATGAACACTTTTTGTAACACGAGAAGTAAGACACAATGAAGCTATAATTAATTTACGGGAATTACAGCGCACAGATGTTGACCATTACTAAACACACCATAGTGACTAACAAACGTGACACTTTAAAAAAGAATTGCTCTAGACAAGAAGAAAAGAATAAATGAAACAACATAAATACAAGATGAATGACTTACTTAGTCGTTCCTCTTCTATCGTAAGGTGTAGAGGCTTGGAAGAGAGCGCAACGTTATCCTATCGTCTGTCTTCCTCCTGGTCTGGTTCCATTCTACTCCTCCGTCCTTCAAAGATTATCTAATGTTGTCCTCCTAGGGGGTCTGGGTCGTCATGGAGGTCTGGATCCCTGACTCTTAGTATCCCATGCTTTTCGTGTTAGCCAATCTTCTCTCACTCTGCAGACATGGCCAAACCATACTAATGACACTGGTTATAACAAACACAAAAACAAATGAGAATACCACTAGGAAAATAAAAATTATGAGTTGCATGGAGAAAATGTTATGAATTCTCAACAATAAATGGACCACGTGACTGGTATGACAGATTATACTATTAACATGACTTGTCCCATAGCTTACTTCCCTACTTAGTCGTTCCCCTTCTACCGTGAGGTGTAGAGGTTTGGAAGAGAGAGCGCCAGACTATCCTGTCGGCTGTCTTCCTCCTGGCCTGGTTCCATTCTAGTCCTCGGTCCTTCAAAGATTGTCTAATCTCTGGGTCGTCCTCGGGGTCTGGATCCTTGGCTCTTTGTTTCCCATGCTTGTCGTGGTATCCGATCTTCTCCACTTCTGCAGACATGGCCAAACCATCTTAATTGGGACTGTTCTACTTGGGTCTGCAGGGGGTAGGATTTAAGGTCTTGACGTATCGTCTGGTTGCGTACCATGTCTCTTCTTGTTACTTCAACCACCTTCCTCAGATACCTAATTTCTGAGGTTTTGTCCCATAGCACCTGGCCTTTAAGGGCTGGCCACACTTTAGCATGGACAAATCTGCTTCTACATTTCCAACGAGGAAAAATAATTTGTCGTTGTAGCTAGCTTTACAGTTTTCAACAGCCAAAAAACAAAATAACTCCTCACGCAAACTGAAATGGAAAAAAAGCAATTTGTAATTCTAGGAAAATTTGGTACCATTACCTTTAGGATTGATGCTCGCAGTAAAATTGCATTGATCAATCAAATGCTGCGAGTTATGGTACCAGTGGAGACGTAATATACAAAGGAAATTTGAACGCGTAGAGAAACATTTTTTGTGCGTTAAAGGTGGCCTGGTTCGAATAGAACTATAACGAACAGGATGGATGAAAAGTGATAATTTTTTCACTTTTGCTTCCAGGAGGAAACAAGGTATGTTTAGGTGTAGATGACAGTGCAAGGCATGCAGTATTTGCAAAGATAATTGAATGCTAGTGTGTCAACACGTTAATTGATAACATTGTTTGTAACTTCTGCTAAGCCTAGCAAATCGTAGGATGAATGGAATGTAGAAGGACATATATGGAGTGTGTCGTAATTTTTGAAAAGATAGGCCTGAGATATTTGTTGTCCCGTCCGAGCAGAGGTGATAGTGATAGCTATGTGGGAGTAAGGTGTAAGAAATAGTTTCTGTTTCACAAGGGGTTGATAGGGTAAAAGAAAGAACAGTCTGGGATTGAGTAATTACTCTAATCCAGCTTATTTTTTACGACTGTATTTTTAAAAAATTAAACGCACTTTCTCTCCTTGTACAAACTACAAGTTACACTACACACACATATACAACATTAGGTGACAAATACGCACAAACGTGAAAACAACATATATGGGTAGGTTTTGACCAACACGATAGCTTAAGGTTTATTATGTTTATTATTACTAGAAACAAATCACAATATCAAAAGCATTTACATCAATGAAGTATAGTTTACAAACAAGAAAATTAATCCAATAGGCCCTCCCTCTTGTATATGAAAACTAGGAAGATCCCAACAGAGGTAATTAACCCAAAAAAGGATCAATAATTAACAGTGGGGGTAGGGAATATCCAGGACGGATAAAGAATAAATCCCTAATTTAACCTATCCCGAGAACACTCAGATTAGTGAGAGATAAAAAAAGAAGAAGATTTGGATGTTATTGGTAA
Source organism: Oreohelix idahoensis (assembly GCA_024509875.1). Lineage (NCBI taxonomy): Eukaryota > Metazoa > Mollusca > Gastropoda > Stylommatophora > Oreohelicidae > Oreohelix > Oreohelix idahoensis. The sequence continues at coordinate 253,487 of JAMPIV010022261.1, read as the reverse complement.
CAAAAGAAAATATTAAGTTTCTTTCTTCCAGTTCACTTAATCATTCGTACAGTGGCAACTTTCAGATTTGCTTACCCAATCGTTGACGCCGCATACATTCCATGGAATTAAACACTAACAGGTACTAAGAAAAAAATCAGAGTCCTATTGTTTGTCAATTTCAGCCCCAGACTATCCGGTATGCAGACTGTTTTTTTTTGTCCGGTAGTCGCTAAAGTTGATGCATTAGTATTTTTCTGGATATTCCTCTTTTCGTTGTAGGTACTGGTTTGGGATAAGTGTTCTATGTGATGGCACCGTCATAGGGATTAATACGTAATATTTTGTTCCAGTGGGGTCTAGCCTCAGGTGGCTGAGACACTCTCTGACGTGATAAAAATTTTAAAGAATGATACTCGTCGGCTGTTCTCTGAGGGAAATAGCCGAGTATGACCAGTGAGTTCTCTTGAGTATAATCCCGTGTTAAGAACTTTACTGTCAGATGTCATATTATTGCTGTTGTAAAGTTTCTTTATGATAAATAAAATTTACATAAACTTTATTTACGTGTGTCGGTCAGCTTGTCATAAACGATCCCAAATCCATTGATGTAGTTTTTCACGTCTGTGCATCTAACTGTCGTCACTTATGCGTGTGTGTATGTGAGTGGTGATATATATGTTAATATATATTCTAGTAGACTGTCTGACTAAGTTCTGTTGTAGAGATAGGCTGAAGGAGAGAAGTGTCTCGATTTCAGGGACAGACTCTAACTAGTTTCCACCATCTCACTCGTGAAAATCTATTTTCTTTACATTACCTCTCACTGGGCTATCACCTGTTCTACTCTATACAGAAGTGACCAATCTATGTCTTAATTCCCCTATCAAAAATCTACGACAGTAATGTCTTGATATTGTTGTTATTGTAGTTGTTATTAAACAGTTTAAAGATGTTTACATTAAAAAAAAACTTGTGAAGAGCAAATATTTATGTGACCTGTAACCTTTTAACCTTAGACCTAAGGGTCTTTTATATTTGGACATGAGCCCTAATATAACCGACTAGGTTGAACGGGACGCGCCTCGCCAAAACGAGGCAAAACTTTTTTAACAAAATGAAATTGACTGTGTGCACCTATAATTGCCTAAACTTAACAGTCCCTAATCGCATAAATCTCTTGAGCATGCTTTATTACAAAACATCCCAGACCATGGAACTAGACACATATTATTCGGCAAGAAACACAGCAGTTGCAGATAAGAACAAACATAAGAAAGTCTCTGTTTGGATGTACAAGGACTTTACTTACGTGTTTTTGGTAATTTGTACGAGTGCCTCCAATATACCAATATACCGTCAAATATTAACTTCATTGCTTCATAGACGTTGTGCTGTTCGCTGTTCTAGCACGAAGATTCTCGACTTACATAATTAAGTTGTGGTCAACATTATAAAAAGCGAGACACCGTTCATTATGGTTACATGGTCTCATACAAGCAGATTATCATATTCAGTTACGTACTGTTAGGTAGCATGATATGTTGGGACTGGAGTGAAAGGTCAACAAACCTTGAACAAATCGGTGTCAGTGTGTGTTGCTCGATTATATCACGTATGAAACAATCAACTAATGACGGATTCTATCTCTAGACATTTTAAAAAAAGGTAGTCCCAAAATATATTTTATTTTTATAGGTCCAGCTTTATAAGATATTGTGACCTTTACCCTCACTAACTCTGTAGCAAACCTGGTACCAATTTACAGCTAGGTAGCCTGGAGCATAAGGCTACCATGAATAGAACCCGGACACGTTACCTTGAGAAGAAAGTGATGTAACCACTCTACCAATGAGACACTTTAATAAAAGATGTGAAGTGAATATCAGAATTGACGAACTAGTGTAGGTAAGGTAGTTGTCAACTAAACCCATCATCAGCGCCGGATTATTCATTAGGCCCACTAGACACGGGCCTTGAGTCCCAGGCTTAAAGTGGCCGCCGTAAAATAAGCAACGGAGAAATGTTTGGGGAGAAAATGTCAGGGCCCCAAAACAATATAAAAAAAAATTCACAACACTTATTTATTTCCGATGTAAAATAAGTAATTAAAGTTCAGTAAAACTCATATAGTATTTAAAGAACAATAGTTTCAAAAAATATTTTTAGTACGTTTTGTTCTTTGTTGTTACACATCTAGTGCTATTCAAAACGTTCCAGTTGGCAACACTGTCCCTAATATTAGTTGTTGACGGTTCTGAATATCCAAAAGTGCGCGTTTGTGCAATTTTTGTTTGTTTGTTGTTTCGTTTAAAATAACGTGATTGATTAGAATTTTACATTTTCATTATTTAATTACAACACTTTCATATTTTTATTTTATCCTTATTGCAGTTTGATTCACCTCTACACCTCACGGTAGAAAGGGAACGACTAAGTAAGTAAGTAAGCAGTTAGATTCTGTTGAGTGGAATTTTTGTGATGGTAGCTAGTGAACGTGTTAAAAACGCCACAGTGAATCATTATGTTGGTTGAAATGTATTCGGTGACCTCAAGGTTCGAATCTAAAACCAATTATGTTTTAAATATTTTATTTTCCTTTTATTAATTGTTTTCTTTTACATAAAAGATTTGTTTCGACATTGTGAACGGTGGTTTGGTTTTAGAAAAAATAAGTGAGTGTAGATAAATGGTTTGGAAAAAAATGAATGGAGTTGTTAAGACTCTTCGTCTTTGTTAAAGGGAAGTGATATGTATAAGAGGAGTGCTTTGAACAAAGGGAGGAAACTCCGTGGTTTCCATTTGGAAGATGTATTACTTAGGTTTAGAGTTAAGCATATTAAGTAAGTCCAAAATTGTGGTGAGACAAATTTGCATGTAAAGTTTTTGTAATATGAATTGACGAAAAGTGTATGGATTTGAGTCAAATTATCAAAGGGAGATAACTTGGAATTACGTCCCTTGTAAGTTTTGGTGGGTGAGCAAGAAAAAAATACGCACGAGAAAGTTGTGGTAGGATGAACACATTTTAGGAGTGAACGTAAAATGTTAGAACGGGGATTAGTCAGAGTCTGATTTTGAACGCGCTGAGCGTAAGCTAGCAAGTGTGTGCTAGAGAGATGGTAGTTTCGAAGTTCATTAGTGAGGAGTTTTTTGATATTCATGTCTCTGGAAAACAAGCCAATTTTGATGTGGATGAGCTACTGTGGTTACAGACACGCCATAATAAGAGTTATGTTATCAAGTTATCAAGGTTTTGTGTTTTTCAAGACAGCAGGTATGATTGCAGTTTATACTGAAGATAGATTGTTTTGTTAGATAAAACAGAGACAGACGTAGTGATCAGGTAAACTGGTAGAAAAGCAACATCCCTGGCAGTTGTAGGTCAGTCTTCTAGCAAGATACACCAGAAGGTCACTAAGTGAAAAGTTATACAGATAACCTAACCTTTTTAGAAGATCACACAGGTGACATAGCAGTGGAGAAATTAGACAAGAGCAGATCAGTGACAGATATGTACAAGAATATGATTTTCGGAGGTTCGCTGAATTGAGAAAAGGTACGAATGGGAATTATATCCAATTGAAATGTGTAAAATCCATGAGATAAATTCGCAGAAGAGAGAAGCGGATTCTATTGTATGTAAATAAAACTTTGAAGTTCGTTTTAACTGCTATTGGAGTATAGTGTGTCAACAGAGTTAGAAACCATCAACCATCTGTACGTCTTGTCTAACAGTGCATTTCATCACTTGTTTACAGCAAAGTGTTTCACATTTTCTGCTCACCCATGCTGACCACTGGTTAGGGCAGTGATCTTAACCTCTATATAATAATATAATAATAGCCCCTTCAGTCATAACTGACTATGGGAATGCGCCCCTGAGGTGACAGCCCTCAGCTGCTTATTTTCCTGGTGCTCCTTTCGACGTTTTCTCCCCCTCCACTGCTTGTTGTGTGAGCCTCTCTTCGCCCAATCTGAGGTGGCGCCGTAAATAGCATCGCCACTTAGTGCGATCGGCAGCTTCATCCTCCCATGTTGCTGGATCCATGTCCAGTGCCCTCATATCTTTCTTGCACACATCTTTGAACCTCAGCTGTCCTCTCCAGGGCGCGAGATTGGGCACAGTTATATGGAGATCAAGCTGTTGCCCATGCAGCATGTTCCCCCTCTCCACACCGCTGGTAGATCCAAAGGAACGGCAGTAGCCGATACAGTTTGGTACCAGCCACGTCGCAGGAGTTGCCAGAATAATGTCGAATCGACATTAGACTGCCTTAGGGACTCCGACTCCGGATTTATCCTCAGGGTTTACTCCCGAAGCCAATTCCATAAATGGATATTCCCGCAAGGCAGCGGTGGTTTGAATTCAGAGTTCCTTCTCTTAGATAAGCTACCAACCAAGGATCACGAGCCCTATGTGGCCGATAACATCAACACTATACGAACACTATAAAGAAAATACAAACCTTAACCCACACTATCACGGCCACAACACTCAAACCAGGTGGATCACACTGTACATAAGATCCTTAGTTTTATTGAAGATAATTTAGAAAAGACACACAATAAGCCGTTCTTACTTAAGTGGCGCCGAAACACGTCAAGTGTCAGGGAAGACAAACAAAACAAAAACTGCTGTATCACTTGAGAAAATGCCCTAATTGACATTCTATTTTCAAACAAACTAAAGCATCATCCTCTCTCACTGATAAGGACATAGTTGAGCCAGGAACCAATTATCAAAGTGATGAAGTAATACCTGATGTTCCCGAAAGTGATAAATGTGATAAGGACATTGTTGAGACAGGAACCTGTAATGAACTGATGAAATAAAACCTGAACTTTCTGACAGTGGTAATCCAGTAATTCAACCTGTCATTAAATAATAGGTCAAATGATCCGGGATGGGTGAGTTAACAGGAGCAGAAGTTGTTTCATACGGGATTGATCACAGACCAGAAAACTGAAAATAATTCAGGTCCATTTGAACTATCACGTCGCTGATACCAAAATGGCAAAAAAAGGAATTGTTCAAAAAAGCCTGTTTAACGGCACCAATCAATTGGTGAACTGCATGCCCGACACTGGATACTTTATTCACGAACGACGAGATCGGTGTACTGCTTCGTTTGTATTCTTGTTTCTAATGTCATAGTCAACCAGATTGACAACGTGTGGATACAATGGTTGGAACAATTCAGCTATTGTTATTCAACAAATTTAAAATAGCACACTGCACAGATATGTCATGTTGACATTTGGTTTGCTTTTTAAGGAATGTCTTCATTGCACACGGACAACTCCATCAGTGCTCCGATCTCCACCCTTAGATCACACAAGGAGAATATCAGCAAAGTGCACAAACTCCGTTGCACCGGTGAGAATCCCAATGTGTGTAGATAGGAATCACACATTCTATAAATATTGTTGAGGTGGGTAGTTTTCTAATTATTAAATGTTGCCAGGGAAGCGGCCGTATTGCCTACTCTTTACGATTTCCAACTGTGGTGGAATTTTTATCGTGCGCAACTTGCACACGGGACCTTCTATTTTTTTCGCCCGTATCCGAGAATGCTAGGAATCCCATGTCACTACCCAGGAGACCAGGGAAAAAAGGGGGGGGGGGTGGGAGCATGACATCATTAGGACCACTGGGTCAGAAAATTGTTTCCATAAATTATATTCCCTCAACTGGGAATCGAACCCGACACCTCTAGAATACGATGTGGACGCCATACCTCTTAGCCACTCCGACCCCCATGTTATCATATTTAAGTCGAAGACAAGTAAATCAAAATTAAGTAATAAGTATAGGTCAAACATAACTTCGTCGTATAGATTTTAATAACATAATACAAAAATATGCAATACAAAAGTCAAGAAAACGGTTAGTATAAATATGTCTCTATGATATTCTAATGTTTGTATGGATTGATACATTGTTTTGTACATATTATTACATGTTATTCCCACTGTCACGAGTTTCCTCCCCTTAGCTCTGCAGTAGTGACCCAACAGTGACCAAAACTCAAGAGTAACTAATGTCGGTTTTCAAAGGTGTATAACTTTGCACAAGATTACTCTTTGCAGAGTTGGAGATAGAAGGATAATGATGCTTCTACCTCAAGGGAATATCACTAGATTTTCAGAAAGCGAGAACGATGCTGCATGAGTTGAGCAAATGTTAACTCTAGTATCTGCCGTCAACGTTTGTGGAGATTTATGCAATAATTAATGTTAGCTCGTTCAAGCCCACAGCTGCGTTAATTCAGCGAAATTCATGTGATCATTATTTTCATTGGTTATCAGGTATGGATATAAATATATATATATTAGAATCAGAACTCACACATGTGCCTTACGCTCTGTAATGATTAAAGCTGCAATAAGAAGGCCAGCTAGGAGTAACGTTTATTGACAATCAGTGGCAATCTGGCTAACAGTTTACCAATACCACGTGGAGGCGAGTTAGCAGTAGTGGTCCAAGTCAATCAGATGTTTGCCCCTGGTTCGATAGGCACAATGCAAAGCAAGATACTACTGGATCCACAACCAGGATTGAAACCTGTAACATGACAAGCCAAGTGTATGGTGCTTATCAAATAAATACCACATGTCCTAATGTGTGTCTATGTCTTTAGTATGTGTATTTGAATGATGTGCTCATATGTCTGTTTACATATTGTTAAGTTCTTTTCGCGTGAGAATTAAAGCGTTTGAGATCCTCACACGTGAGTCTAGTAGTTCTTTATACGCACGTGTGAGCACATCTAAGTTAATTATATATGTAATTATTTGCGTGCCGTCGTGCACTATATTTGAACAGACTAGCGCAGCTTGTTGCGTCGAGCTGTTGTCATCCAGCTATGATGCTTGAGGCAGATCCGAGAGTCATTTGATATTGACAGACGTCTTCAATGAATATTGTTATGTGTCTTGGTCCCAAGTTGTGGTAAGACACACTGAAATATATATTGATTTCTCCCTGAGTAGAGCATATATCTATTAGCCAGAACTGGCACTTTCAAGTATCCTGTAGATACTCAGTTTATCCTTTGCAAGTATTTGGCAGAGCTTCGGCACGTCTAGCTATGGCGTGTCGCTAGTGCGTCCAAACTCTTGCTGGGAGGTTTATCGGATCATCACACAATATATTTATGGAAGTCTTGCAATATTATACAAGTCTTGTAATGGAAACTAAGATTAGATGGACATTTTGCCGCAGAGCTTCCGCCGCCCTTGAGATGGTGACGGTTAGTGGGATCGGTTAACATCCATCTTGATGATATGTATTAACTATGTATTTGTTTATGCATGAAAACCTTTGATGATGTGCTATATCTACCCATGATGTTAACGTCGTCTTCGTCTAATAAATTTTCTCGTCAAAGATATATTTTTAAAAACAAGTCCAGCCTGCTTGTCTTCTCAGTTGGTCCATACTATGACCCTGTCATTACTGTTGTGTTGGTATTATCATGCTGAACGAATGTAACGGCCCATAGACATTTGCTCAATAATAAATACGTCGGACACCAATATTCGCATTATTAGCACGGCAGGCCGCACCACCACCAACAAGAAATACACACACCGGTAACACATACATGGGTCATAACGTCACCATGTCGTACAACTCATGTCGTACATTATAAGTCATCAGTCATATATAGACAAAAGGTAGGATAATGTAGACAAACTTACATGAAAGATCATTAGCCACATAGACACTGGAAAGCGTATGATACAAACAGAGAACCCTTTGAGTTCAGCCTTACAATCCCTCTTTGAAAAGAGCCAATAGTTTTATTCCGAATTATTTACCGGGCTTGAGAAGGACATTCGCTTCAACGAGGCTGGATAGGTTTTGGTTATGTTTCAAGTATACCAATCTTCCACTAGCTTATCAAGAATAGCGACAGAGTCATGTAAAAAGGATCCCGTTACACGCCCATTGAGGCACATTGGGAATATGGTGTTAGGCCCATATTTTCTTGACCGTCGGCACACTAGGGGTGATGTGGTCAGCATCACGCCAGCCGCCTTTTTTTATGTTTAAGGTCGTGTTTTTCTATAACGACTGTTCCTCCCCCTTTGTAATACGAGTATTTATGTCTGTGCGTATAAATAAGAGCGATTGTCGTAAACATACTTGTCTGGAATATCTTTTTTTAAAGTTAATACATTATGTTCCTGATTTGACGAAGAGCACTTTTCAGCACTGACGACACATTTTGGTGCGCAAATCTACGATATCAGTTCGAGGATAACTTTATACTAGCATTTAGAGTGACAGACCATATAAGTATTTACTACTTTATAACTCGTAGCGGGTGGAAATGCTTTTTAAAAATATATTGATAAAATACAATAAAAAACATTCAAATGTTATAACATGGATATAATGTACATGATGAACTTAGATTATTTGTAAGTAAATAAATTTTGATTTATTTAGACTTTGATTCATCGCTATGGGACGCCATTGAGACAATTTTTCATTGTGTGACCGATTCTTTCAGCTGAGAGTCTTATAGCAGGACTTTTTATTAAATTATCTTCTTTTGATTTTCGGTGATTGTTGAATTTCTTGTATTTATTCATTCTATTGTTTCTGTGCTTTATTATTGCTCTTCATCTGTGTTTATATATATTACGTATTTGTAGTCTATAATCTATATTTGACGAAGGTTAAAACCCGAATCGTCCAATGTTTCCTGTGCACTATTTATTTGTAAAACTGATTCAATACCGTTTTATTGTTTATATATGCTTATATTATTTGGTAGGTTGACTGGAAATAATTAATGCATAAAATTAAAAGCTTGTGTTTAATTTATTATTTGTTTCATAATTAAGAGGGGCGTTCAGAAAGTAATGCACCACATCGTTTTTCTCAGCTAATAATGAAGATAGAAGCATGAAATTTTGCACACTTCAAATATGGCCTGTGCCAATTGTGTGCACCAAATTGCATTGCAACCGGCCAAATACAAATAATACGGCACCCTAAACCTTTGAAATGGAGCGTGTTAGCAACTTGCGTTATAAGCAGCGAATTGTGATAGAATTTTTCGTTGCAGAGAAGGAAACTGTTGTGAATATTCACAAGCGGCTATGTGATGTGTATGGAAGTTTTGCAGTCGACAGGAGTACAGTCAGTCGCTGGATTCAGAGAATCAAAGAATCAGGAAGTGGAGATACGAAGCTGCTTAATCGGCCGCGCAGTGGAATTCCTGCCACAGCCACCAAAGAAGAAATGTTGAAATGCGCTAAAGGCATTATTCTTACTGATAGGCGAATCATTACTCAACAATTGGCCTTACAGCTGTCAGTCAGCATTGGTAGTGCAAATGCAGTTATAAAAACTCTCGGATTTTCTAAGGTTTGCGCGATGGGTTCCTCGAAGTCTCACAAATGAAAACCGATTGCAATGGAAAGCAATTTCTTCTGAATTGTTGGAACGTTTCAATGCTGATGGAGAGAACTTTTTGGCTAAGATCGTTACAGGTGACGAAACCTGGGCAAATCATTTTGAACCTGAGACAAAAAGATAGTCAATGGAGTGGCATCATCCGCAATCACCACGAAGAATGAAATTCAAGACAATTCCTTCAGCTGGAAAGGTCATGATCACTGTCTTTTTGGACATTGAAAGTGTGATTCTTGTGGACGTTATGCCAAGAGGAGAGACAATCAATTCGCAAGCTTACATTAAGCTATTGAAAAAACTCAATCAACGTTTTTCAGAGTTCGGCCGCACAAGAATCCAACAGACCTGCTTCTCCTTCACGACAATGCGCGATCTCACACAAGTTTGGCAACACGGGAAGCAATCACCAAAATGGGTTGGACTGTACTACCCCATCCACCCTATAATCCGGATTTGGCACCCTCTGATTTTCATCTATTTGGTCCACTTAAAGATGCTCTCCGTGGGACAAGGTTTGAAGATGACGAAGGAGTGATTCATGCAGCGGTGAAATAGCTACATGATCAAGACAAAATCTGGTACGGGCTAGGAATACATGCACTTGTTTCGCGCTGGCATAAAGCCATACAAGTTGATGGGGATTATGTTGAATAATACCGATGTTTACAAGACATATCCATGTATATTGTGTATAAATTTCATGCTTTTTGAATAAACAGCTCCTGAGAAAAACGATGTGATGCATTACTTTCTGAACTCCCCCCTCGTATGTTGTTGTCCTTCCAACAACAACCACAAATGCTTCCTCCCGAACCCCTTTTACAAAACTGTGACAAGGCATAAAGAAATCAGATTTCGCACGTGACCAGTGTTTGTGATTGTATTCGGTTGTTTCTTGTCTCTCTGTTTCGTAGTTCATCATCAAGCTTTTGTAGTTCGTCAGTTCAACACGGTTTGTAATTCTGTCTTGCCTCTCTGATAATAGACTCGGTGGCTGCTAACTGGGAATGATTTGTAATGTTTACAGATCTACCGATGATCTAACTGGGATAATTGTGTAATTTTACAGACCTACAAACGAGCCAACTGGGACATATTTGTAACGTTCAAAGACCTACAGATGAGCGGACTGGGATATATTTGTAATGCTGACAGAGCTATAGACGAGAAAACTGGGATAGATTAGTAATACTGATAGAACTGCAGATGAACTGACTGGAGCAGAATTACAACGCTATCACATAGGTTTTTTGAAATTATTAATTCAGGGAGTTTATAAAGTCGCTGTGCAGTGAAATTTACGCCCGGGCGAGACTACGTCACCAGAAATGTGGTTTTCAATTGGGGCTTGTTGTGCTTTGCTGCACACGGGATTGTGGAACACAGCATTGGAACACAGAATATCATGACGTAAATTTGCATCATTCGTGACGTAATTTCTAAAATATTTTTCAAATTCACTGCACAGCGACTTTATAAACACCCTGTATATGTCATAGTGGTATGAGAAGGATTGTTGAAACCATTACCTAAAACAATAAATAATTTGACAACAAATACGGTTTCAAGTTAGCAGAAAATACACATCAAACCTCAACTCCGACAACTGACTACAAAGATTACAATTATATAACTACGGGTAGAAAAATAAAGCAGACATTCCACCAAGAACGAACCGAAATCGTAGAACAAGACAGACAATTTATCATTGACATATCAAATAAAACAACTCAGTAAAACAATAAACAATAAAAAGGAATAATTAATTATTGCAATTTTATACAACAATACGTCAAATCATCATTGATAAAGTCATAAATCAGCTGGAGTTAAGGAAGACCTCACACAAGAGGAAACGAAAACACACACATAGATCTTCATTTCAGCAAGTAATACTTTTAACGACACGTCGACACACTATCAATAATAGATATAGAGGTAAAATCATTACACTTAAAAAAGATAAATACGAGGCGTGTTCAAATGAAACCCGACCGTGCTGCGCCAAGTGGACATTCGTAGGAGGAGCATGATGACGTCATATCTGACGTAATAAGCACATACGAATGTACAAGTGTGTAAGTGTTCATTCTCCTAGTATTCATTGGTTGTGCTGCAGACCGTTAAAATAATGGCCGGTGTGATAAGGAATCCGTCCAAAAAATTCAAGTCACAGATTTCCGCCGGTAAGGTTACGGTCCTTTTTTTACACAAAGAGCCTGGCGTGAACATCAATGCCATCCGCTAATCATGGCTAATATAAAAAAACGTCCCTGCCCCCCACATAATTACTTTCAATTGTTCGGAAAAAAAATCTCTAAAGGACAGATTCAATAATGCAGTAGTCAGGGCACCAAATGTTTAATAAAAAAGTGCGCACAATGTAGGATGCCTGAATGCCTATGCTATTTTAACCCCAGAGATTGCTTCATCACACCTACTTGTCAGTTATAAAGCCACTTTTGAACACACCTCGGATGTCAGAATCTCAGAAATACCGTAGTGAAGACAGGCAAAAATAAAAAATAAAAGTCCCTCCCCCCCCAAAATTTAAAAATGGACAGAAATAGTTTAAGCAGCAGAGATATCACACCTCTTGTCAGGTTTTGACCGGATGTCGAATCTCAGAAATAAGTGAAACAAAAATAAAAAAATAAAACTTATCCATATAATAGTTTAAGCAGCAGAGGCAGAGAAGTTAGAGGAAAGCATCCTATTTACTTCCAAAGGAGAACAATTTAATTATTAACAAAACTGAAAATAAATAACATATTTTCATAATTTTTTTACTTTATGAATTTTTTGAACAAAATTATAAAAGGCATAATCAATTCACTTTTTTTTATTAGTACATTTTTTATATTGTTACAATTGTGTTGTTTGTTTTATGTTTAGAGTAAAAAGACTTTAAATAGTTTGGAGTTTGATGCACATGTTAATGTAGTGAATACTTATATGCTCTCCTACTTTCAATGGTAGTTAATTCCAATATTTCAACGTGCACTCGCAGATGTGCGAGCAGAAAATTGTCATCGGCGCCAAATAGCGCACTTCGACAATCTTTTAAACAGATTTTCTTACTTAGTATTTTCTCTTCTACCCTGGGGGCCGAAGTGACTAAGAAGTAACGCGTCCGCCTCTAGTTATAAAGGTATGGGGTTCGGTTCCCAGTCTAAGGAATATTTATGATGGAGTTTTTTCAGAACCACTGGGTCCTAACCATGTCATACTCCCGATGATCCCCTGGGCAGTGTGATTGGAGGCCTAGCCTTCTCGGATAAGGACGAACAAATAGTAGGTTCCGAGTGCAAGTTGCACAGGTTAAAAATTCCCTGGCAATTGGAAATCGTAAAGAGTAGGCCTTACGTCCCTTGCCCTAGCAGAATTTACAAAATTAGGAAAACCTATCCGATAAAAAAATATTTATAGAATGTATGATTCCTAAATACACACATTTGGGATTTTCGCCTGTGCTTTGGTGTTCGTGCACTGTGCTGATATCCTCCTTGAGATCTAAGGGAGGAGATCGGAGCACTGATGGAGTTGTCCGTGTACACTGAATATGGTCCTTAAAACCAAAAGACACAAACCTTGTCCACTTTAGGGTGTAGAGGTTAGCCAGAGAGAGCGCCGTGTTATCATGTAAACTGTTTCCAGTCCAGTCCTCGGTCCTTCAGGGATTGTCTAATGTTGTCCTCCCAGCAAACTATGTGTCGTCCTGGAGATCTGGATCCCTGGCTATTGCCTTCCCATATGTATCGTGGCAGCCGTTCTTCTCCAATACTACAGGCGTTGCCAAACCACAGTAACTGGGACTGTTCCACTCGGCTTTGAACGACCAGTGCTATTGTACCTCGTAAATAAGCACAGACAAAAAATGTGACAAAGAAAGAGAAACAGCGGTTACAGGAAAACACATTCGTAATGAATTTTTTGTTTTTGGATGTACGACAACATTATTTTGTGACTTTCGTAATTTACTGGTGGTCCTCCAAACACCAAGAGATGTTTAACCTGTCAGCTACTAAATTCATTACATCTAAGATACAGTGTTGTTCTGACTTATATAAGTTGATTCTCGACTTACATGATTTAGAAAGTAGCACATATTCATTACGGTGACAGGGCTGCATACAAGCAGATTATTTGTTTCTCTGGAACTGGAGGAATGGTCTACCTAGCTCTACAAACTCCACGATAAGTCACAGTTAATTTAATAAATAGACGTAAAAATTAATAGCATAGACTAACGTACAGGAATGATGAGATGTTAAGTCCTGTAGAGCAGGGGCTCCCAGCCTATGGTGTGCCTACCCCATGGGGATACGAGAACCATCTCACATGGTTACACATAATATTTAGTCAATAACTATAGGATGGGCCAAACGTCTGGAAATATAGGATGGGCCAAACGTCTGGAAATATAGGATGGGCCAAACGTCTGGAAATATAGGATGGGCCAAACGTCTGGAAATATAGGATGGGCCAAACGTCTGGAAATATAGGATGGCCCAAACGTCTGGAAATATAGGATGGGCCAAACGTCTGGAAATATAGGATGGGCCAAACGTCTGGAAATATAGGCAATTTGCCTTATCTAAATTTATTCGCCTTTCTAACTTATGTAATAAGAAGTAGCAGCCGAATTCTCTATGAATCCAGACGTTTGGGACACACTGTAAATAATTCAATTGAAATATTCCAAAAGTAGTAGTGTTAGTGAGAAACAGAGATATGGAATGGAAGAGTAAATAATTTAAGTGAAATATTCCAAAAGTAGTAATGTTAGTGAGAAACAGAGATGTGGAATGGAAGAATAAATAATTCAACTAAAATATTCCAAAAGTAGTAGTGCTAGTGAGAAACAGAGATGTGGAATGGAAGAATAAATAATTCAACTAAAATATTCCAAAAGTAGTAGTGCTAGTGAGAAACAGAGATGTGGAATGGAAGAATAAATAATTCAACTAAAATATTCCAAAAGTAGTAGTGTTAGAGAAAAACAAAGTTGTGGAATGGAAGAGTAAATAATTCAACTGAAATATTCCAAAAGTAATAGTGTTAGTGATAAACAAAGTAAAATTGTGGAATGAAAGAGTAAATAATTCAACTAAAATATTCCAAAAGTAGTTGTGTTAGAGAAAAACAAATTTGTGGAATGAAAGAGTAAATAATTCAACTGAAATATTCCAAAAGTCTTAGTGTTAGTGATAAACAAAGTAAAATTGTGGAATGAAAGAGTAAATAATTCAACTAAAATATTCCAAAAGTAGTAGTGTTAGTGATAAACAAATTTGTGGAATGAAAGAGTAAATATTGCAACTGAAATATTCCAAAAGTCTTAGTGTTAGTGATAAACAAAGTAAAATTGTGGAATGAAAGAGTAAATAATTCAACTAAAATATTCCAAAATTAGTAGTGCTAGTGAGAAACAGAGATGTGGAATGATAAATATAACAGATGTGGAATAATTCAACTAAAATATTCCAAAAGTAGTAGTGTTAGTGAGAAACAGAGATGTGGAATGGAAGAATAAATAATTCAACTAAAATATTCCAAAAGTAGTAATGTTAGTGAGAAACAGAGATGTGGAATGGAAGAATAAATAATTCAACTAAAATATTCCAAAAGTAGTAGTGTTAGTGAGAAACAGAGATGTGGAATGGAAGAATAAATAATTCAACTAAAATATTCCAAAAGTAGTAGTGCTAGTGAGAAACAGAGATGTGGAATGGAAGAATAAATAATTCAACTAAAATATTCCAAAAGTAGTAGTGCTAGTGAGAAACAGAGATGTGGAATGGAAGAATAAATAATTCAACTAAAATATTCCAAAAGTAGTAATGTTAGTGAGAAACAGAGATGTGGAATGGAAGAATAAATAATTCAACTAAAATATTCCAAAAGTAGTAGTGTTAGTGAGAAACAAAGTTGTGGAATGGAAGAATAAAAAATTCAACTAAAATATTCCAAAAGTAGTAGTGCTTGGTGATTGAAAAAAAATCGTGGAAAAAGAGTGTGGTAGTATTGTGTTATTCCAAAAGTAGAGAAAAACAAAGTTAAGGAAAGAGTAAATAATTCAACTGAAAATATTCCAAAAGTACAAGTGTTAGGAAAGGAAACAAAAGTGAAGGCTGATGGAATGAAAGAGTAAATAATTCAACTAAAATATTCCAAAAGTAGTTGTGTTAGAGAAAAACAAATTTGTGGAATGAAAGAGTAAATAATTCAACTGAAATATTCCAAAAGCCGCCGTGTTACACAATGCATACTAACAAAGTAAAAAACGTGGAATGAAAGAGTAAAATTCAACTAAAATATTCCAAAAGTGTGTTAGACTGGAACAAAATAAGTGGAATGAAAGAGTAAAATAATTCAACTGAAATATTCCAAAAGTCTTAGTGTTAGTGATAAACAAAGTAAAATTGTGGAATGAAAGAGTAAATAATTCAACTAAAATATTCCAAAAGTCTTAGTGTTAGTGACCTCAGACAAAGGTGTGAATGAAAGTGTTGAGAATTGGTTTTAAAATATTGCGGTGGATAAGATGGTTCTCAAGCTGTTCTCGGCTGGCAGTGTCAGAGGACAGGATCGGAAAATTGTGACCTGGAATGTCGATGGGACCATGGTGGTCAGGACCATTGAAGTGTATTCAACTAAAATATTCCAACTGGTGTGATAAACAAAGTTGTGGATGTCAAGAGTAAATAAGTGCAACTAAAATCTGTCCCCAAGTCGTAGTGTTTGATAAACAAAGTTTGGAATAAAGAGTAAACATATGATCAACTAAAATGACATTGCGCGATTCAACGTAAGCTACTAGTGAGGTGTACGTAACTTAAAGGACACCTTCTGGGTTGAGAAGAGTAAATATATTCAACTAAAATATGTCCAAACAGTAGTGTGCCAAAGTGAGTGGCATTCTCCTTTGGGAGACGGCTGTGAACAAGAAGATCCTTCAAGTTCTTGGCACGTCTATATGCCACCAAAGGTGCTTCACTGAATACTTTTTGGGTCAGCGGCTCTGCTTGGAGGATAGGGAGGTGGCGGAAAAGGATCTGTGGAATGAAGAGAGAACGACGAGTTCTTATTTGAAGTACTGTGAGGGTGATGGGTCAAGATTAATTTGACTCTATCCGAAGTGGATTTATGGTGAGGTTTGAGGGCCTCCAGACGAGAGATGGGGAGCACACGTTGGAGAGCAGAGGTGAGAACATGTTCTGGATAAAGTCTGTTACGGAAAAAATCAAACATCTCATTTGCTCGTAAGTGGAAGTCATCGTCGTCTTGGCATAAACGGCGGAGGCGGAGAAGTTGTGAAAAAGGAAGGGAGTCACGACAGGCCCGAGGATGAGAAGAGGTATACAGGAGGTAGCTGTGGGCATCTGTCGGCTTGTAGTATACTGAGGCAAACGACTTGGGGACAGATTCAGCCAGCACTTAAATGACATCGCTCAGCAAAAGTCAACACCAGTTGCTATACACTTCAATGGTCCTGACCACCATGGTCCCATCGACATCCAGGTCACAGCGATCCGATCCTGCTCCTCTGACACTGCCAGCCGAGAACAGCTTGAGAACCGTCTTATCCACCGCATGGGGTGTCTAAAACCAGCCGGTCTCAACACTTTTCACACCTTTGTCTGAGGTCACCCTCTCCTCTCTTGCTCTATTTTACTCTTTCCACTCTTATCCTATTCTTCTATTTGTATGCCATATACATTTTTTTATTTCATATTTATTTATCTCCCACTCATTCTGTCCCTTATTATTTCCAGTCCCCACTTTTATCACGTTGGGTAGTTTATTTTCCGGTTTCGTTATTTAGTTTCTTAGTATGCATTGTGTACATCCGGCGGCGGAAGTCGCTTTCTGATTTCGGTTCTTGCCTTCAGGGAAGTACCCAGTTTTTATTTTATTTAGTTTTTATGTGTCCTATCTAGCCTTCACTTTCTTTCCTTTCCTGACGAAGGCCTTGTGGCCGTAACGTAGACTATTTTCTTTGTCCTTTGTCCTCGTAAGACGAATCACCTTTTTTCGATTTTTTTTCAAACCCATCCATCGTATTCCACGTCTTACCGCAGTTCCCCTCCACTTCCTCGATTATATACACATTTCCTTTGTATATTACGTCTCTGCTGGTGCCGTAGCTTGCAGCATTTGATTGATCAATACAATTTTACTGCAAGCATCGATCCCAAAAGTGATGGTACCAAATTTTCGTACAATTTCATATTGCTTTTTTCCAGTTCAATTTGCGTGAGGAGTTATTTTGTTTTTTGCTGTTGAACACTGTAAAGCTAGCTACAACGACAAATTGTTTTTCCTCTTTTGAAATGTAGAAGCAGATCTGTCCATGCTAAAGTGTGCCCAGCCCTTAATGACCAGGTGCTATGGAACAAGTCATGTTACTTGTATAATCTGTCATACCAGTCACGTGGTCCATTTATTGTGGAGAAGTCATAACATGTTCTCCATGCAACTCATAATTTTTATTTTCGTAGTGGTATTCTCATTTGTTTTTGTGTTTGTTATAACCAGTGTCATTAGTATGGTTTGGCCATGTCTGCAGAGTGAGAGAAGATTGGCTAACACGAAAAGCATGGGAAACTAAGAGCCAGGGATCCAGACCTCCAGGACGACCCAAACCCCTAGGAGGACAACATTAGAAAATCTTTGAAGGACGGAGGAGTAGAATGGATCAAGGCCAGGAGGAAGACAGACGATAAGATAAGATTGCGCTCTCTTCCAAGCCTCTACACCTTACGATAGAAGAGGAACGACTAAGTAAGTCATTAGTCGTGTATTTATGTTGTTTCATTTATTCTTTTCTTCTGGTCTAGAGCAATTTTTTTTTGAAGTGTCGTGTGTTAGTCACTATAGTGTGTTTAGTAATGGTCGACATCTGTGCACTGTAATTCCCGTAAATTATGTATAGCTTCATTGTGTCTTACTTCTTGTATCACAAAAAGTGTTCATTGGATGCACATGTCGGCGTCGTGAACACTTATTACCTTGTTACACTCTCACCTCCAATTACAACTAGAAAACTAACTATAACTGATTACTAAGAATGTAACCAGCAATAATAAAACCAACAACTGGAGAGTGGGATCGGAATCATACTTGAACATGAAAGTGGGCAGGGAGATAACCTCGACAGTTGGCACATTCTGTAGCGAGATTTGGTTCCACTTGCTTGATTGTAACGCGACACGCGCATACACAACGCACACACAAACACACAGCGCAAGGACAACACGGCAGTCTTTCTTTGAAGTTTGAAGACGACGGAAATGTGAATTTCGGTTAAGCCAGACAATATTACTGAAGAATGAGGAAATAGCTAATATAGGAATGTATGGCTGACTTTCAAAATTTGCATTTACACGAAATTAAATTTAGAACTACAAGAAAATGCCTGGTTGGAATAGAATTAAATAATAATAGTTCACTAAAGGAGATGGACTATAAATTATATCCAAAAGGATATTATTCAAATATAAATAGTTTAAAAAAAAATTAACACTTTTTTTGGAGAAGGAAAATTATTATTAGATGAACTCCCTTAGTACTGTCTAATCTCAGGATTATCTCTCCTACCAAAACTGTTTTTATTTTTGTCTGCGGCAATGTGCTTAACACATGGATCAAAATGGGTATTATTTTGGGAACAATTAAATTTATTCCTTGTTATCGCTTTATTAGAATTTCCAAAAGTAGATACACTACTGATCTGAAATTTATCACCGTTTTTACCGTGATCTATAAGACTGACTGTTGCAGTCGGATTACCTTTGTTGGCCTGCCGCCAAGAATCAATACTATTAGCAGCAGTATCATTAGTACGTGGACACTGGTATTTGCCATGCATGGATTTACGTCCACTATGTTTGACGTTACTGTCAGCAGTAAGTGCATGCTGCTGACTCTTAGCCTTAGTGACATGTTGATAAACAACTTGCTGTCTAACATTTTAAACATTGACAGTAGACAATACCTTGTTGCCTAAAACAATATCCAATAATCCATCCACTCTTTTTCTTAATTCAGCAATTTCAACATTTTAAAGTGAAATCTCTTTACTTTGTTTCTTAATTAAATTATCAAATGTCAAAACTTTGCACTTCTCCGTGAGTAATTTCTCAATTTTCACCACTTTCTCTTTCTCCACCGTTAATTTATCTAATCTCTTTTTCTCACCCTTTTCCTTACTTGCTCACTTTTGTCGTGCCAATTTCATCAATCTATTCTTCTCAAGTTTGAACACTGACTCATGTAGTTCGCTCTCCTCAGCAATACTTTCTAAAAAATTTACCTCACTCAATAAATCAAGAAGCGTTTCCGTATAATACTTTTCACGTTCCATGGCCTGAAGTTTTAATTTGCCACACATCTCTTTATTTTCTTGCACTTCCTGCGTGAGATTTCTAACTTCGTCTTGCTTATCTTCTATTTGAGTTTCCAACTGTTTGATCTTGTTCAATGCTAAACTCAATGCTGTTTGCACACTAGCAAGCTCCAAGTTTGATTTGTATAAATCACTTGTAAGTTTAGTCACTGTTTCATGTAGTTTACTCTCTTCGGCAATACTTTGTAAAAAAATTTTCGCTTTGCTGTAGGGCACTCCGTTTACTGTCTTTTATTCGCTCCTCATCTTCTAACTCCTTTTTCTGATCGTCGGGAATGACGTTGTGAATTATCTTGTATATAATCTCCAACATATGATCGTGTTTAACGTCAGTATGCTTGTACACAAGCGCACGAAGGTCCCAAAGCAGTAAATCCGCTACATCCTTAGCCATTGTTAAATGAGGAACGGACTGAAAGTTATCCTCAGCAAAATGTCCTAGGGCTACTGACGCATTAATCAAAAAAACATCCATTACATAAGTCTCAAGTGCTGGGCCTTGTAATCTCTCATTATCCCTACCATCCTCAAATAAATATTCCAATACATGCCTCTTATCCTCAGAATCCATATCAAAATCCATGGTGATTCAATCACTGAGTCAAATATATGTGTCATAACCTATAATTATAATGAGTTATTGTCTCTGAAAGTTTGGATAATTACTTTTCCACCTCACACAATAAATATCTCTTCAAGAGATTGAAATTATCCTATAATTCTGTATCACAAATTTCTGTCCATAGAACCTTTATAAAGTCATATCCATATGAGGGAAGTCAACATATATCACGTAGCCATTAATACTTATGCATTAAATCCTATAAGTTGATATAGACATAGACAACAACAACAACAACAGTTATCAACAGAATAAGTAATGCATAGCACAGGAAGGCTTGTTGACATAGATAAAGTGGCACAATTCACACAACAAAAACCACTTATCTTGTTGACTGAAAATAATCCCGTCCTTTCCGCTAAAACAATGGATATCACATAGTCCGAAGGTAAAAATAAACCACCGCAGAAAGGCACTGGAACTTGACACTTTCCCTTTCAGGTCCTTGATACAGTATGATTTGTGCTTAAACACTGTTTAGGAAGACAGGAACTGGGACACTGCAAGACATGTACTTGACCCCTCTGTAGTCGTAAAGGTGCACTGTCTGTCAATTTCGTTGAAAGGAGGTACCTGACATCTTGAACTTGCAAATGAGAACTGGAACAAGTACTGTAACTCTTATAGTCGAATGTCGCAGGTATCACACCCCGTAAGACTGGCACACCACTTATAAAGACGGTGGCTTAAACACTCCACACAGGCTATTATAAATAGGGATGCTGCTCTGTCACTGTTTGAAGTGGGTGTGTGTTGGTACAGTCACTCACACCACAGTAACATACGTAGGGGTCATGGAGCATTGAAACGACTGGTGACGTTTAATAACAGTTTATTACGCCACAACACAATCATTTGACATCAAATACACAGTCTACAGCAAAATGTGGAATATCGGATAAATGCATCCGTAAAGTTCAATTACTCCAAAAATATCTTTAACATCAGCGCTATCCCTTCAAGCAGACTGCAGTCATCGCAGTGCTAATAATATATACGGCCTCAAAATATCTTTAATCCTCTTAGAGCTATACCTTCAAGCGGACTGCAAACATTGCAGTGCTAATAGTATATGTCAATGGATTCCTCAGGCAAATTGTAGGCATTGCAGAGCTAATAATATATATGGCACTCAAAATATCTTTAACATCTCAGCGCTATCCCTTCAAGCAGAGTGTAGGCATCACAGTGCTAATAATATATGGCCTCAAAATATCTTTAATATGTCTGCGCTATCCCTTCAAGCAGACTGTAGGCATCACAGTGCTAATAATATATGGCCTCAAAATACCTTTAATATATCAGCGCTATTTCTTCAAGCAGACTGTAGGCATCACAGTGCTAATAATATATGGCCTCAAAATATCTTTAATATCTCAGCACTATCCCTTCAAGCAGACTGTAGGCATCACAGTACTAATAATATATGGCCTCAAAATATCTTTAATATCTCAGCGCTATTCCTTCAAGCAGACTGTAGGCATCACAGTGCTAATAATATATGTCCTCATAATATCTCTACAATATCCAAGCCGCATAAGTTCCTGGCTTTTAAGCAATGTAAATCTTCTTTTCACCTTCTCTGGCGATACAATATCTAAGCCGCACAAGTTCCTGGCTTTTAAGCAATGTAAGTATTCTTCTTACCTCCTCTGCTCTAGCAATACAATATCTAAACAAAATGCACCATATAAATCTTCTTCTTCTTCCGTCCTTAGCCACCGACCGTCAAAGCAGTCAGTGGCCATTACGCCTAGTGGCGTCTTAGGGCAACAGCAAATATGTTTTCTTTGCAATTCTTTCCCCATCACGCCTATTGGCGTCTTTAGGGCAATGGCAAATCAATCCATTTGCTGTTGTTTCCGTAATCGAAGTGACTGGCAAACGGGTGATCAGCCAGTTGGTACCATATAAATACTAGCCATTATATCCTAGGCTTTAGAAATATCACAGGCAGTCTCCAACATTTCTATCCCACCAGAAAATATCTCCCAGAATACACCGTGAGAAAACATGGCTGACCAGCCCGGCAAAACGCCCAGAGAGAACTGTCACGGGATACTGCATATCAGTCCCGCTCAAACAGTCACGCATGCGCGGCTAACCGCGAAACGTGAACTGAGCTCAATGTCGAAGGTTCGAGAGATTTCTGGATCAAACAAGTCAAAGGAGATAACCAACGTCTGGCCAGCACTTACAAGTATTACAACGTGTAAACTCCCCTTGACCAAACAGAACTAAAACATGACTTTAACACACGTTTGTGTCATTGTGTATTTTCTGACATTTCTGATGTAACAACTCTTAAAATATTTTCAAGGTGTCTTTTATCCTGCCACTGTTATAAGATAGAGGATTAAGGTTGTGGGAAAATTCTAGATCTTCAAGCTGTTTTTTTTGTGTATTGTAAATTCCATACCTGTGGTGTGATGTCAAATGTCCAGTCAATAACCAGTAAAGAAGAGAAATAGAGTCAAGAGGCATCCCTGTCGCACTCCAGTTCCTATCTTAACCAACCCTCTAAAGTGTTATTAATAGAGAATAATACATTTCATATCTTCTTTGATTCACTTATTAGGTTAATGCTCTTGCAGTGGGTTCTGAATTGTTGGACCAGTTTGTTTCAAAAGTTATGCTTTGTTTAACTTTTCAAAACACGTTTCATAGTCAACAAATCCACTGTATAGAGGTCGATTCAATTCCAAATGCTCTTCAACTATGTTCTCGATGTAGCTATCTGATCTACACAGGATCTGTTCTGTTGACAACTTGCTGGTTCATCTCTCATTAGGTTATGTCCTCTGTCAGCTTTAAGGATAATTATGCGTAATATTATCAATGTCCTTGATAATACATTTTTCCCCTGCAATGTGTGCTACCTTCTTTGGCTACTTGACCAGATATTCATCGTTTCATTATGCTGGTATTTCTTCTCTTTCCAGGACTTTAACAGGTATGAGTGCTATAATATCTCTAAATTCAACATCTGCTTTGATATCCTTTAGCTGTCAAAATCAGAAGCTTTTCTTTTAAAATCAGGTAGCTAAATGTCTGCTTTTTAAAATGTAAAACCAGCAGGAATAGACACATGAGGACATGCATCTGCAGCGTATACAACCACTGTGCTACATGAACTGTTAGCGTTAATAGCCTTCAACGTCTGCAGTGTATACAACCACTGTGCTACATGAACTGTTAGCGTTAATAGCCTTCAACGTTTGATGAGGAAGATTGAGGTCATATGGGTTTGCCCGGCGTTCTTCTTCTTATTCGTTCGCCTTCAGACCTCCACATTTATGACTCTAATAAAGGCAGTAGGCAGCTCAATCTTCACAAATCTCCAAACAGTTTTTCATTGACAGAAGTGGGTTATTGCCATATGCTACTCCGTTCATTTCTGTAGGTTGGGCAGTACTGCAGCACGTGTTCGTCTGTCATCGGGCTAATACCGCAGGTGCAGAGATCTGTTGCACCAATTTTTTATCTGTGGTACAACTGAAGGAATATGCCTTCACACTAGGTCAGATGGCCGTCTGTTTAATCTTTCAAGGCTGAAGGCAAAAACAAAAATCAGAAGGGTCACTATAAGAGACTTGTTGTTTGCTGATGATGCTGCAGTCGTCACTCAAAGCCAACAGGAGCTTCAGAGCTTGATGAATCGCTTCACTAAAGCATGCAAGGACTTTGGCCTCACAATAAGTCTAAAGAAAACGAATGTGCTGAGTCAGGATGTGGGTGCTGCACCAGTTATCACTATCGATAACTATGAATTGGCAGTGGTGCACCACTTCACATACCTAGGGTCTACCATCAATGACAAACTCTCACTGGATACAGAAATCGACAGCCGCATTGGCAAAGCTGCAGCTACCTTTGCCCGCCTCACATCGCGTGTTTGGGGAAACTCTAAACTCACAATGAAGACCAAAGCTGCGGTATATAACGCCTGCGTCACCAGCACACTCCTATATGGCAGCGAGACCTGGACGACCTATGCTAAGCAAGAAAAAAGGCTCAATACCTTCTATTTGCGGTGTCTACGCCGCATCCTCGGCATCTCGTGGAAAGATAAAGTGACAAATGTCGAGGTGTTGTCACGTGCTGGCCTTCAAAGTATGTATACGCTGCTTAGACAGCGCAGACTTCGCTGGCTTGGCCATGTTCGCCGCATGGAAGATGGTCGCATTTAGCAGATGGCAAAAGAACAGTTTGGCGACCACAGCTGAAGTTCAAAGATGTGTGCAAGAGAGATATGAGGGCACTGGACATGGATCCAGCAACATGGGAGGATGAAGCTGCCGATCGCACTAAGTGGCGATGCTATTTACGGCACCACCTCAGATTGGGCGAAGAGAGGCTCACACAAGAAGCAGAGGTGAGGAGAAAACTTCGAAAGGAGCACCAGGAAAATAAGCAGCTGAGGGCTGTCACCTCAGGGGCGCATTCCCATAGTCAGTTATGACTGAAAGGGCTATTATTATTATTATGGTATAGATGGTATCTTAATCTGTTGTGTCCAGTGTATAGCCGAAAAATGATGACCTGTTCTTTCCTGGATAATTGATGATGTGCATCCTTTTGCAAATGGCCCGGGTGCTTTCTTTCCCATTTGGACTTGAATGTAGCCTTTATAGTAGTCTTTGTTGGGAGCCGCGCTGGTGTAATGGCTTCGGCGTTGTACTGGCGACCAGGTGTTCATAGTTCAAACCCGGGCATCGGCGTTTGAAGAAATGTTTACGGCCGGAAATTTGACTGAATAGCCTGAACGGCTCCTGTGATAAACCCTCTGTGGATGGGAAGGAGCGAAGCTCCTGACCGGGTTGGAAGGAAAGTCCTCAGGTTCCCCAGCCTCGCAATGACATGTCATTGGGCCGAAGGGCTGAAAGCCCAAGTGCCGCTGGCTAAGGAAAAAAAAAAAAAAAAAATAGTAGTCTTTGCCGTTGAGTAAGTTGTCTCTATATCATTTTGTTGTAAGGCATCTCCGTCATTAGCAAGTTTGTCTGCCTCCTCATTTCCTGGTATGTTGCAATGTTCTAGTATCCACTGGATAGTGCACATGTTGAAGCATTTGGCCAGTCTTTCAAGGGAGATTATCAGATCTTTCAATCCTTTAGCTTGGTGGCTCTTCAGCGCTGAAATTACTGAGAGGGCATCTGTAAAAATTACTATCTGCTTTTCTGCCTGTGCTTTGCATTCAATAAGAGTCTTCGCTGCCTGTTTCAGAGCTTCTGCTTCAGCACTGAAGTTATTGCAATATTTGCCTGTGGCAATTGCCATAGAGTGGATTCTACTCTTTAATTTTATGAGGATGCCGGCACCCACATTGTTAACTGCATTGTTTGCTGAACCATCAGTATATGCATATGTCCAAAGCTTTGCTGGGAATTTTTGGTCAATATACTTGGTTGCAATACATTTTCTTTGTGTTTCTGCCTGTGTTCCCTTACTTTTAATGCCTGGAATATCAGATTTTAACTCAGGAAAGCATCTTATTTTCCACAGTGGGATAGTTGTGCTTGTTGGTATTTTCTTTGCAACTGAGCTTGCTAGCATGGTATTTTGTTTATTTTTTTTTCTGTTGCTTGTGTCACAAATTTAGTTCGCTTGAGCCTGCCTCTTCCTAGCCTATTCATTCTTTGGAACATGGGGTGCCCTTCGAGTGTCTTAAATTTTTCAGCTTGTTGTAGGACTCTGCTGTCACGTCTATCCTCCATTGACGGTAGCCCTATAATGTTTTCCATATGGTTGATTTGTGTGGACTTTAGGGCCCCTGTTATAATACGTGCTGCTTGGTTTTGGAGTCTGTTTGTCAAAATTTGACTTTGCTGCCGTCGATCAAGCTGTGATGCCGTTTTCCATAGCAGGTCTGACTCTGCCTGTGTACAGCTTTTTGAGGATATTCTCATCAGCACCCCATGTGGTACCAGCTAACTTTCTCATGATGGCCATGCGAAGTTTCGCCCTTAGCTGTATTTTGTTAATCTGTGATTTCCACGTCATTCGGCGGTCTAGTGTGATTCCTAAGTATGTTGGTGTTTCATCTTCTCGTACTGCCTGCCCATTTAGTTGTAGCTTTGCTTGCTGTGGTTTATTTGATAAGGTAAAAATAGTGTGTGTCGTTTTTTGTTCATTGATTTTGAGCAACCACTTTCTGGACAACCATTCAAGGGCTAGCTGTGGTGATGTATTCTTCTGAAGTCCTCATGGCCAGGTCCTCAGCATAAAGGGAGTTGTGGACATTCTTGTGGATGTTTTCTGTTATATCATTTATATAAATAATGAAAAGTGTTGGGGAAAGGACCCCACCCTGTGGGACTCCATGTTCTATTGTAGTCTTTTTGCTTAACTGTCCGTGCACCTGCACTCTAGCTGTTCTTTTTGTTACGTAGTGACTAATCCAGTTATACATTCTTTTACAGACTCCATATTTAAGCATTTTAACTCTTAGCCAATCTTTCCAAACTTTATCAAATGCTTTCTCCATGTCTACCCAGACCGCTAATGTGTGCTTTTCTTCTTGGAAAGCATCTTCGATTTCCTGTGCAATGTAGGTGACTTGGTCCTCTGTAGACCTATGTTGCCTGAAGCCTGCCTGTTGGTGCAGTAGAATTTGTTTTTCTTCGAGGTGCCAACTTAATGTGGTATTGATCATTCTCTCCATAAGCTTTCCTGTGCAGCTTAGAAGGCTGATGGGTCTGTAGCTGTTTGGGTCCATTCGGTCTTTGTTCTTTTTAAGGATTGAAACTAGTACTGCTTCTTTCCAGGCCTGTGGTACAATTCAAAGCTTCCAGCTATAGTTCATAATCTTAGGGAGGGCTTTCTTGGCATTAGGCCCTAGTTCTTTAAGCATGTCATTTGTTACCCTGTCTTTTCCAGGTGACTTTCTTTGGGATACAATGGCTGCCTCTAGCTCTCTCATTGTGAGATTTGATGTCATGTGCTCTTCTGGAACAGTTGGTATATTTTGGTAAAGTTATTGCTGTTTGGTAATTTCCTGTTTTTTGTCAAGTGGAACATTTATCTAGCTCTCATGTAAGAATTTTTGAGCAAAAACATTAGCTGCCTCTTTCTTTGTGAGTATTTTCTCATTTTGTTGTAGGGCTATTTCCTTATTTTTGCATTCCTCATCATTTAAGGCTTTGGCGAGACTCTATAATTTTCTTCCATCTTTGTCGAGGTTAAGACTTTCTGTTGTTTAGATCCATTTATTTTTGGCTAAACAGTTTAACGTTTTCCTGTACTTTGCAGAGATAGCTTTGTAGGCGATGTTTGTCTCAACTGTTTTGTCCTTTTCTGCTACATGTCTTGCCACTGTTACCTGTTCTTCCATTTCTGTGAGTTCTTCTGTCCAGTACGGCTTATAATCTTTTTTCGCCCCTCGTGGTATTGATTCTAGGGCAGCTTTCAGAACTGCTTTATTAAATCCGTCAGCTATTTCTCCAATTCTTTTGTTTTGGGTGTTTATGAAACCACAGTTTTCATCTGTTAGTGCTGAGAACTTGTTCCAGTTGGCATTTTTGTTGTTCCAGCGGGGTAATGGTTTCTGGAAGTGGAGTGTATGATCCATATTAATCAATGTATGACTTCAGGTCAATGTTTGCCAAAAATGTAGATGGACTAAAAAAGTACTAAGGTGACCAATAGGAACATACAATATGCTGTAAATATACATATATTTCTTTACGTGTCAACATTTAAATGTTAGGGGAGATAACTTATTCGATTGTTTCTTTAATTCTTAATTCAAGGGAAATAATTTAACCATTACACAGATGCTAAAAAAACCAAAAACTCTTGTTTAATCTTAATTCCATCTGGTTCTGCGCAAAAATATATAAAACAAAGAGTATTGTCTTATGCCGACTTTAAGAATAAATTGTTACATTCTATTTACGAATGTTGTTATTTGCTGTTATTAATAAATATTAAAATAATGTTTTACTTGATGCACATGACGATGAAGTGAAAACTTATGTGCTCTGCTACTTTCAATGGTAATTACAAAAACCCACATCTCATATAATGTAAAATTATCGCTCAACGCTGAAACGCGTTTTTCATCAATCCCTTGAAACTAGGTGGCAAGACGATATTGCCGGACATGTTCAGATTCCTGGATTGTGTTGTGGTGTTTTCACGGACATTGTTTCTGCTGTGTTAGCTTAGGCTTAGCTTAGGCTAACTTGTGACTTTGTTTGTTTGTTTCTAATTTGGTTAACACCAAGAAGAAGATTATAGAAAATGCCCGCACCAGTAGTGCCAACAATTGTTTTGAATATGAAAGAAGATTTGAAAGGAGGAGAGCTATTCAAGCCAGGAACTCTGGTAATCTCAATTGCTGGGCCACAGGCAAATAGAACCTCTTATTCACTCATTGCCAGCATTCTGGCCGGACGAGCTGGGGTTAGTGTAAGTGGCGTCGCCACATTGTATAGATTTGCGGGGCCGTTCAAATGGTTCGCGACCCTCACGACAGCGGCGCATATGAAGCACTATGCTGAATTACATGGGCGAAAATTTGAATGGAGTAACCCACAAATGACTGTTTATATAGAGCACCTAGATAAAGAGAAATCTAAGGGAGTTTTGCATTGGATGCCCCCAACCGTGAAGGCAGAGGCGGCCAGACGTATAGATGTTGCGGTAACAGGAGACGAGGAGGCGAAGTCTCTAGAATAAGGACAGCCCAAGATAAGTGGAATTTTATGTACAAGCCTTCGGACCACCGAATACCCCATTTTGTGAATTTGAAAATGGAGGGTCCCACAGAAAAGCTCCAAAGGGTATGGGTGGCCCTACCAGGAAGGAAGATAGAGTGCGCCATATGCGAGCTAGATACCCACTGGGTTAGTCAGTGCCCTAAGAAGCGGACACCCGCCCCCTAGGTCAAACAAGCGAGGAAGGAGGAAGTGACAGCCGATACAACGCCGGCCGAACAAAGTTTGTTAAATCAGCCGATCGAGTCCCCCGCTACAGAGAGCCCACGGAAAAAGGTAGTTGGAGAAGGGTATGAAACCGTGAGCTACAAGAAAGATGACAAACGCACCCCGAAGAGGAAGCACCTAGTCCTCCAGACAACAGGACCGGTCAAATCAAAAGAAATAAGGCGCAGCGGAAGCACATCGCCATCCAAGCGCTCGCCTTGAAAGCCACAAGATCTGCCACTCTCTCCAAAGGTAACCGCTTCTAAACCCTTCCTGAGGTACGAGTCGATGCCCATTGTTGACGGGCCAGAGTTGATCGAGTTTCATTCCGATGGTCCTAGCCAGTCCTCAGAGGTGTCGCAAGAGAGACTGTGTCCCTCTTGGGCGACCGCGACTGAAGATGAAGCCATGAACGAGACGATGACCCAAGCCAATCTGTTCATAGATAGTAAGGAATTCACAGATGTCAGCGATGTCGGTGAATGAGCCAAACGCTACAAGTCCTTCCTCTTCCCTGCACTGGGGGCCAGTGCGAGCCAATAGTTCCTAGAGTTTTCAGTTCCAGGAGTCCGATGACGACCGGTGTAAGTGTGGGCATGCCCGGACTGCACCCAAATGTTATCCACTCTTGTGAGCCTGCCAGGAAGACGGTAAGCACACTACCATTGCGGGGGAAGACGCCTCACCTCCAGATTGGCCAAGAAACAAGACTCGACAATTGCTTTGTAATAATAATAGTAAATTGTAAAAACACCTATAGTTTAGGCAGTGTTACTTTGTCGTGGTTGAGTAAAGTGTAGAGTATTTGTCGAGTTGGACAACAGTAGTGAAATCGACAAGGGATAGTGGACTGACAGAGTTATAAATTACACACACAGAAAGGTGTAAATAGGAGATGGACTTGAGACAACCTGGAAGAAGATTTATTAAAAAAATGATCTCTCTCTCCACTAGGAATATCTATCCAAAGGAATAAGTGACTATCTCCCGTAATCCAGAATTATTACCTGCATCTCACTATTCAGATTTTTAGTGAACAATCCACACAAAAAGCTAACATGAATCTAATATAATAATTATAAGATATGTCAACTCACCCCGAAAATGACTAGAACATAGGCAAACACATTCTAGTACTGTGTTAAAGTTTGCCTTATCTCATGATGGTCATCTACGGGCCAGGAATATACGAATGTCTTTGTCTATTAAAACCAGTCTACTCTTATAGATCACAAGGGACGCTCCCCCCGGACACATGGCCTGCATATTTCTACAGAAGTACGGCGAAAGACGTAATCTAGAGTAAGACAAAAGAAATCGTGCGAAAGTTCCCCAGGTAGAGAAATGCATAACATTATGCTCTATCTTGTCTAAGGGGCGAAAACCCAAAGACTGACCGCGGGTTTGTCTCCCCCTGTTTCCAGGATGCATAATATTATGATCCGAAGCAGCGTTCTGGAAGCCAAACACAGGGACCCTTTCGCTCGTGATCAAAGGCTTTAAACGTAAGAGATATTCCCCTGGTCAGACCAGGTGCGGCTTAGATAATATTATCGTTCGCTGACCGCTACAGGCCGGAACGTAACCAAACCTCGGGTGGGGTTTGAGAAGGTGAAAACGTTTGGCCACGAAGGTAGAAAATGAAAGAAAAAGAAAATACAAAATGACGAGGAAAACCAGGACATTTAAAAAGTAATCAAATTATGGACAAGATGGTAAAAATAGATTATCGGTCACGTAACAAGTGCCCCCCCCCCCCCCTTTTAAAGTTCGAGGAATACGGACAAAAATGACAGTAATTTATCTTTTCCATCGATGTCCGTTACATGTCGTAAGAACCTTCTATAATCATAACCAAAATCGTATCCAATTTCTGTCAGTACTGTATGACTAGCTCCGAGTTCATTTCTTTTCTTCCCTCTGTCTAATAGACGTTCAGCGAATGGGATTTTGCGAGGCCAGTCGGCGCTGACGCCCTTCGTTTCCGTGTGAACCTGATCTTGGTTCCACCATTCGCTGTGCCTGTTTATGGTCCGGAAAATTATCCGCACCTGTTGTGGTTTTCGGCCCTGCCTGAACTCACTGGCCACTGCGTAGATAATCCGCCTGTTATGGTCAGTGTAATCTTTGATGGGCTCAGGCTGCTGATGTATATATTTACCTGTCACGGGCGTGGCCTTGAATAACCCTCTATAGCTGCAGTCTATCGGAATTTTCCGCGCGCATGTAATCCTAGTTGGCAAATAAAGCCGTTCGTTGGCCGAAGAAATGCTAGCATTTTCTTCTGCCTCTCCACACCTACTCCCCTGTTTCGGTGGGAGCATTGATCAATCTTCAGACCTGTGCCGTTTAAAGGTGGATCTGGAGCTTTCCTTGCCTTGCCAGTCACAACTCTGGCTTGGTCAACGGAAATGATCAAGTTGCTCTGTAATAGCCTGGCGGAGGCGACTACTTTGGTGTCCATCAGTGGGGTTGAGACCACTGGAATAATGCGATTTGAATGAGAGAACTCAGCTGCCTGAAGCAGAGAGTAATCGATCGCATTCTGGGGTTCTACTAAATCATAACAGATCTCCGTAGCTTCTATCCGTGTAGAAAGATAGGTAATATCTGCGAGTTGCAGAGTTTGTTGAGTCGCTTCACCGGTACTAGCATGACGTGAGCCAAGGCTCTCAACAATGGCTCCTTGTACAGTAGTAAGGCAGCTTTTCTCACTGTCTTCAGCCCTGAGAAGTGTGAGAGACTCAAATGGAATACCAGGGATCCCTTCGCATGGAACCCTGTGTCCACTATAAACGTCAACTTTGCCCTCCCCTGAGGAAGTTACTGGCGTCAGTTGAACTTTGTCCTGCAATGCGAGATCCACTTCCTGGTTGACAGTCCCCGCAGACTGCATGCAAAGGACTGGACGGTTTGAGATCCCGTTAGATCGCGAAGTGCCCGAGAAAAAACTCTCGGTGTGTTTTTCCAAAGTTCCTTGGAACGGTTTGGAAAGTTTAACCCTTTTAGCAGGCGACTTATTCTTGCACCTTTTAAGCTCAGGGTGATAAGAGGAGCGGCGCCTCCATTCTACGATCGCTGAGTTGGAGGGATACGCCTTTGCATATGGTTTTTCGCTGTCCGGCCGGGAATCTTGCGAAATATAACGTGATAGGGTGTGGCTCCCTTTCCTTGACGTCACGTGTCGGTTAGGTGCTGCTCGGTCTGGAGCGTGAGAGGCTCGGGGTTCGCCGCTTGCCAGACGGGAACAATCCGTATTACAATGCTTGTTAGCACCTCTCTCACCTTTGTGCAGTTTCCATGCCTGGGAACGTTGTGTAATTTTCCCCGTGGCCTTAGGTCTGCTATCCCGACGTAAATTCTTTCCTTGTTTGGGCTTCGGATCCAAGTCCAAAGGGAAGTCAATTTTCTGGAGTTGGGGTTCGGTTTTAGCAGGCAAGTTTTCTTTCATGGGCGCAAGGTTTGCACGGGCGTTGACCGTTAAGGGCACAGTAGAAGGGGAAGTAGAGTGACTACATTTAGTATCTGTTTCCACCCTCCGAACTTGGCTATCCAGTTCATTCATTCCTATTTAGTGAAGCCTGTCCCTTTCTTGTCGCTCTATTTCCAATTGCTTGCTCCGTTCTTGTTGCTCCATTTCCAATTGCTTGTCCCGTTCTTGTCTTTGCTTTTCCCTTTGCTTCTCATCTTCTATCACTTCTTCTACATACTGTCGGGTGAATGCTTCACTCTCCCTAGTTTGTTTACAGGACCATGCCAAAATTAAACGGCTGTCAAACCAATTGTCTACCTCGTATTGATCCTGCAGGCTTACTGCAAATTCTAGAAAGGGCTGGATTTCGCTATCCTTGTACTCCATGTACTTAGCTACCTCGAGGGCAATCCTATGCACTTTATCTAGATCGGCCATTATATCAGGGTGAGCAAACACAATAGAAGAATAGAACCTAGAGATCTTAGTTACCTAGTCCACTAGGTGCTGATTAACTTAATAATCAATAAAATCTAGGCTAGCCTGGGAACTTTAAAAAACAAGAAAGTTTGTAGCTACTCTGATTGCGACAAGCAAAACCCCCCAAAACTCCAAAAATGTAAGTGATGTAAAACTTATTACTATCACTTCACCCCAGTTCTGTCAGTACTAAGCTATTGAGAGGATTGGTTACTATCATCCGAAGGAACACCCTCCCTTGGTACAAATGCAAGCTAGTAACTGACTATCTGTAGCTTCTTATCTCAGATTAAAGAGCTACTCCTGAAAAAAATATTAACCCTTAAAAAAATTTTTTTCTGACTTTTACACCAATAGTCGTCAGATTTGTCAACCAAAAACTCAGCAGTGATACCATCAACCTTTACCAGCTGACTCATGTGTAGCATGAACAATAAATGTAACTAGATATTTATGATTGCTGTGGAGAAAAAAACGCTGTTCCGACTTCCACCCATAAGAAATAGTTCGTTATGTCTAGGGGAAAGAAATTCCTATAATCTGCCGAACACTAAACTCTAAGAATCAAGATAGAATCTTGTGAGAGATTCATCCCGGACGAGCGCCCATTATTTGTCGTGGTTGAGTAAAGTGTAGAGTATTTGTCGAGTTGGACAACAGTAGTGAAATCGACAAGGGATAGTGGACTGACAGAGTTATAGATTACACACACAGAAAGGTGTAAATAGGAGATGGACTTGAGACAACCTGGAAGAAGATTTATAAAAAAAATGATCTCTCTCTCCACTAGGAATATCTATCCAAAGGAATAAGTGACTATCTCCCATAATCCAGAATTATTACCTGCATCTCACTATTCAGTTTTTTAGTGAACAATCCACACCTGACATTATCTTACAGAAATGACAGTTAATTGCTGACTCTTAACCCAATGGTAAGCATTCGTGGACTGATTCTACGCCTAATATCTGTTATTGTAAGTTTAACATTTAACCCATGATAAACCGTAACAGTTTAAGCACCCTTACTAGGCCGTAGACAGCGCTACCTTATCACTGAATAAATTACTAGGAGAAGTCCTCAGAAATAAATTCACTTTCCTAACAGATATATAAAAGCTAACATGAATCTAATATAATAATTATAAGATATGTCAACTCACCCCGAAAATGACTAGAACATAGGCAAACACATTCTAGTACTGTGTTAAAGTTTGCCTTAGCTCATGATGGTCATCTACGGGCCAGAAATATACGAATGTCTTTGTCTATTAAAACCAGTCTACTCTTATAGATCACAAGGGACGCTCCCCCCGGACACATGGCCTGCATATTTCTACAGAAGTTCGGCGAAAGACGTAATCTAGAGTAAGACAAAAGAAATCGTGCGAAAGTTCCCCAGGTAGAGAAATGCATAACATTATGCTCTATCTTGTCTAAGGGGCGAAAACCCAAAGACTGACCGCGGGTTTGTCTCCCCCTGTTTCCAGGATGCATAATATTATGATCCGAAGCAGCGTTCTGGAAGCCAAACACAGGGACCCTTTCGCTCGTGATCAAAGGCTTTAAACGTAAGAGATTTTCCCCTGGTAAGACCAAGTGCGGCTTAGATAATATTATCGTTCGCTGACCGCTACAGGCCGGAACGTAACCAAACCTCGGGTGGGGTTTGAGAAGGTGAAAATATTTGGCCACGAAGGTAGAAAATGAAAGAAAAAGAAAATACAAAATGACGAGGAAAACCAGGACATTTAAAAAGTAATCAAATTATGGACAAGATGGTAAAAATAGATTATCGGTCACGTGACAAGTGCCCCCCCTTTTAAAGTTCGAGGAATACGGACAAAAATGACAGTAATTTATCTTTTCCATCGATGTCCGTTACATGTCGTAAGAACCTTCTATAATCATAACCAAAATCGTATCCAATTTCTGTCAGTACTGTATGACTAGCTCCGAGTTCATTTCTTTTCTTCCCTCTGTCTAATAGACGTTCAGCGAATGGGATTTTGCGAGGCCAGTCGGCGCTGACGCCCTTCGTTTCCGTGTGAACCTGATCTTGGTTCCACCATTCGCTGTGCCTGTTTATTTTCCTTGCCTTGCCAGTCACAACTCTGGCTTGGTCAACGGAAATGATCAAGTTGCTCTGTAATGGCCTGGCGGAGGCGACTACTTTGCTGTCCATCAGTGGGGTTGAGACCACTGGAATAATGCGATTTGAATGAGAGAACTCAGCTGCCTGAAGCAGAGAGTAATCGATCGCATTCTGGGGTTCTACTAAATCATAACAGATCTCCGTAGCTTCTATCCGTGTAGAAAGATAGGTAATATCTGCGAGTTGCAGAGTTTGTTGAGTCGCTTCACCGGTACTAGCATGACGTGAGCCAAGGCTCTCAACAATGGCTCCTTGTACAGTAGTAAGGCAGCTTTTCTCACTGTCTTCAGCCCTGAATAGTGTGAGAGACTCAAATGGAATACCAGGGATCCCTTCGCATGGAACCCTGTGTCCACTATAAACGTCAACTTTGCCCTCCCCTGAGGAAGTTACTGGCGTCAGTTGAACTTTGTCCTGCAATGCGAGATCCACTTCCTGGTTGACAGGCCCCGCAGACTGCATGCAAAGGACTGGACGGTTTGAGATCCCGTTAGATCGCGAAGTGCCCGAGAAAAAAACTCTCGGTGTGTTTTTCCAAAGTTCCTTGGAACGGTTTGGAAAGTTTAACCCTTTTAGCAGGCGACTTATTCTTGCACCTTTTAAGCTCAGGGTGATAAGAGGAGCGGCGCCTCCATTCTACGATCGCTGAGTTGGAGGGATACGCCTCTGCATATGGTTTTTCGCTGTCCGGCCGGGAATCTTGCGAAATATAACGTGATAGCGTGTGGCTCCCTTTCCTTGACGTCACGTGTCGGTTAGGTGCTGCTCGGTCTGGAGCGTGAGAGGCTCGGGGTTCGCCGCTTGCCAGACGGGAACAATCCGTATTACAATGCTTGTTAGCACCTCTCTCACCTTTGTGCAGTTTCCATGCCTGGGAACGTTGTGTAATTTTCCCCGTGGCCTTAGGTCTGCTATCCCGACGTAAATTCTTTCCTTGTTTGGGCTTCGGATCCAAGTCCAAAGGAAAGTCAATTTTCTGGAGTTAGGGTTCGGTTTTAGCAGGCAAGTTTTCTTTCATGGGCGCAAGGTTTGCAGGGGCGTTGACCGTTAAGTGCAGAGTAGAAGGGGAAGTAGAGTGACTACATTTAGTATCTGTTTCCACCCTCTGAATTTGGCTATCCAGTTCATTCATTCTTATTTGGTGTAGCCTGTCCCTTTCTTGTCGCTCTATTTCCAATTGCTTGCTCCGTTCTTGTTGCTCCATTTCCAATTGCTTGTCCAGTTATTGTCTTTGCTTTTCCCTTTGCTTCTCATCTTCTATCACTTCTTCTACATACTGTCGGGTGAATGCTTCACTCTCCCCAGTTTGTTTACAGGACCATGCCAAGATTAAACGGCTGTCAAACCAATTGTCTACCTCGTATTGATCCTGCAGGCTTACTGCAAATTCTAGAAAGGGCTGGATTTCGCTATCCTTGTACTCCATGTAATTAGCTACTTCGAGGGCAATCCTATGTACTTTATCTAGATCGGCCATTATATCAGGGTGAGCAAACACAATAGAAGAATAGAACCTAGAGATCTTAGTTACCTAGTCCACTAGGTGCTGATTAACTTAATAATCAATAAAATCTAGGCTAGCCTGGGAACTTTAAAAAACAAGAAAGTTTGTAGCTACTCTGATTGCGACAAGCAAAACCCCCAAAAACTCCAAAAATGTAAGTGATGTAAAACTTATTACTATCACTTCACCCCAGTTCTGTCAGTACTAAGCTATTGAGAGGATTGGTTACTATCATCCGAATGAACACTCTCCCTTGGTACAAATGCAAGCTAGTAACTGACTATCTGTAGCTTCTTATCTCAGATTAAAGAGCTACTCCTGAAAAAAATATTAACCCTTAAAATAAAAATTTTCTGACTTTTACACCAATAGTCGTCAGATTTGTCAACCAAAAACTCAGCAGTGATACCATCAACCTTTACCAGCTGTCTCATGTGTAGCATGAACAATAAATGTAACTAGATATTTATGATTGCTGTGGAAAAAAAAAACGCTGTTCCGACTTCCACCCATAAGAAATAGTTCGTTATGTTTAGGGGAAAGAAATTCCTATAATCTGCCGAACACTAAACTCTAAGAATCAAGATAGAATCTTGTGAGAGATTCATCCCGGACGAGCCCCCATTATTTGTCGTGGTTGAGTAAAGTGTAGAGTATTTGTCGAGTAGGACAACAGTAGTGAAATCGACAAGGGATAGTGGACTGACAGAGTTATAGATTACACACACAGAAAGGTGTAAATAGGAGATGGACTTGAGACAACCTGGAAGAAGATTTATAAAAAAAAATGATCTCTCTCTCCACTAGGAATATCTATCCAAAGGAATAAGTGACTATCTCCCATAATCCAGAATTATTACCTGCATCTCACTATTCAGTTTTTTAGTGAACAATCCACACCTGACATTATCTTACAGAAATGACAGTTAATTGCTGACTCTTAACCCAATGGTAAGCATTCGTGGACTGATTCTACGCCTAATATCTGTTATTGTAAGTTTAACATTTAACCCATGATAAACCGTAACAGTTTAAGCACCCTTACTAGGCCGTAGACAGCGCTACCTTATCACTGAATAAATTACTAGGAGACGTCCTCAGAAATAAATTCACTTTCCTAACAGATATATAAAAGCTAACATGAATCTAATACAATAATTATAAGATATGTCAACTCACCCCGAAAATGACTAGAACATAGGCAAACACATTCTAGTACTGTGTTAAAGTTTGCCTTATCTCATGATGGTCATCTACGGGCCAGGAATATACGAATGTCTTTGTCTATTAAAACCAGTCTACTCTTATAGATCACAAGGGACGCTCCCCCCGGACACCTGGCCTGCATATTTCTACAGAAGTTCGGCGAAGGACGTAATCTAGAGTAAGACAAAAGAAATCGTGCGAAAGTTCTCCAGGTAGAGAAATGCATAACATTATGCTCTATCTTGTCTAAGGGGCGAAAACCCAAAGACTGACCGCGGGTTTGTCTCTCCCTGTTTCCAGGATGCACAATATTATGATCCGAAGCAGCGTTCTGGAAGCCAAACACAGGGACCCTTTCGCTCGTGATCAAAGGCTTTAAACGTAAAAGATATTCCCCTGGTCAGACCAGGTGCGGCTTAGATAATATTATCGTTCGCTGACCGCTACAGGCCGGAACGTAACCAAACCTCGGGTGGGGTTTGAGAAGGTGAAAAAGTTTGGCCACGAAGGTAGAAAATGAAAGAAAAAGAAAATACAAAATGACGAGGAAAACCAGGACATTTAAAAAGTAATCAAATTATGGACAAGATGGTAAAAATAGATTATCGGTCACGTGACATACTTATAATTTAAGAGTTTTGCGTTTCTTTAATGTAAATAAGTTTTGTACTAGTTTAATGCATGTTGACACCGCATACACCAACACACTATAATGTATGCAGCCAAACAGTCACTTCTCCCCCCACCGGAATGGGAGTTCCTGGCAGCACGGCTTTGCCCGTGCTGGGTCACGATCACCAGTGCACAACGACAGATGGTCAGCCCTCAGTCACCATTTTGTCGAGCAGTGTAGATAAGACTAAAAGTCAGCCCCCAAGCACTTTTTTGTCAAGCAGTTTAGACACGACTTTGTCGAGTGGATTAGTCATGACAGGCGGTCAGCTCTCAGTCACCGTTCTGTCAAGTAGACTAATTGCAACAAGTGACCAATCTACCACTTTGCCAGGTACATCTATTATAACATGTGACAAATCGTTAGCTAGCACTTTGTTGTGTAGTTCAGATATGACAGGTGGTCCGCCCACAGTCCCCACTTCGTCTAGTAGTCTAATTATGACAAGCTGTCTGCACTCTGTCCCCGCTTTGTCAAGTAGTTTAGATATGGCAAGTGACCATTCTGCCACTTTGCCAGGGAGACAGTTTATAACGGGTGGCCAACCTCTGTTTATCACTTTGTCGTGCAGTCTAGTGATGATATCTCTCAATATCAATGGTTTGAGAAATAAACTAGAACATGTAATTAAACTGATTAAAAAAGATAAACCGGATTTCTTGTTCTTGCAACAGACCGGGATTACTTCTGATTTTCATGCCGATCAGATAGTAACTAAATTAAGACTGAAACATGGTTGGTTCGCCCGGGGCACCTGCCATAGTGGTGCTGCCATCCTTCAAATGAATGAAGATTGGGAGGCAGTAAACTATAGGAGAGACAGTTGTTGCAGAAACAAACAAGACATACACACACTTATCAACATATACGCACCAGCGACGGAAAATGACCGGCCTAGGTTTTATGACGGACTGTACGACACTATAGATAGGTATTACAAAGGAACCAAAATAGTGTTAGGAGGAGATTTCAACTGCGTTTTGACCAATTTAGACAGGAGTTCCTTTGGCCACATTTTACAGAAAAAGAAAATTGACATACCCTTATCAATACGACGTCTGCAATCTATGCTTGACAAACATGACCTAGTAGACGTTTACAGAAAACTACAACCGCAAACACAAGCTTTCACATTTCATGACAAGGGAAACCCATACCGTTGACGAGCTTCTAGACTGGACAGAATATACGCATCAAACAGTTATAACATACACAAAACTTATCACATTAAAAATACGCTTAAATACACAGACCATCAGGCAGTATACACAGTTTTAAGTACGGGGGACACACATACAAAATTAAAGAGATCCCCGCACTGGAAATTCAACAACAACTTGCTAAAAAATGCTTTCTTCACAAATACAATAACAAAACTCATTCAGGGTTACACACAGGATATTCCCAATAACAACATTGCAGAATATTGGGACACAATAAGGGACAGAACGCAGATTTTAGCAACAGCAATACACAGGGCTTTAAAGAAAGAACAAATTATATTAGAAGGTGCAATAAGTTTAACTAAACAGATAGATAAATCTAACCCACACATTCATACTTTAGAAGAGCATTAAGACCTTTACAAACAACACACATACCAAGGGGCTCTACTTAGGATAAAATGAAATACTATTACACAAGAAATACCCAGTAGACAATATTTAGAGATAGAACAAAATGTACAACGCAGTAGACAGATTCACGAAATAGTAGACACGAATGGGCAACAGCAGACAGAGGATACTAGTATTAGACACGCTTTTTTGAATACTACACAAAATTATACACTAAAGAACAAACTAACGTAAACCTACAGGATGAATTTCTACACTATATAAAGCGTTTGAGTGAAAATGAGAGCAAGAAATTAGATAAAATTTTAACTTTGGAAAACGTAAGGGAAGCTATCAGTACGTTCCAAAAAAATAAATCACCCGGGCCAGTCGGGTTGACCGCGAAATTTTACTTTTCGTTTTCCCGATTTTAGGCCCCTTATTAATTAAAGTATTTGAAGAAGCCACCCAGAAAGGAGAGCTTCCAAATAGTTTGAATGAATCTTTCATTACATTAATACCTAAAGATAATGCTGACAAAAAGTCAATCAAAAATTACAGGCCTATTTCTCTTCTAAATATTGATTATAAAATCCTGGCCAAGGCTCTCACTCTGAAGTTCAAACCGTTTATGCAACGAATGATACATGAAGATCAACAATGCAGTGTACACGGTAGAAACATTTGTAGACATACACACTTCATAAGAGATTTGATCACATACATGCATGATAGACAGTGTCAAAGTGCAATATTATCATTAGATCAGGAGAAAGCCTTTGACAGAGTATCACATTCCTTCTTACATAAAACTATACAAGCAAACAACATAGGGGAATATTTTAGAACATGGGTAGAAATCTTATATAAAAAAACCCACAGTAGAATTTTAATTAACCACAGTTTAACTGACCCTGTTAGACTGTCAAGGTCAGTGAGACAGGGGTGTCCTTTATCGCCCCTGTTATATGTTTTAACACTAGAACCCGTTCTGGAAAGAATAAGGCAAGATGTAAACATCACGGGAACTTTTGTTTCCGGAGGAGGGGAGAGGAAGTCGTTAGCGTATGCTGATGATACAATATTCCTTCCAGGTACAATAGATTCTATAAAAAACATATTAGAAGTCTTTACAGAGTTTGGATACGCTAACGAATCCAAACTAAATGTTCAGAAATCTAGTATAATGGGATTAGGCAGATGAGCAAATAAAACAGATTTCCCTTTTCAGTTAACGCAAGTTAACAGAATCAAAATTTATGAAATAAATTATTTCTGTAACCCTCATGACCCCAATACAGATACATGTGTAAAGTTATTAGATAAAATTCAAAACATGTTAGAAAAATATAAATACAAGACAGCTACCATTTTTTGGAAGAAGCATCATAGTGAACTGTTTCATTATGCCTAAAATAATATATGTAGCAAATATACAGATGGTACCCAAAAAGATTGTGACAGAAATAAACAAGTTAACTAGGCCTTTCATTTTTAGGAGCACTCTAGCTAGTATTAAACACCAAACATTAAGGCAACCAAAAAACAAAGGGGGGATAGCCCTACAAGACATTAACACTAAGATTAAAGCCTTAAGGATTAGATACATAGGGGAGATCATTAAATACCCAGACCTATACCCAATAGCGCATTACTATATGGGGATTAGGTTAACTAAATTCTGTAAACTTGATAATAATAAACCTCACTCTTTTGGCACCCCACCGCCTTTTTATAGAATATGTTTACACAATTTAAAAGGGAATGAACATTTAATAAAACAAAACACTAAACTTATATACAAACTGTTGGTAGGAGCACAGGAACCCTATTTAGGTACACGGATAAAACGAGGGTACAACCTTTTTATAACAGACCACACACAAAGCTTCACAAACATTCACTCAATAGACGTTAAGCCACAAGCCAAATAAGTCACATACAGGTTACTGTACAGTTTAACACCTATTGTGAGCGAAAAATCGGCAAAAAAAGGTGGCAAAACGCCACCAAAGTGTAAACTGTGCAGTAACCACACTACAGAAACAGAGGACCATTTGTTCTACACATGTAAAACAGTGGTCCCCACTCTAAACAAACTAAGAACACTAATAGCTTCCAAAACACAAAAATCACTCAACATGTACCAAGCGGTCACGTTGAATACTTTACCTACGTTACCGAGACAGACAGAGCTTAAATTATTGACTCTATTAGCAGAATATAGATACTTAGTATGGACGTGCAGGAATATAGCAGTACATGACGGTACACACTACGACCACAACATATTTTAACAAATATACGGACGTATAACACAAAACATAACAGAACAGATTTAAAAATTAAACCTTTGACCCTTTGGTCTTTATACAAAGCAAGCAGCTTTGATTGTAAATATTTTTTGTGTGTGCCCACATCATACAATGTAAATGCCCCTTCAACATCTTTCGCTGTACCATAAACCATTATCCCCTGTTCATCACTTGTGTGTTTATGTTAAACTATTATTATCTTACAAATATTGTTGTAGTAATATTGATATTGCTGGTTTAGTTGGACATTTTTGAAGCAGATTTAATTAGTAATATTGTTATGAATGGGTAACATCTTTGCTTTGTTTGAAATTTAGGAATTTTGATCTGGTTTGATATGTAGATTAATGTTATTGCATATTTTGATATTGATTTGTTGAAATGCCATTTGGGGGGGGGGGGGGGGGCGGGGGGGGGGGGGGGGGGGGGGGGGGGGGGGGGCCTTACTTTGTTATACTTTATGCCATGTAAAAATTTTAAAATTTGTAAATACTATCGATGTTGTGTGACCTAATAAAGATTTTTTTAAAAATCAATCCCTTGAGCATTACTGTATTAAACACAAGAGAATCTGATCATCAGAAGTAGTCCCCCGTCGAACAAGTGTTTCGGCCCTGTATACTCTCCTTTACACTCTAAGGGAGGGACGGGCCCACTTAGGTCATGACTCCCAAGTGTCTCAGCCTCCTGTTGTCTTGTATCGAAAATGAACCCATTTCACTTTGGTAGCAGCTATAAAATCCCCGACTCCGCCAGCCGTGGAGGCAATTGTGAAAGTAACAAAGAGAAGACAAATTATTCCGTTCAT
Organism: Oreohelix idahoensis; assembly: GCA_024509875.1. Lineage (NCBI taxonomy): Eukaryota > Metazoa > Mollusca > Gastropoda > Stylommatophora > Oreohelicidae > Oreohelix > Oreohelix idahoensis. The sequence goes on along the minus strand of JAMPIV010022261.1, from coordinate 209,947 downwards.
TCTGCCGCACACCACACATACGGACAGACACTGACACACCTGCGCAAAGCCGACGAGGCTAGCCACTGCGTGCTAGCAACTGTAATTATGTGAACAACCCCTCTTATAATAAACGTCACGTGTTGCCCGTCAGTCACATCCCTGTCACCAGTAAACCGAAAAACTCAACGTATTGTGGACTTAGAAAAATATATGATGTTTTCTGTACCGCAGAGTTTACTGTCCCGATTTTCATAGCCCATTGCTGTTGTTCCACAGCCAGCATTATGCCTTTTCGGCAGTTTCACTAAGCCTCTCCAGTGCCCTTGTTCTCGACTGTCCTTTGAGCTGCAACAGTTTCACTAAGCCTCTTCAGTGCCCTTGTTCTCGACTGTCCCCTCAGCCCCAACAGTTTCAATAGATCATACACTGATGCAGCCACGAGCCCTCTTGCACCCACCTCAACAGCCATGACCCTTGCAGTGAATCCAATGTGTCTCAGATCCGCAGGGAGATCACTATACTTGGCCGCTTTGAGCAAATGTTGCTCTTCCAATCTAGATCACACTTCTTGTCAAGTTTTGACGGGATGTCGATTCCCGGAAATAAGTGAAAAAAAATAAATAAAAATAATATTGTAATACTTTAACTCTTTGACTCCGTAATTATTTTTCACCCTGCGCCGTACTTATGTTCTTTGAAGAATTCTAAACAGTGAAGTTTACTGTCTTTTGGTGTAAATTTTATGTAAAAAAAAAAAATATTGTCTGTGTACATGTACATATTATATACCAGACTGTAGTGAAATATATAGAGAATTGTAATATATAGCGTCTTTGGCATTATTAACACAAGTACGTTTGGTATGTACAATTGAAAAACACTAAATAGTTAACTGTAGGATACGAGCTTACCAAAGACAACTTACTGTTGCAGATAATAAAAAAAGATAAAGTAGTTAGGGGAATGTATCCTATTTACTTTCTAAGGGGAACAATTTACTTATACAATAAATATCAAATTAAATAACAGCTTTTCGTTACTTATTGAGTTTTATCAATTAATTTAACAAAATTATATAAAGTATAAAATACTATGAATTATGTATTAGTACACATGTTAAATTGTTAAACACTTATTTTTTTTCCCGGGTTGAGAATGAAAAAAAACTTTAAATAATATGAGTGTAATGCACATGTTAAATTAGTGAGCACTTATGTGCTCTGCCACTTTCAAAGACATTATTATTGTCGTGGTTGAGTTAGAGTGTAGAGTATTTGTCGAGTTGGACAACTATAGTGAAATCGACAAGGGATAGTGGACGGACAGGGTTATAGATTACACACACAGAAAGGTGTAAATAGGAGATGGACTTGAGACAACCTGGAAGAAGATTTACCAAAATGATCTCTCTCTCCAAGCCTCAACTCACTTATGTCTGTCTAAGCATCTCCTGCTCTCTCTCTTTTCTCTTATCATACATAGAGATTATAGTAAAGAGCTAAAAATACAAATATGGATGGAAAGGTCGTGAACAGCGCATTAATAAATGTGTAAAATTTATTAAAGAAGAAAAAGCATGGAATTAATGCATATCATCACAACAACATAAAATTACATCAATACTCAAAATATTCATCAATAATCATATACACCCAAAAACCACACACACAGATCACCATTCATAAAACCTGTAGAACACAGAGAGATGAAATAACTGAGTGTCAGCCCGTCCGTTTTCGGGACCAGATGAAATAGTCCGGACAGTGTGTTACTTGTAGATCCTTCGTGAGGGACTATGCCTACAAAACTGTCCTTGTTGGTACTATCATTGGTGATTCCTCCCTACTGGCGCGAGGTGGGCTGGAAGACTCTAGTTACCTTCTGTTTACCAAAATGAATAAACTGCGATTCAGTCCGTCCGCTTTCGGGACCAGATGAAATAGTCCGGACAGTGTGTTACTTGTAGATCCTTCATGAGGGACTATGCCTACAAAACTGTCCTTGTTGGTACTATCATTGGTGATTCCTCCCTACTGGCGCGAGGTGGGCTGGGGGACGCTGTTTATCTCCTGCTGACCAACTGAATGAACTTAGCGACAGCCTGTCCGCTTTCGGGGACCAATGTAATAGCTCCAGTAAGTGGTTTCTTCGTATATATCCGCCATCGGTGATGGAATTAACCTGAATAAAATCACTGTATAGGCGCTATCGTTGGTGTCTTCCCCCTACTGGCGCGAGTGGGGCTGGAACTCTGTCCATAGATGGCTGCTCATACGTGCGAAGTTCTACATAGACCCAGAAATAAACCATGGGACGAAGTCACTTGAGGACAATTGATCCCAAGGCATGCTTATCCGGCGCTAGAATTGGCTTTAAATCCGGTTTTGGCTGGTTGACTGTGGCTTGGCTGAGTGCCCCGTTTAGGCACAAAAAAGGCGGGTGATATGGAATTCTGCTATAGGCATGCTGGGCGGTTTTGATATTCTGGAAGCCGCAATGCTCTGGCTGGTAATCCAAGAGGCGAGTAGAGAACTACTACTGCATTTGGTGATTCCAGATTTAGCGTTGGCTCCGTTGCACTGCGTGAGCTTAACTTGGCGTTGACAAAAGGGGTTTTGATTCAGGAACGGGGTGTGACACTCGTGGGGCTAGATATCCTCAGAATCCCTCTAGACGAAGAGACGGTGACATTCTTCGTCTGACTGGAAACTAGACTAGCAATTCGGTATCCCCCTGAAACCCGAGAAAATGCCAAGAAATAGGCCAAAAACATTTAGTTCTGTGTTAATGTTTGCCTTATTTCCATAATGGTCTATCTCGGGCCAGGAATCTTCTACGAGTGTGTTTGACGTAGTAAAATTTCAAATCTTATAGCTTACAAAGGACGCTCCCCCCGGACACCTGCCTAACCTGATTCTACAGATGTATTGGCGTAATGCGTAATAGAGTAAGACAAAAGAAATCGTGCGAAAGTTCCCCAGGCCTCAAAGGGTACCAGCCGCTCGTCATCAAACGTTTTAAAGCGACCAGAGAAATTCCCCTGTTGGGACCACAGAGGGTACCCGCCGCTAACGAACCGTTTCACAGAAACCGTCTTGGCTCGTTCTAACACTTAAAGCGCACCCGAGAAATGTTTCTCTCTGGTCGAACAGGTGCGTTTAGATAACATTACGTCTAGCGTTAGCTGACCGCAGCTGGCCAGCGTAAACAACCTCGGGTGGGGTTTGAGAGGGTGAGAAAGTTTGGCCATAAAGGTAGAAAAGGAAAGAAAAAGAAAATACAAAATGTCTTGGAAAACAGAACATTTAAAGGAGTAATCAAATTATGGACAAGATGGTAAAATAAATTATCTTTCACGTGACAAGTGCCCCCTTTTTTAAAGTGCGTGAAACACGAACTAAATGACAGTAATTTATCTTTTCCATCAATGTCCATTACATGTCCTAGAACATCCTATAATTTATAATACAAATTTGTTTCCAACTTCTGTCAGTACTTAGCTATTGGGAGGATTGGTTACTATCATTCAAATGAACACCCTCCCTTGGTACAAATGCAAGCTAGTAACTGACTGTCTGTAGCTTCTTATCTCAGATTAAAGAGCTACTCCTGAAAAAAATTAACCCTTCAAAAAAATTTTCTGACTTTTACAACAATAGTCGTCAGATTTGTCAACCAAAAACTCAGCAGTGGTACCATCAACCTTTACCCAGCTGTTCATGTGTAGCATGAACAATAAATGTAACTTAATATTTATGATTGCTGTGGAGTAAAACGCTGTTCAGACTTCCTCCCAAAAGAAATAGTTCGTTATGTCTAGGGATATCGATTCCTATAATCTGCCGAACACTAAACTCTAAGAATAAAGATAGAATCTTGTGAGAGATTCATCCTCAGATCGAGCACATATTAAATGTCGTACTAGATGGGTTCTAGAATCTCGGACGGGCTCCCAATTGTCGTGGTTGAGTTAGAGTGTAGAGTATTTGTCGAGTTGGACAACTGTAGTGAAATCGACAAGGGATAGTGGACGGACAGGGTTATAGATTACACACACAGAAAGGTGTAAATAGGAGATGGACTTGAGACAACCTGGAAGAAGATTTACCAAAATGATCTCTCTCTCCAAGCCTCAACTCACTTATGTCTGTCTAAGCATCTCCTGCTCTCTCTCTTTTCTCTTATCATACATAGAGATTATAGTAAAGAGCTAAAAATACAAATATGGATGGAAAGGTCGTGAACAGCGCATTAATAAAATGTGTAAAATTTATTAAAGAAGAAAAAGCATGGAATTAATGCATATCATCACAACAACATAAAATTACATCAATACTCAAAATATTCATCAATAATCATATACACCAAAAACCACACACACAGATCACCATTCATAAAACCTGTAGAACACAGAGAGATGAAATAACTGAGTGTCAGCCCGTCCGTTTTCGGGACCAGATGAAATAGTCCGGACAGTGTGTTACTTGTAGATCCTTCGTGAGGGACTATGCCTACAAAACTGTCCTTGTTGGTACTATCATTGGTGATTCCTCCCTACTGGCGCGAGGTGGGCTGGAAGACTCTAGTTACCTTCTGTTTACCAAAATGAATAAACTGCGATTCAGTCCGTCCGCTTTCGGGACCAGATGAAATAGTCCGGACAGTGTGTTACTTGTAGATCCTTCATGAGGGACTATGCCTACAAAACTGTCCTTGTTGGTACTATCATTGGTGACTCCTCCCTACTGGCGCGAGGTGGGCTGGGGGACGCTGTTTATCTCCTGCTGACCAACTGAATGAACTTAGCGACAGCCTGTCCGCTTTCGGGGACCAATGTAATAGCTCCAGTAAGTGGTTTCTTCGTATATATCCGCCATCGGTGATGGAATTAACCTGAATAAAATCACTGTATAGGCGCTATCGTTGGTGTCTTCCCCCTACTGGCGCGAGTGGGGCTGGAACTCTGTCCATAGATGGCTGCTCATACGTGCGAAGTTCTACATAGACCCAGAAATAAACCATGGGACGAAGTCACTTGAGGACAATTGATCCCAAGGCATGCTTATCCGGCGCTAGAATTGGCTTTAAATCCGGTTTTGGCTGGTTGACTGTGGCTTGGCTGAGTGCCCCGTTTAGGCACAAAAAAGGCGGGTGATATGGAATTCTGCTATAGGCATGCTGGGCGGTTTTGATATTCTGGAAGCCGCAATGCTCTGGCTGGTAATCCAAGAGGCGAATTCCAGATTTAGCGTTGGCTCCGTTGCACTGCGTGAGCTTAACTTGGCGTTGACAAAAGGGGTTTTGATTCAGGAACGGGGTGTGACACTCGTGGGGCTAGATATCCTCAGAATCCCTCTAGACGAAGAGACGGTGACATTCTTCGTCTGACTGGAAACTAGACTAGCAATTCGGTATCCCCCTGAAACCCGAGAAAATGCCAAGAAATAGGCCAAAAACATTTAGTTCTGTGTTAATGTTTGCCTTATTTCCATAATGGTCTATCTCGGGCCAGGAATCTTCTACGAGTGTGTTTGACGTAGTAAAATTTCAAATCTTATAGCTTACAAAGGACGCTCCCCCCCGGACACCTGCCTAACCTGATTCTACAGATGTATTGGCGTAATGCGTAATAGAGTAAGACAAAAGAAATCGTGCGAAAGTTCCCCAGGCCTCAAAGGGTACCAGCCGCTCGTCATCAAACGTTTTAAAGCGACCAGAGAAATTCCCCTGTTGGGACCACAGAGGGTACCCGCCGCTAACGAACCGTTTCTTTCACAGAAACCGTCTTGGCTCGTTCTAACACTTAAAGCGGACCCGAGAAATGTTTCTCTGGTCGAACAGGTGCGTTTAGATAACATTACGTCTAGCGTTAGCTGACCGCAGCTGGCCAGCGTAAACAACCTCGGGTGGGGTTTGAGAGGGTGAGAAAGTTTGGCCATAAAGGTAGAAAAGGAAAGAAAAAGAAAATACAAAATGTCTTGGAAAACAGAACATTTAAAGGAGTAATCAAATTATGGACAAGATGGTAAAATAAATTATCTTTCACGTGACAATTATGTTGAACAACTCTGTAGTAGTCGCAGATGCGCACACTAAAATGTTTCATCCGCGCCAAACAGCGCACTTCGACAATCTTTTAATCACATTTTCTTACTTTATTGGTTTCTGTTCTTCCCTTGAAACCGGAGAGGCTATGAGGTTTGGTTCTCAGTACAAGGAATATTTTTCATGGAATTTTTTTTTTTCCGATCCACTCAGTACTAATAATGTTATAACCCCCGCCCCCAACCCCCCACTCAATGGTGTCCTCCCAGCGAATTCTGGGTCCTCCTAGAGATCTGGATTGTTTGCTGTTGGTTTCCCGTATGTGTCGTTGCAGACGTTCTTCTCCAATTCTGCAGACGTGGCCAAACCATCGTAACTAGGACTGTTCCACTCGGGTCTGAACAAACTGTATTACAAAACATCCCAGAAAGTGGGTCTCAAACCAGCGCAATTATACATACGCACATTCATAAATATGACAAAGGAAGAGACACAGTGTTGCAGAAAAACACATTCGTAATGAAGTTGTTGTTTTTGGATGTACGACAACTTTATTTAGGGACTTTCGTAATTTACTGGTTGGTTCTCCAAAGACTAAGAGATGTTTGACCGGCCAGCTACTACATTCATTGCTTCTAAGATACTGTGTTGTTCCAACTTGGGTACATTGATTCTCGACTTAAATGATTTATAAAGTAAACCATATTCATTACAATGACAGTGCTGCATACATGCAGATTATTTGCTTTTCTGGAACTGGAGGAATGGTCTACCTAGCTCCACATACTCCACTCCAGAAAGTCATTTTAATATAATTAATCGAAGTCATAATTAATAGCATAGCCTTACGTACCGGAAAGATGGGTTTTTAATTCCATGTAGAGCAGGGGTTCCCAGCCTGAGGTACGCCTACCACATGGAGATACGCCAAGTATCTCACAGGGTTCTGCAGGATATTTACTAAATAGCTACAAAGCTAGCTAAACGTCTGCAAATGTAGGTAATTTGCCTTATATAAATTATTTATCTCTTCTAACTTACATAATCATTTTTTTCAGTCCCAATAGGGATTCGACATTAGCAGCAGATGAACGCACATAGATTGTTCTCATGTACACAAGACAGTGACCCTCACAAAGTGAAGTAGCTGCCGAATTCTCTATGAATCCAGACTTTTGGGCCACAATGTATATAATCCAACTTAAATATTCCAAAAGTAGTAGTAGTATAAGTGAGAAACAAAGTTGTGGAATGAAGAGATAACGACCAGTTCTTAATCTAATCCAAAACAAGAAAGAAGAAAAAAAATTGGAGTCAGAAACTGTACCAAGAATAAAACTGTTTATTGACAAGACAAAGAATCAAGGGGTATAACTAATTCTATAAACACAAACAAGAAAATTTTATATACTAAAAATTGTTGTAATGTACCTGTAGTGAGATCAGTGATTCAATCGCCAAATTCAGTATGGTTAACCCCTATGCCAAATAAATTTACCACCGGCCCGTGTTTGTGTGCGTGCTTCATCGCCTACGCCTCAGGTCGCACTAGATTCAAAAAGCATTAACGCAAAGCGAAGGATGCCCCTTTTCAAATATTACAAGCGTTGCATACTCTGTCCTTGAAATTAACTATAACATTTTGACAGCCAAGGCGTGTTTAGTTCCAAGAAACGGAGTGATAGAAGAAAGAAACGGAGGAGTGAAAGGAGAGTCGGAAAAATGCAACCTTGACAAGCATTGGTAGAACGCATTGCGACAGTGTTCTAGGCATCACTAAACTGTAACGAGAGTGCGTGTCTTTGCTACTAGCATTTTGGAAAAGCGGTGCAAAATCCACAAAACTACTTGCCCACCCCGTTCAATATTACGGCTAACTTAGAAATTTTAAAATATCACAAATGTGTAGGGGAGAGGGGGCAAAAGTGAAACTTATTAACCAAATTGAGAAGGATAAAGCCATGGTGGCCAAATAAACCTAGATGATGCCTTGTAATTAAATAATAAAAGGAAAGAAAGGACAGTTAATAAATACACAGATAATACTTGTTTATTAGCATATCATAGTACCCATAAGGTTATATTATCTTACCGTAGAATAAAAAATATGTTATTTGAATAAATGAAGAGGGGAAATGCAAGATGAAAAATATGATAAAGAGAGAAATACAAATATAACGACTACATGACAGACAGTCGTCTGATCCAAAATTGTCTTTCCTCATTAAAAACACTTAGATAGTAACCGCAATATCGTAGGGAAAGAAAGAGAGACGGACACAGGGACGTCCTCACTCAGCTTGCCAGTCTTGGGAGGGGGGAGGTGTTCAAAATTTGAATGTGTAGTGTATTTTTGAAAAAGAAGCAAATCGGCTTACCCAAATCTGATTGGTAGATGAGCATAACTAACGATGGGAATATAATGAACTGTGGCTAACGCTTAGTTGCCACTTGAAGAAAAACATTTCCACAAGTAGAGTTATCAGCAGAAGCCAGGAGTTCATGGCCATTGTCTTCGCTGTTCTGCAACCAGCGGCGATCTTTGTGTGACCATTGATCGCTAGTTAACCTACTTATTGTGAAATATTTCATTGATGCGGTAAAATAAACATTTACATAACCATTATTATTATGTATCTGTAGTATTGAATTGTGTTTGAATATTCGAGGGGTAGAGGCATACCTAGAAAGGCGCCAACCTCAAACTTTGTGTGAAGCCACAAATGTTATTAGGAAAGATTATCTCTTCTTATTAAAGCCCGACAGGCTTACTTAGACTTTGGGAGAAAATAAAATACCTCAATGGGGAAATTGGTGTATATTATTATGATGTAAGACCAGAAAACCACTGGCCGTCTTCAGCAAGTCACAGTGTTTTCACATGACTTTATATAATTAACTATAATTTTTCCTATGACAAGGAATGTATCAAACGGATGTTTGAAGATTACCTGATGATGAATAGGGCACCCAATCAGATAGGAACGATAGCTATTTATATATACTGATCTTGAATCTGTTGATAATGTTTAATTGTTTAGAGATAGAGAGAGGTGTATGACGTACTGAGGATTCCTTAATCCTCTGATTTCAGGGTTCCATCTTGAAACAATCAGTGAGCCACATATAAATATATACGTACTACTGAAGCTGCAAGTACGAGGCAAAAACTTTTCTGTTTGCCTTACGTCCAAAGAGTTCTGAAGCAGTGTTCAGAAGTTGCAGTCGTGAAGAAAGTGGTTGTGAGAAAGACATCACAGTGTTCCAGAAAATAAAGTTAAGCCCACCTGTCCATGAGCGTGTGTTAGTTCATTTAACCACACTCTCCATCATTATTATATCAATCAGTATTCTTGACATGATGAGACAAGTCGTTCCTCAGAAGCGTGTCCATTCATAGGAGTTATTGCTTCACCAGAACACTTCCCGCCATAAACATTTTAGATTAATAGTAATAGACACAGTTGGTGTTTAAATTACATTTCTGTAAATAAATTGCATTATATTTTGAGTTTTAAACATTCCTGTATCCAAGCAATTGAAATACAGAAATTTTAAATTGTAAAAAAGATTATTAATCTAAATTTACCCAGTTACTTGTTTAATTACTTTTCACTGAGTTATAGGTGTAGGTGTTGTCATTTTATTAACATTACATTGCAGATTACCCTAAACACCTAGCCAGATAACAACCAGACACCATTACACATAATTAGGCTAAAAATATATAGCAGATTGAGGTTGTATGGTGGTAGCAGAAAGGTACCTGAGAACATCTTCATCAACAATTAGACTCAGAGACTTGCATAGCTCACTTCACATCTGTAGACAATTAACACTTAACCTTTTAACATCCAAACCCACCACAGTACCAAATAGTGTTTTATTATCACATTAATTAACCTGTTTGTGACGTTTTTTCTGTTTATTCGTTCCACTTCTTCTACCCATCATCACATAGTTAAATAAATTCTCCACTATATGACCTAGAATATAGTCAACATTATGGCATCTTGGACACCCAAAAGTTAAATATCCCCACATTACTAATTTTCGTAATGAAAGTTTGTAACCAGTGAAACAACCGTGCCACGTTATTTTGGAAAATTAGGAAACTGCAAACTAAACACCGTGACACGTAAATTCAACACTCTCTTAAAGAACATGTATACCTTTCTCTTCATTATTTTCATAGTGCATTGTTGACTTTTGTCCCGGAATTGCACCTCCTGCTTTGCAGTAGTGGTCCAACAGTGGCCAAAACTCAAGAGTATCTAATATGGGTCTTCAAAGGTGTCTACCTTCGCACAAGATAACTCTTGGCAGAGTTGTATATAGAGGGATAACGATTCTTATATCTCAAGGGAGTGTTCATAAGATAATTGTTAATTTATGTCTGATCCACCGCCTGTTATGCAGAATTAAGCAATTATTAATTTTAGCTCGTTGAATTTCCCACCCTGATTTACAGAGTGGATTTTCTTATTAGTGTGGTATAACTCTGTTTAGAGTGTATTTATTAAATTGATAGAAACATACATGCAGTACATACAAAAGGATTAAATCGAAGTTAAATTTGTATATTTACAAATAACATTTAATAATCAGCTAATTTTAACAGTTTAAAACATTATATAATTGCTAACAGAAAATACCAATCATCATGTGATGGTGTGGTGTTTTATGTAAGAAGTCAATTGTCAGCTTCTAGGTTTGACGTTGATGCAAATAATAGTTTCTGCTCCAGCTAGGCTTTTGAATTCTATGCAGAAAAATCACTGGAGTTCTCGCGTCTCTGGTCAAGATTAATGGCGCAGCACGTTCCATGTAAGATCAAAGTGTAACTGCAAATCTGGTCCCGCGTCTCTAAGACCCTCTGATACTGGTTTCTATTTCGTCGTCAGGCCACTTCTACCCTCACTTTGTTCCAAAGATAAGTACCCTCACTGGTACCACCAATCTAATCTTTTCTCACAGACTGTTTGCTCAGAGGAATACAGGCACTTGCCTAGGCCTCTTACACGTGTCTGTGGTGTTTTTTTGTTAACAATGAATTCCCACTATTACTCCGTGTTTTAAATTCCTCAGATTCCAGAGGTCCTTTTTAAATTGTAGAGTTTATTTTCGGCTCTGAATTCCTCAAAACTGCTCAAACAATGGTCCGGTTCCGGTATAAGAATCTTGATTTTAACTTCCGGCAGTCTGGTTTTCGTCTTGGCAAGCGATTCTCACAGAGTACTAGACAAAAAATGTCAGATTATATTGCAAGTTTTCGGCCCCCGCTTCTCAGGGCTGTTGGGACAAACGTCCAATCAACGCAATTGTTATTCGCGCCTCAAAGTATCAGCTAATCGTATTTGAACGTTTAAATTTATGATTAAATATTTTGCATGACTCATCTAGTGCACAATTTCAAACGTTACTTTTCTAAAAATGGGCGATAAACATTCGATTATTACTTGGCCTAGTTACGTCTCTCACACGTCCTCCCAGATTGGGGGATTATCTGACTTGCCTATTCCACATAATTCAACCATCGTTATCAGACTATGACTCGGCGCAATTCGGCCGTCTGGTCTGGACATTTCGTTGTTTTTCCACATCTCCTATATGCAAGTCTATTATTCTGTAGAATTGTAAAGGATTACGAACATCCTGTGCAAACAATGTCATTAACGTTTCACCTGGGATAAAATGTGGGACCGTCACGTTTGTGTGATCTAATTAGTACCTCAGGGATGGGCCGGCGAATTGAAGTTAATTGAAGTGTTGTTAAAGTAATGTAAACATTGACATTCGGATGATTGTTCTGTATTGACAAGTAAGGGACAGGGGAGATGACAATAACATCATCACTCGCAAAGGAATATAATGCAATCCTGCTGGAGTGGACATGAGAGCGCACAAACCGTTTTGTGACAACTTTGTCAGAAATATTAACACTGGCTTTTCGAGAAACTACGGAAACAGTACACATTACCCTGCACTTGAGTAAACTCATTACCCTGTACTTGAGTGAACGTAATGCTCAGACAATTCGTACAAGGTGACTAATATGAGGTGGTACATGAGGCTGGCAACATCATCATGTAAAACTAATTACAATAGAGAAGACCACTACGAAAGACACGTGACTGTTTGGTGAAGGCTTCCCACAAGGGTACCAGTTGTAGTGGCTGTCCAGGCTTCCTACAAGGGTACCGGCTGTTAGTGGGGGTCCAGGATTCCTACAAGGGTACCAGCTGTAGTGGTGGTCCAGGCTTCTTACAAGGGTACCAGTTGTAGTGGTGGTCTAGGCTTCCTACAAGGGTACCAGCTGTAGTGGTGGTCCAGGCTTCCTACAAGGGTACCAGCTGTAGTGGTGGTCCAGGCTTCCTAGAAGGGTACCAGCTGTAGTGGTGGTCCAGGCTTCCTACAAGGGTACCAGCTGTAGTGGTAGTCCATGCTTTCTACAAGGGTACCAGCTGTAGTGGTGGTCCAGGCTTCCTACAAGGGTACCAGCTGTAGTTGTGGTCCAGGCTTCCTACAAGTGTACCAGCTGTAGTTGTGGTCCATGCTTCCTACAAGAGTACCAGCTGTAGTGGTGGTCCAGTCTTCCTACAAGGGTACCAGCTGTAGTGGTTGTCCAGGCTTCCTACAAGGGTACCAGCTGTAGGGCTGGTCCAGGCTTCCTACAAGGGTACCAGCTGTAGTGGTGGTCCAGGGTTCCTACAAGGGTACCAGCTGTAGTGGTGGTCCAGGCTTCCTACAAGGGTACCAGCTGTAGTTGTGGTCCAGGCTTCCTACAAGGGTACCAGCTGTAGTTGTGGTCCATGCTTCCTACAAGAGTACCAGCTGTAGTGGTGGTCCAGGCTTCCTGCATGGGTACCAGCTGTAGTGGTAGTCCAGGCTTCCTACATGGGTAGCAGCTGTAGTAGTGGTCCAGGCTTCCTACAAGTGTACCTGCTGTAGTGGTGGTCCAGGCTTCCTACAAGGGTACCAGCTGTAGTGATATTCCAGGCTTCCTACAAGGGTACCAGCAGTAGTGGTGGTCCAGGCTTCCTACAAGGGTACCAGCTGTCAGTGGTGGTCCAGGCTTCCTACAAGGGTACCAGCTGTAGTAATGGTCCAGGCTTCCTACAAGGGTACCAGCTGCAGTGGTGGTCCAGGCTTCCTACAAGGGTAACAGCTCTAGTGGTGGTCCAGGCTTCCTACATGGGTACCAGCTGTAGTTGTTATCCAGGCTTCCTACAAGGGTACCAGCTGTAGTTGTGGTCCAGGCTTCCTACAAGGGTACCAGCTGTAGTGGTGGTCCAGGCTTCCTACAAGGGTACTAGCTGTAGTGGTGGTCCAGGCTTCCTACAAGGGTACCTGCTGTAGTGGTGGTCCAGGCTTCCTACAAGGGTACCTGCTGTAGTGGTGGTCCAGGCTTCCTACAAGGTGTGACAGTATAGGATTACCACGTCGTTTTAGCACTAAGGTGCTACCACTTTATTATAGTTAGTGTAAGAATACTTTAGCAAGATTTAAACACTGAGTATTTGAACGTGACTAGTTAGTTAATTAACCCTAGTCCCAAACCTAGGACGGTTTTTCGTTCATGGTGTACATGAAATGACGTCATCAAAGCTTGTGTAGTAGCAATATAAGAAAAGAAACGGAAGTTATTTTTTCAAAGGGGAGATTAGGGTGAGTTGTTTTTGCACGAGACAAGCGGTGGCGGTTTTTCCATCTAGCAGGTCCCATTTAGGTTTTGATTCGTATAGACTGTGGTTTTGTACACCTTTAATGAATATATTCTATGAACCAGCATGAAATGGTTAGCGAATGCAACCACTGAATAAAAGGTATCGTTTAGTTAAGATGAAGTTAGACTTACTTCTTGAACACAAGTTGGAAGTTACATTGTTGACATTTGACTATCGGAAACAGAGTACTTCATTCTTACGATCACACAGCCACACACCAACATAGACGAGTCTACCACAACTACCTGGGTTTATTACACATCTCTTCTGTAACCACCACCTCTGGCGATCGCCAGTTTACAACAGAAGCCCCTCATTTCTTCACCCTGTCACAAAACGGCTTTACAACAGAAGTCCTACATTTTTCCTCACCCGGTCACAGTAACCTTTATTGGTGCCGTTCCCGTCCATTCCCCGGCCACATAACCTTTTTTATTGGTGCCCGTGACCAACTCGTCTCCGTTGGTGTACCTTTATTGGCGCCAGTGACCAACTCGTCTCCGTTGGTGCACCCATACTACAATGGAAATGAACCAGCCGCAGCTGGAGCACCAGTTGGTATTGTTGCAACAGCAGAACCAACAACTACAGCAACAGCTTCTGCTTCAGACACAGCAGGCAGCGTCACAACAACCCCTACCAGACTCTGATAATTTTCATACCGCTACTTTGAAGAACATAACGAACACTTTGTGCAATGTTACTCAATCCGCACATTTTCAGAATATTGCTTCCATTGTTACACCTTTTGATGGGGACCCCTTGAGGTTTAAGAAATGGTTAGTGGACATAGAAAAGTACGTCTCATTAATCCCTACAGCTACAGATGAAGACCGTAAAAGGGTCGCATTTTTGTCGTCTCAGTCTCTGGTTACAGACTTCCTTCGACGAAGATTCAAGGACTTCCCTATGGAAACCTTCCCCTCCCCGAGGAAGGTGTTAATCCAGCGTTATTCTCCAGTGACCGATTGTCAGCACGCTTGGACACTTCTTCGGCGCATTCATCAGGAGAGGCACGAACCTGTGCAATGTTATGGTGACCGGTTGCTTAATCTGTCTGAGGATGCTTTCCTGGAAGATTCTATGCCTTCAGCTGATCTAGCCAGACATCTTGTTGGCATCTTCATTGACGGTCTCTCTACAGACTCGCTCAAACTTCATCTAATTCGAAAAGATCCTCAATCCATCAATGAAGCCATACAGTTAGCAGTAGCCGAAGAGAATATGAAGAAACGTTTTCAACAGCGTTTGGGACGTGACCCTCGAGTAGAACCTCAAGAAGAACATGAACCGATGGACGTGAGTCATTATCGCTACAGTTGGCAAGGCCCACCTGCACAACAACGACCTGTTGCTCCTCCGTCAGGGACCCATTCCAGTAATCAACATCGATCGCGACATCATCGTAGTGGACAGGCACCTCTGATATATCAGGTATCTACGATTGCTTGCTTCACCTGTGGTCAGCCTAATCATGTATCTAGGAACTGTGTACGCCGACAACAGCATCTTGTATGGCCACAAGCTAACACCCAGCCTCAACCACGTAATCTACAGCACAGTCAGGGACAACCTCACCAACCTTCCTGGCCTCCATTCACAGCCATGCCACCCCGTCAGAGACCTTCACACTCTTATTCCCGTGGACAATACCAACCCAGACCTCTTATGTACCAGGGAAACCATTGGAACAGCCTGAACAGGAGAAGGAATAGGATGTCAATAAGAAATTTAATTGCAGAAATAAGACAAACAAAGATATGGGAGGTAAACTACAATACATGTAGAAGCTGTGTCATGACAACAAAAGGGTGTTGGAAGGCACACATATATTCAATAAGATCGGGAAATTCTTCTTCTTCCTCTTCTTCATCACTACCTGATGACGTTTCCCTTTCATCCAATCTTTATAATCCACCCTGTGCTCTTCCTCTTTCCACCGCCGCAGCTACTGCCCATACCTCTCCTCCTCCTTCAGTACACCTTTCCTCTAAGTCCGCTCCTCCTTTTCCCCTACCTACTTCTGAACTTGATACTGCCCCTGATTCTACCTCCTCTGACATCGAGACTGACTTTCCTCCCCCTCTTCTTCGTTATCCTACCATACGTAGGCATTCCACCTCCTCTGGAAATTCTGCTCCCCTTTCCAAGTATCTTCTGCAGCCCACTGCCCATGTCCGTACTCACTTTTCCCGCCTTCCTCGCCCCCGTCAGCTTCCTCGATTACCTCCTCCAACCCCCCTGCCCCACCGACACACTGTAGATCGCGCATTCCCCGCCGTCTTCCTCCAATCTGTCCACGCCCTCCTCCCCAATCCTCATTTTATGTTCCGTCCCCTCCTGCAGTCCTCGCCATTTCTCCTCATCCTCAACAACCGCGCTGTGACGAACGTTTGAACACACGAGCAATCGAATGCATTGATTCCTTAAATATCCTCATAAAATCGTTAACCAGTTGACCTTTCTTTTTTTTCCCCAGATGTCATTTCCAGTTATAACTTATTTGATGATCCGTTTGTCTTTCGAGACACTCCTCATGCCACATGATAAAATCTTCCTTGACCAGCGTTAGCTATATCATTTTTGTACTTAAGATGGCATATGTGCTGTCATGACCTTATGATTATTGTTTTTTTAATGGGTTGATATTTTTTTTTGTCACGAGCATGGTCATGATTTGTTCGTGATGATTTGTGAATAACAAAGAGATTACCATTAGTTCATTTTTTTTCAACCGCCACTTATGTTGGCATCAGTAATGTTTTTTTAATCATTCCGTTTAGTTTCCTCAATGTCGTTTGGACATAGTTCGATTTCCGGATTTTTTTATGCCGGTACATTTCTTATGGGAATTAACTCATGCCATTTATTGCCTGTCAATTTACTACATATTGATGTTCCTATCTTGTGCAACCGCCGTGTTCGGCGTCCACCATTTTTTTTGGGCACGCATTTTTTTTTATTGCTTGTGAGTTCTCCACTTTTAGCGACGTTACTTCGCTTTGATGCATTAATGATTTGTTTTTTTCCCATGACTTTGAGTAATGTTTGTGACTGCATGGTGCATTGTTCATTGATCCCCATGAAATATGAGTATTTTCATTTTTGCCATTGTGTCATTTATGCCTCTCCACATACACTTTGTATTTTTTTTTCCATAACTAGCTAGTTCTTTTACTATTCCCCCATCATTTTTTTGTTTTCTTTATTTCATTGTCCATTCCCCATTCCATTAACTCCCATGCTATTGTATTCCACTGCTGTATATTATCCCATAACCTTCCATATCCATGATGTTTTGATGTATATTGACATAATAATCTGGTGGAATTGGTATATAAATTTTTTTCCCTTAGGTTTTTTTTTTAGGGTTAGTTTTCAGTAGTTCCTCGGAATATGTCTCCCTTCCGGGATACATTTTGGTGGCCCCGGGCGTATGTGACAGTATAGGATTACCACGTCGTTTTAGCACTAAGGTGCTACCACTTTATTATAGTTAGTGTAAGAATACTTTAGCAAGATTTAAACACTGAGTATTTGAACGTGACTAGTTAGTTAATTAACCCTAGTCCCAAACCTAGGACGGTTTTTCGTTCATGGTGTACATGAAATGACGTCATCAAAGCTTGTGTAGTAGCAATACAAGAAAAGAAACGGAAGTTATTTTTTCAAAGGGGAGATTAGGGTGAGTTGTTTTTGCACGAGACGAGCGGTGGCGGTTTTTCCATCTAGCAGGTCCCATTTAGGTTTTGATTCGTATAGACTGTGGTTTTGTACACCTTTAATGAATATATTCTATGAACCAGCATGAAATGGTTAGCGAATGCAACCACTGAATAAAAGGTATCGTTTAGTTAAGACGAAGTTAGACTTACTTCTTGAACACAAGTTGGAAGTTACATTGTTGACATTTGACTATCGGAAACAGAGTACTTCATTCTTACGATCACACAGCCACACACCAACATAGACGAGTCTACCACAACTACCTGGGTTTATTACACATCTCTTCTGTAACCACCACCTCTGGCGATCGCCAGTTTACAACAGAAGCCCCTCATTTCTTCACCCTGTCACAAAACGGCTTTACAACAGAAGTCCTACATTTTTCCTCACCCGGTCACAGTAACCTTCATTGGTGCCGTTCCCGTCCATTCCCCGGCCACAAAGGGTACCAGCTGCAGTGGTGGTCCAGGCTTTCTACAAGGATACCAGCTGTAGTGGTGGGCCAGGCTTCCTACAAGGGTACCTGCTGTAGTGGTGGTCTAGGCTTCCTACAAGGGTACCTGCTGTAGTGGTGGTCCAGCCTTCCTAAAGTGTTCCTGCTGAAGTGGTGGTCCAGGCTTCCTACAAGGGTACCTGCTGTAGTGGTGGTCCAGGCTTCCTACAAGGGTACCTGCTGTAGTGGTGGTCCAGCCTTCCTACAAACGTTCAAGCTGTAGTGGTGGTCCAGGCTTCCTACAAGGGTACCTGCTGTAATGGTAGTCCAGGCTTCCTACAAGGGTAATAGCTGTAGTGGTGGTCCAGGCTTCCTACAAGGATACCAGATGTAGTGGTGGTCCAGGCTTCCTAAATGGGTACCAGCTGTTATTGGTGGTCCAGGCTTCCTATAAGGGTACCAGCTGTTAGTGGTGGTCCAGGCTTCCTGCAAGGGTACCAGCTGTAGTGGTGGTCCAGGCTTCTTACAAGGGTACCAGCTGTTAGTGGTGGTCCAGGCTTCCTACAAGGGTACCAAGAAATAGTGGTGGTCCAGGCTTCCTACAAGGGCACCAGCTGTTAGTGGTGGTACTGACTTCCTACAAGGGTACTAGCTGTAGTGGTGGTCCAGGCTTCCTACAAGGGTACCAGCTGTTTGTGGTAGTTGTATGCTCCACAAGGAACACAACAGAAAATCTTGATTATAAAATAGAGAACAAAAATCAAGTTTTTTCGGATTTCTCGCAAGTAACCCGTCAAGAAATGGTCAGTTTGATGTTTTTATATAATACTAAACGAGCAACTAAATACCTTGTAATGTTTTTGAAAAACTTTTACAGTCTGTTAATAATAAAGATAGAGGGCTGAACTTTCCAAAAATACAAAACAATAGCATCATATGCAGTAATTATAATGTACGAGTTTTCATTCAATGCATCAGTTTAGAGACAACCAATACTATCGTTTCTGTCATCTTGAGAAGCCTTCAGTTTTCTGTGATTTTACCTTTTGTCATGACAATACACAGGGACTATCATTTGATCGTGCAGGTATTTACCTACTAGACAGAATCTTTGCTCATGGTCAACTTTAAGTATAGCTCACATTAGGAAGGTGCCTTAAGAGCCCCCATAGTGGGAACATTTGATAAAGGAAAGATTCTACGGCCATATAATAATCACTTGAAGACGATACTGCAATCAATAAATCAACAAGACTAAGATTGTTGGACCTTGGCATCAAAAGTAAGACGATAAGAGATGGACGTATGAGAGGATGCATCCGTCGTGTACACAACCAGCGCGCTACATGTGCAATTAACATCAATATCTTTCAAAATTTGCTGATGGAGACTGGGACTTAATGTGTTTACCCGGAGCGTAATGATCTGGATTCTGATCGACAATAATTATGAAAATAGGAAGGTACCCAGAAAATCGTAAAGTATATATCCATCGTCAGTTAATCATTATATTAACTAGCAACTGTGTTCTTGTCTTTCCATAGCAGTTGGTGGCTAGTTGACACCTTTTTTCTACTGACAGGTAGATATAGTTTTTAGAATTTTTCCTACCACTATGTCAATGAGTAGTACCACATAATTTTTTTCATTTTAAATATTGCTCAACAAAATTATAAAGTTATGGTACGGTAGTAAGTCTGGTAGCTGTTTAAATATGTAATGTTGTCTACTAGAATGTTGAGAATATTTTTCGATGAGGGCAAAAGCCAATACAAATGGAAATTAAGGTAAGAAGATGGGAATGGATATGGCATACACTCAGAAGAGAACAATCAAGCAAAGGCAGAGGTGCTCTTGACTGGAACCCACAAGAGAAAAGATTAGTGGGGAGGCCAAGGAGAACTTGGAGAAAAACAGTGGAACAGGAGGCCAATGAAATTGAAATGGCTTGGGCACAGCTGAAACAGACAACCCAGAATAGAAATCGATGGAGAGCAACTGTTTCAGCCCTATGTTCCACGGGGAACGGAAAGGTGTTATGATGATGATGATTTTGTCAATAATATTTTTTTTTAAATACACGTTATGACTATATCGGAGATATGAACTCTTGATGCCACGTTACTAAGATCGACTCAATAACAATGAACAACACACAGTGTTGTCAGTTCTAAACAGCACACTTCATGAATCTCTTGAACATACTGTATTACAAAACAACCCAGACAAATGTGTCCGCCGCCACTGCTCTAATAGATTCACACTTTTATTAATAAGTAATTGAGTTACTTACCTACTCATGACGAAATACCAGTACAGTTTATAAATATCTCACTTTTTCCCCACTGGTATAAGTGTAGTGCTTTGTGCCAAGGGAAATAATTATACTAATAAATAAATACCACGTTCATTGAAATAATTACATATTTTCAAACAACAATTTCTTTAAGAAAAACATAAAATAGGTTAGTAAATTTAGTCAATTTGTTTATTGCTAAAATAATCGTTATATTCTTCTTGTCTCAACTTTTTAATAAATGTTACACACAATGACTATAACATAGTTGTGAACACATATGTGTTCTGACACTACTGAAGTCCAATGGGAGATCACCTCATTCTAATACTGACTCCTGAAAGATGTGGGTGACACAATGTGACGTCAGCACTAAAAAGTTCTCTACAACAATCTCTTGAACATTCATTATTTATTTATCACCCTTCAGCTTCCCAGATGGAATAGACCTTCAAAAAAATTAGGTCACGTCTTCCTGTCACGTGATTTTACAAATTATCCCAGACAAATGTGTCTACGGCCATTATATTTTTTTCCAATTTCAATTTGCGCGAGGAGTTATTTTGATTTTGACTGTTGAAAAACTTTAAAGCTAGATACAATGACAAATTGTGTTTGGTAGACCACAGCCTCGTTGGAACAGTAGAAGCAGATTTGCTCATGCTAAAGTGTGTCCAGCCCTTGTCATTGTTGCTTTATTGACCAGGTGTTGTGGGACAAGTCAAGTTACTTGTATAATCAGCCATAGCAGTCACGTGGTCATTTATTATGGATGATTTATAATATTTTCTCCATAATTTAAAAAAAGTGTCACGTTTGTTAATCACTATATTGTGTTTAGTAATGGGTGACATCCGCACACTAAAATTTCCATTTATAGTTTCCTCCTGCCATTGTCCGCAAACTTTGTGATGTAGTGAAAGTCTTAAAATGCTCAGAGCCTCCTGTGCCATGAAAGACAGACAATTGAACAAGTGCTCTCAGCTTGGAAGGTGTCATTAGAGCTTGGGCGATTCACATGGCGCCACAACAGAGTACTAAATGAGCCGACTGCTACAACAGACCTGGCAAGGGTGAAGACGAACAGCGTTCGCCAAGTCCGACGGAGTACCGCAAATACATAATTTCTGAGAGGAGAAAAACAGCAAATCTCAAGCCAAGTAAACCAAGTAGCAGTTTACATTCTATTCTTGACTGTGCTGAGTTGGGAATAAAGGGAGTTTCTCAAGTAATATATTTATACAGGTTATTGATCGCACATAATTAGACATAATGTCTTCTTTGGATTATTTCATCGAACAAGGGAAATCCGTTGGCGTGACTGCGGGGAAATTAGAGGAATTCGCACGTGGTGAATATGCCAAAGCGCAGAAGGCTGAAGAAAAAAGACAGAAAATGGAAACTGAGAGACAGAAAATAGAAACTGAAAATATAAGATTGCAGATGCAGGCAGATGAGAGAATATTCCAAATGGAGATGGAAAAACAAAAATTAGAAGCTGAAGAGAAAAAAATCCAAATGCAAATGGAGGTTGCAAAACAGAAATTAGAAGCTGAAGAGAGAAAATACAACAGCAAATGCAAATGGAGGCTGAAAAACAGAAAATGGAAATTCAGAAACTTCAGATACAAGCTGAAGAAAACTAAAGATTACACGATGAAAGAGTCTTAGCTATAGAACTAGGAAAAATAAAGGCAGTGAATCTTGGTAATACACAAAATGACACAAACAATAAACAACTTCTAATAAGGCAAATACTAAATCTTATGATATTAAATTACCTGCTTTCGACTCTGCCTGCGACGATATTGCATTCTATCTAAATAGATGTGAATTTTCATGCGAATCTCATAAGATAGACAACTTAGGAAGTTATTTAAGGGTAAAGCTTTGAATACTATAAGTATGTTGGAAGGTCCTGACGCAAATAACTATGATGTGGTCAGAGCGGCCTTATTAAAAAAATACCAACTGGATGAAGAAGGTTATCGCCTCCGCTTTAAGTCTCTACTGCCGGAGACAGGGACAGATTTTTCAGAATTTTTATCGATTATCCGGCTTACGTTTTCAAGTTGGGTGGAACTGTCAAAAACTGAACACACATATGAAGCCCTTATGGACTTATTGCTTCGGGACAAAGTCATGTCGTCAGTTAATAAATCTTTTTTTTCCTTTCTACATGAGCGAAAGACCCTTAATTTGAAAGATATGGAACAATACTGTTGCCAATACGTCACGGCACATCCACATGCAACTGTCAGCAATTCTAAAGTCGAAGAAGGTTTCTTTAAATAGCATTCAGCAAATATCTTCTGAGCGAATGTTAAATCTCCCATAATAGATTTTCCTTTCATAAGTGTGATCTCTTGATCATCATGTGACGTATTCTTTCCAGAACGTTGTCTCCATTACAGCTGCTCTGAACGCATCACGATTCTGGGCAAGTGTAAAGTGCAATCTTTACTATCTTGCAATATAATACATTTATATACTTATTATGTTCGCAAATATTTTGTAAACAAAGTATTTCCTTTTTAAGTGCTTAAGGAGAAGTCATTTTTGAGTTACTTCCCTTGAAAGGAGTTCCGTCATCTTCGATCGGATTCCGCGGACGGATCTAGGCCTACTGCGATTTATTCTTTGCCTGGGTAGGAATAGATTGTTCTTGCTTCAGTATATCTATGGCCTGAATTTATATGTAGTGTTTGTATGAGTAGGACGAGTCTGTCTTATATATGTATATCTTTACATTTCTAAGTCGAACTATGTTGGTTGTCGCTAGAAAAGGTCAAAGGCTATGCAGCGGAAGTATCGCTAGCAGGGGGTGTGATTCATGGCTGTCATCCTGTCGGGATGTCGAATTTTGTTGTAGCCGGCTTATTGCCGAAAAAGTGATCTATAAGTAGATGGGGAAAAGTGATAGTCATTTAGACATGTTGTATGTACTTTACCCCAGTGTTTATTCTCTTTTGCCAAGGAATGGCAAAGTTATATTTCGCATAGAAAGGTAAAATCAAAATTTATTATGAACTTGGGCTTCGCCATCGTTGTCGATAAGCAGATGCACAGTGGTACTTTTGAAAAGAATATTTATTCAAAGGAAGATGACATTCCTATGTATCAGCACTAGATTATATGATATTATTCAATTACCTCTATGATAGAAGCTATGAAGAAATGAGGACATTTAACGAATGACCAATTTTGGTCTGTATCCAATAGTGAGTGAAGCTCACGAGAGAAGAACAGCCATGTTGAAATCCATATACTTTGTATTTATCGAGTGAGGAAAAGGGATGCCTGTACTATCGCTCGATGAACCAAGAGATCACTGCTACATGTGAGAACCCATGTCTGGGATTCCTATATCTTTATGAAAAATATATATATTGAACTTTACGTGAAGGGATATTCGCTAGACGAGGTTAAGTCTAGGAGCCTTCCTATATATTGGTTATGGACTGACGTGCCCAGTCAGTAAAGCCAGATGATTTACATTATGGAACTCTGAATGCTTATTTACGAATGCTCCATGATGATATTTGCCAAGCATGAATGCTAACTTAAGATGATATTCCTGTGACTAACATTATGCTGTCTATGTCGACATTTGTTCCTGTAACCATACACGTACTGTCCAAGTGTGCGTCTCATTAAATGTTATAAAAAGACCACCGTAGTTCCAGTACTTCTTGAATTCGAACAGTGTGAGTATGAGTGATGTACTACCAACCTGTCAACTCTATCGAATCATTCTACCATTCGCGTTCTGACATTCATATACACACTCATTGTCTACACTCACATTCTTGTCAGAGCCTCATCACGTTCCAGGACAAGATGACCTGTATGACCAAAACTGTGCTGGGTTTAATGAGTTGACAATCGTTACACTTTACCACACCAGTCCCAACATCTACATTTATCAACTGGTGGACATTCACGGCATTTAACAAAATAAACGTGATTTAACAACTGGTGTGCCAGCTTCCTGGGTCAACCTGCACAGTGACCATATTGAGAAGTAAACTACTGAGACCAGACGTTCCTTGGGGTCTGTTACGACACACAAATACATCAACAGTACAACTCTACAGTGATGTCAGCGTGACCTGTCCTGTCGAGAGTATGCAGTAACTAGGTCAGCGTTTGTTGACATTTGGTTCGTTGGACATTTGCCATACAACTGACAGTGTTACACAGCAAGCTTGGTTGAAACAGAACATTACACATCAGGACTGGAGAATATTTGACAGTGTTTGCGAAAGGAAGTGTTATTGAACTGAGAAGTCCTACATCGATTGTTATCATTCACATCAACGATGGAGCTTCTATTTCTGTGTTGAATTTAAAATAATTAGACCAGAAGTATTTGTTTAATAAAGTACCACAGTACTGTACTATTAGGCAGTGTAACTGAGCCTTCTTTCCAACACATTCTTTCTGCAACACTCTATTTACATCATATTGCCATACTATTTATGCATTTATGTATTTATGTTTAAATATTTATATGTGATATTTCTTTGTATCCAGCGGGTTGTTGTTTTGGTTGGGCGGTGTCACACAACAGAGTATCCCACATAATAGAGGGTCTGATGTGTGCGTTTCTATAGGTGCAATTTTCTTGATTGAAAATTTGCTGCGACAGCTGTTGCTATTGGTGTTAGCTGTGAAGACTGTACTCATTGTTGTTTTTGTAATATTCCTCTGTTCTTTAGTTTGTTTTGATTTGTTTGTAATTTGTTGGTCTACCCTATTCTATCTTTCAGTTCTATTCTCAATTTATATTTATATACTGTGGCGTTATTTGTATTTGTTATCCTCTTGTGGTTTATCTTTTATTGTTTTTCCCATTTGATTTATTTCATTTCCGCAAATGTTTTCATGTTCTTCTGTATAACTGTTTTGTTTTGTGCCTGATCGACATACACTATTTAAAATATAGTTGATCATATAAATTGATGTACAAGAATCAACTGATAGTTAATTGCTATTACTAAAGGTACACAGTTGATGATATAAAACACTATTTCTGGTGCACTGCACTTATATTATAGCTGTTATTATATAAGGATTTATACAAGACCTTTGTAAGGCTTGTTTCCCACAGTGATTGGGATAGTTAAGTACTATTTTCCACAGGTTACAAAGTTATCATACAAGGTCTTTGATTAAGACTAAGAAAGTGAATTTATTTACTTTTGCAAATTACTGATCTTATTAGATAAGATGTCTACATTAGATTATTTTATCACACAAGGCAAAGCTCTTGATAAGACTGGTCAGCAATTAGAACAATGGGCAGTTGCTCAATATGACAAAGCATTAGCTGCAGAAGAGAGAAAAGTTGCTGCTGCTGCTGAAGAAAGAAAAGCATTGATTGAAGAAAAGAAATTAGCAGCTGAGGAAAAAAAAATTACAAAGAGAGGATGAAGAAAAGAAATTGCAGATACAGACTGATGAAAAAAGATTCCAGATGGAAATGGAAAAAGAGAAAAGAAAAGATGAGGCTGCTGCAGAAGAGAAAAGATTACAAAGAGAAGCTGAAGCTCAAGAGAAAAAAGCAATAAGAGAACATGAACACCAAAAAGAACTTTTAGCATTTGAGTTAGAAAAGATAAAGTTAACAAACATAAGTAATGTTAATCAAGCATCTGGTGGTAATGGTAAACCCTTTACTTACAAGGTCAAGGTACCAGCGTTCAACCCTTCCAGTGATGACATAACATTCTGGCTTAATAGATTTGAACGCTCGTGTCGAGCCCATAATGTGGACAAATCACAATATGCTAACCAGTTATCAGAAAATCTGAAAGGTGATTCTCTGACTAGTTTAAGTTTGGTTGAAGAGGCTGACAAAGATAACTATGATGTTATTAGGGCAGCCTTATTAAAGAAGTATCAGTTGTCTGAAGAGGGTTATCGGAAGTTGTTTAAGACAATGGTGCCTGAGGCAGGTGTAGAATTCTCAGAATTCATTGCAAGGACACGTCTTACATTTGATCGTTGGATTGAGCTATCCAAAACAGAAAAGACTTATGAAGCCCTTATGGACTTGATACTCAGAGACAAGATTATGTCAAGTATAAATAAACCTTTCCTCGAATTCTTACATGAGCGTAAACCTAAGTCTCTAAAAGAAATGGAACAGTATTGTACCCAATACGTCACTGCACATCCGGACGTAGCTATTAGCAACAGTAAGGTTAAAGAAGGTATGCCAGTTGCTTCTGCAACACCATACAACCCTAATCACTCTCACAAATTCCAAGGACCTCAAAATAGGTTTAATAAAAAAGGTAACTATTACAGTTATCAGAACCAAGGTAACCAATCATTTCAGGGTTCTTCTTCGAATACCTGGAGAAGAGCTGACAGCCCTCGATTCAGGGGTGGTCATAATTACAGGAACTTTCGCAAAGGAAGTCATTCTAGAAACTATCCAAGTTTTCCTTCATGGAGACAACAAGATCATAATTACAGAGATACTCATTATAATGAATATGATGATAGTAACCAAAGGAGCTATGATTCAAACCCGAGTAGGGGTTATAATGGTGGAAACAATGATAAGTACAGAGGCAATAATAACAGAGGTAGAGCACAATTCAAAAAACATAAAGCTCATTACCAGGCGAACTCTGCACAGCAAGAGTCCCACGAAGCCTATAAACAAAATAAAGATAATGATGACTCTAATAATATGGCATGTGCCGCTTTTGATTTTGGGAGAGCATCTCAGTGCCCCCAATGCAAAACATTATTTGAGCCAACCACAGTGTCTACTTTAAGCTGTGGCCATCCTCTTCCCGCTCTTCCTGCGTCAATCGCGCATGATGGGAGAGGTTCTCTTGTCTTACACAAAGGTTTAGTAAATGACAATCCAGTCTCAGTACTTTTTGATTCTGGATGCACAACTATTGGGGTTAGGCAGTCACTCATAGATCCTTCTCATTCTACAGGCAAAGTAGTCAAATGCGTAACATTTGGCGGCACCATAGAGAAATACTCTACCGCTATCATTAGGATTGCTACTCCTTTCTTCACAGGAGATGTACACGCATGTCTTTTGCCGAATCCGATCGCTGATCTTATCATCGGTCGCATTCACGGAGTCAAAGAATGCACTCCGGAGCAAATTTCCGTTTGGGAAAATCAAAATATGCAATCTGCTAATGCGGTAGTCACTAGAGCTCAAGCTCTCAATATGCCTGAAACTTCATCTGTTGAAGATAATGAAGTGCATAACCAAGATGATCCCTTGGTAATTTCTCGTGACTCGTTTATAAAACAACAAGAAGAAGATCCGACTCTTAAGAAATTCTTCACTCTTGTAACGAAAGGTGATCCGAATAAAGATTCAAATTGTAAATCTTGGATTACAATGAAGAATGGCGTACTTGTACGTATGGTGCAAGACTCCACTAAGTCAAGTCATTCTCAGATTCTTGTACCCAAGAATTTGAGAGTTAAGATCTTACAACATGCACACGACTCTCAGTGTGCTGGTCACATGGGTTTTTCCCGTACAAAGTCAAGAGTTCTTGCGGCTTTCTTTTGGCCTTTTGTGAACAAGGACATACGGATCTATTGTCGATCCTGTAAAGTATGTCAAGAAGTCAAATCCAAAGGTCCTCGTCATGCTGCGCCTATTCAGGCTGCAGATATTCCTATTCGTCCATTCCAGAAAATGGCGATAGACATCATTGGTCCATTCAAGATCAAATCTGCTAGAGGACATCAGTTTATCTTAACGTGTGTAGACATGTGCACACGTTGGCCAGAGGCTATCCCTCTAAAGAGCATTACTACCGCTGACATTGCAGATGCTCTTTGGCTTATATTTTCTCGGCTGGGATTCCCGGGAGAAATATTATCAGATCATGGCACCCAACTGATATCGGATACCATGTCTCAAGTAATGTCTACTCTACAGATAGAGAGATCTTTGAGTAGCATCTATCATCCTATGTCCAATGGGATGGTCGAGCGACTAAATAGAACACTTAAGAACTTATTAGGGAAGATAACTGAGGATCATCCTCAAGATTGGGATAGGGTTTTACCCGCGGCCCTCTTCGCGTACAGAGAGGTCCCCAATGAACATACAGGGTTTTCTCCCTTTGAACTTGTCTTTGGCGCGCGACCGCGCGGCCCCATGTCTTTGCTGCATGATCTTATAACAGCTGACAATATTGACGATGACACAAAATCTTCTTACGAGTATGTCATCGCGCTGAGACAAAAGATTATCGAAGCATGCAAATTGGCAACGTCCTCTTCTGAATTTGCTAAGCAGAAGGCAAGACAATTTGCTAATAAGAAGAGAACTTTACGACAACTTTGTCCTGGTGACAAAGCATTTGTTTTGCTACCTTGTCGTGAAAACAGACTCCTTATTAGTTGGAAAGGTCCGTACGATATAATATCGAAAATTTCAGATGTTGACTACATCGTCGATATTAACGGGAAGCATAAAACCTTCCACATCAATATGCTTACGGAGTTCCATGAACGTCCTGACTATCTACAGCCTATTTTCCAG
Source organism: Oreohelix idahoensis (assembly GCA_024509875.1). Classification (NCBI taxonomy): domain Eukaryota; kingdom Metazoa; phylum Mollusca; class Gastropoda; order Stylommatophora; family Oreohelicidae; genus Oreohelix; species Oreohelix idahoensis. The sequence goes on along the minus strand of JAMPIV010022261.1, from coordinate 181,190 downwards.
GCAACGGACGATTCTCATGTCAAACATGGTCATTACTCATCACTGTCTGTAATACAGGATGAGGAAACAAGTTTTTCGGATGTTAATCTTCCGCTTCCAATGATCCCACTTCATTCTAGTGAATCATGGAAAGACGTTACTGTTTCTCCTGATTTGTCTCTAGGAGAACGGCGACAAGTTTCGTCTATGTTACAAACATTTCAGGATGTCCTCACTGACATCCCTGGACAAACTCATGTCATTGAGCATGACATTGTTCTAACTGAACATACTCCAATTAGGGTTAGACCTTATCCTATCCCTATACATTTCCAAACACAGGTTGAAAAGGAGTTGGATGAAATGATAGATTTACAAATAATCGAACCATCCACTTCTGCATATTCTTCGCCGATGGTTATTGTTCGAAAAAAAGACAATAACATACGTCTTTGCGTTGACTATCGCAAATTGAATCAAGTTACGAAGTTCGATGCTGAACCTATGCCTTTACTAGAAGAGCTACTTACTCGTCTTTCTAAATCGCATTTTTTCACTAAACTTGATTTGTCTAAAGGATATTGGCAAGTTCCATTATCCGAACGCGCCAAACCTCTTACCGCTTTCTCTACTCCCAGAGGCCTTTTCCAATGGAATTTTATGCCTTTCGGCCTTATGAACGCACCAGCTACATTTGTACGCATGATGCGTCGAATCCTATCGTATCGGTCAGATGTCATTGCTTATCTAGACGACATCTGTCTTTTCAGCGATACTTGGGAAGATCACTATTCAGGGTTAGTTGAATTATTATCAACTCTGCGTGAGTATAACCTGACAGCAAAACCATCCAAAGCTTGTATTGGCTTTAGCGAAATTGCTTTCTTAGGCCATCGAGTAGGTCACGGTTTCTTGAAGACAGAAGACCATAATATCACTAAGATACTTAACATCTCTATCCCTAGGACTAAAAAGCAAGTGCGAAGTCTTTTAGGTCTCATACAATTTTATGGACGTTTCATTCCGAATCTGTCCTCTATCATGGCACCTCTCTCTACACTATTAAAGAAAGGGTCGCCTAACATGGTTCACTGGTCTCATGAATGCCAATCTTCACTAGAGAAGATCAAAACTATGTTTTCATCACCACCTATTTTAGTGTTACCTACAACAGATAAGACATTTGTTCTTCGTAGTGACGCTTCATCCACTGGGATTGGAGCGGCACTAATGCAAGAGTACTCTGGAACTCTGCATCCTGTAATGTATATATCCAGAAAACTTAATGCTGCAGAAAGGAATTACTCGGTTTTAGACCGTGAATTATTGGCAATGGTTTGGTCAATTCTCAAACTCCAAAGATTCCTTCTGGGCGCGCATTTCGTAGTGGAAACTGACCAAAAAGCTCTTACGGCTATCCAAAGTAAGAACTTGAAGAGCTCGAGATCAACTCGATACGCAATCGCTCTTCAACCTTTTCATTTCTCTGTACGAGCTATCCGTGGTTCAGAAAATGTGATGGCGGACATTCTGTCCAGATGCCCACATGATGCCACTTAACTGTTAAATATTGGATCTTTTTAATATGTATAACTTTACAACAGTTATTTTTTGTTTCTTTACTAAGATACACATTTGTAATTTAATAATAGAATGATGGTATCGCTACTTAGCGGTTTATTGATGTTTATTCACCGCTGTTCTTTGATGATTGTTTCTTCATAAATCATAAATTTAAGATTATAGTGTGAATTTTTGGTATGCATTGTATAATTACCAGAATTGTATTATACGTAGATCACACCTTCCTGGAAACATTTATTCGTAGAGAAACAATTTCTCTCAGATTTTGAGATATATTCTCACCGGTCATATTAGGAATTATAATTATTCCTGATATTTTCATCTGCGCAGTATTCTTGCGTTGTGAGCCTATTCTACGTTGCTCCTAGATGTATTTAAAAAAAAAAAAATTTTTTTTTTTTTTTCCCGGGAGGTGTGGTAAGACTGTAAAGTGCAATCTTTACTATCTTGCAATATAATACATTTATATACTTATTATGTTCGCAAATATTTTGTAAACAAAGTATTTCCTTTTTAAGTGCTTAAGGAGAAGTCATTTTTGAGTTACTTCCCTTGAAAGGAGTTCCGTCATCTTCGATCGGACTCCGCGGACGATCTAGGCCTACTGCGATTTATTCTTTGCCTGGGTAGGAATAGATTGTTCTTGCTTCAGTATATCTATGGCCTGAATTTATACGTAGTGTTTGTATGAGTAGGACGAGTCTGTCTTATATATGTATATCTTTACATTTCTAAGTCGAACTATGTTGGTTGTCGCTAGAAAAGGTCAAAGGCTATGCAGCGGAAGTATCGCTAGCAGGGGGTGTGATTCATGGCTGTCATCCTGTCGGGATGTCGAATTTTGTTGTAGCCGGCTTATCGCCGAAAAAGTGATCTATAAGTAGATGGGGAAAAGTGATAGTCATTTAGACATGTTGTATGTACTTTACCCCAGTGTTTATTCTCTTTTGCCAAGGAATGGCAAAGTTATATTTCGCATAGAAAGGTAAAACCACAATTTATTATGAACTTGGGCTTCGCCATCGTTGTCGATAAGCAGATGCACAGTGGTACTTTTGAAAAGAATATTTATTCAAAGGAAGATGACATTCCTATGTATCAGCACTAGATTATATGATATTATTCAATTACCTCTATGATAGAAGCTATGAAGAAATGAGGACATTTAACGAATGACCAATTTTGGTCTGTATCCAATAGTGAGTGAAGCTCACGAGAGAAGAACAGCCATGTTGAAATCCATATACTTTGTATTTATCGAGTGAGAAAAAGGGATGCCTGTACTATCGCTCGATGAACCAAGAGATCACTGCTACATGTGAGAACCCATGTCTGGGATTCCTATATCTTTATGAAAAATATATATATTGAACTTTACGTGAAGGGATATTCGCTAGACGAGGTTAAGTCTAGGAGCCTTCCTATATATTGGTTATGGACTGACGTGCCCAGTCAGTAAAGCCAGATGATTTACATTATGGAACTCTGAATGCTTATTTACGAATGCTCCATGATGATATTTGCCAAGCATGAATGCTAACTTAAGATGATATTCCTGTGACCAACATTATGCTGTCTATGTCGACATTTGTTCCTGTAACCATACACGTACTGTCCAAGTGTGCGTCTCATTAAATGTTATAAAAAGACCACCGTAGTTCCAGTACTTCTTGAATTCGAACAGTGTGAGTATGAGTGATGTACTACCAACCTGTCAACTCTATCGAATCATTCTACCATTCGCGTTCTGACATTCATATACACACTCATTGTCTACACTCACATTCTTGTCAGAGCCTCATCACGTTCCAGGACAAGATGACCTGTATGACCAAAACTGTGCTGGGTTTAATGAGTTGACAATCGTTACACTTTACCACACCAGTCCCAACATCTACATTTATCAACTGGTGGACATTCACGGCATTTAACAAAATAAACGTGATTTAACAGCAAGTCGACCTGCATCAGCCAAAGACAAGTTCAGACTCTCTGTGATGTACTGGGTCCACCGTCGTCTAGGTCGACCCCTTCCCCTTTTTCCAGGGACCATGCCTTCCATCACTGTTTTTTCCAGACTATTATGTCTTTTTATATGACCGAACAATTTCAGCTTCCTTATTGCGATGGTATTTAGGAGCCAATGTTCCTCTACGTTTAGTGAGTGCAGTACTTCTCTGTTGGTCTTTTTTTCTGTCCAGGGTATTCTCAACATCCTTCTGTAGCACTTCATTTCGAATGATGTAATCTTTTTTGCAACTGTTTTATTGATCTCTTGATCATCATCGGATAATAAGGGCATCCCTGTTCTCAGATAGATGACTGACAATAGGCAGGATTCCAAGATGGCTCCTGGTCCTGTAAACATCGCTCACCATAACGATGCACGACTAAGCTTCAATAAAGATTCAATTCATGAATATCAAAGTTTCCACAAGCATCAGCATAATCTGTCCTCATAATTGCTGTATAGAAACATAATCAGTGCTGGTAGATAATATGTCGTTCTGACATACTGACATAGGTAGATTCATGTAAACGTCTGCCCATCTTAAGCCTAGGAATGAACGAAATCAGCAAAAGTACGTTTACCTTGACATAAGAATACACTAGCACGCCACAAACGCTCTCCCGGCGTTATAGAATCACCACTGGGGAACTCATAGACTAAACAATCCTGGAAGAAACTATCTTCGTCCCCATGATAAATTGAAGAGATCACAAACTCTGGGCATGTCTAAGACATGACTTCCCGCCATAGGCTTTCACATCACCGAAGGACTCTCTAACGTATCTTCATGCGCCGAAAAGCACCTGACCCCTAAAGTACAGTACAAGAAAAATAGTTCCACTTAAACATACTAAGATATCAAGATATAAGACATACTCGTCCTACATAGACAAGAACTACACATAGATTCGGGCCATAGACATTCTGAAGCAAGAACAATCTATTCCTAACCAAACACAGAATAGACCAAAGCAAGTCTAGATTCCTCCACCGAGTTCGACTTTCAGGAACGATACAAGGAGCTATAACTCACAGAATGAATACCCATCGCCTAATCTGAGTTCTGTCCCTTTAGACCGAAAAACGTGCATTCATAGATAAATATATCTTTATCAGACAAATAAATACATTTTCTATTTGTATGCGTAATCCGTGCCACCAAAGAATATGTGCGCAACACTTACAATTCCACAGTTCCAATAATTATTAAAGAGCAGCACCCACGTGCTTACAATTTCACAACTCCACTCCCGTCTAAATATATATGTGTAACTGTTAACTCAGAATAAACTCTCAGTGAGATACATTACACGCGCTCCCGTCATTCTGTACATTTCCATAAATCACAGATGCGGGTTTCTCTACAGACCGTCTTTGAAATAATACAAAGCACGCCTGTAACATCTCAACTAACAACCCGTCATAAATACTGTTTTTCCTTCAAGAAGGCATTAAATGGACCACCTACGTTTTCCCAGTTTATCACTAAGATAGTATTAATGGCTCTGGCGTTAAGAATTAAATTAAAAATAACTTCCCAGAAAAACTTACTGATCAGGCTAATACTCAATTACAATCAATAAAGTACCACGCTAATAAATCATGCTTAGCAAACTCGAATTTTTCCACTTAAAGGCAAATCGACCATTTTGCTCCGGTACACGGCTGGCAATTACATTTAAGAGAACGGGCTATGAAATACGAGCCTATATATAATCATAGACCCCCGCGCTGACCTCTGACGTTATTTGTGCGGGTTTGTTCTAAGCCCCAACGATCGGGCTGCCTTTCAATGCAGTTTGATCTCAGCCAATCAAAACTGTAAACAACTCTGACTCACATTGTTACTGCTAGCGCGTGCTAAAGGTCACTACCCACCATTGAAACAAAGGATCGGCAATTAAGCTCAGCCCTCTACTGCTAAATGAAGCGAAAAAATGGCCGAAAATAATTTAACTCCCGAAAAATACGTCTAATGCAAGCAAGAGCTTTAAAAAGACTAAAACTGGTGCAAATCTGATCTAGGTTCTACAGTCAATACTCTAGAATAAAACTGCAACAATTCCGTACACAACAACACAAAACACCATCTACAATTCATAGAGATGAAACATAATGCATAAAGATAAAACTCCATCGTAGTCTCACTCTGAAAATAACGTAAATAATGGACGGAGAAGAAACGTGGGGTGGATTACTTGTAATCCCTCCTAAAAATAGTGTAAATAATGCAAAGAGAAAAAGACATTGGCCATTTGAAAGACAGAATCTCAGTACTTCATCACAGGCTGCACATGGAACATAGTCTGCGTACCTGTTATTGTCCGTTCGGAAATTCGTGCCCACACATTGAACGTTGTAATTTAGCAACTCCTTGACGAATGTTATTAAAATTTGCCACGTGCCCTACTGATATCAATGCAGTTACTAATATATTTTTTGCCCTTACAAAACTCATGTCATTTTCGAATGTTCTTTTTTAAGTTATCTAAAAAAATCTTACCGTTGTCTGGGTTAATTTTTATTAGTTCTACAGGAAAGTTACAAGATCCGTTCCAAAAATGCGCACTTAATTTTTGTTGCAACACAGCACAAGCGATGAAATGTGCTATTCAATATTTGTTTTGTTTGAATTAGTGTAGTGACTACATGTCCGCACCAGTGCGCACCTATTGCACACAGTCGCGAGTAATTATTTCAGCAGGTATGCTAATTGCAGTGAGTTGGCTTCAACGAAACAAAACGACACCAGCGTATAATATATTAATAAACTAAACTGCATAATTATGAAAAGCGCAATGAATCTGAAATGCAAATTTATCACTTTGCAGAAGGTAACTGTTATATTGTACAGGCATTTTCGCAGAGAGGCTAAGATGGGTTCTTTATACCACGACATCCAAGAACCAGGTAGGAGAACACAAAAGGCCCTGGGTGTGGATAGAAGATCTTTTCGACGTTGGATACAACAGGACGGTGATTGTACAGAGGCTGCGGTTAAGCAAGGAAGGAAGAAAAAAAATGATGATTTTGACAAGGATGTCATTAGACGTTTGATTTTGAAGATGTTTAATGCCAATCAACTTGTTACTCTCCGCATGCTGAAAAGTCAACTGCAAGCAGAATGCGATATTAATGTCTCAAAAACAACTCTTTGGCAACTTGTCAGAAGTGTTGGCTTCATTTTTAGAAAAACGTCTGGCGGAAGGAATTTTTTATGTGAAAAACCACATCTGGTTGCAGCTCGAAGCAAATACCTTAGGCAGATTCGTGAGAGAAGGCAAGACGGCTATGATATAGTGTATTTTGACGAATCTTGGATTAATGCTCATCATACGAACGAACGAGAAAGAATGGCAATCTGTTGACGGAGACCATCGAAGGAAAATTCCCAGCAGCAAAGGTCAACGCATTATATTAGCACATGCTGGCAGCAGACAGAATGGGCTTGTCCGTGATGCAGAGCTTATTTTTCTATCAAAGTCTGTAGATAGTAGGGACTACCACAGTGAAATGATATGGCACATTTTTCGAGATTGGATAGTAACTACACTCCTCCAGACTCTAGATAGACCGTCTTGCCTGGTGATGGACAATGTGTCCTATCATAATGTTTTAGCGCAGGAGGATAAAGCTCTCACTTCGGCAAGCACAAAAGACGAAATCAGGAGGGGTGGCTTGTGAATAAAAATATCTTCGCTGACAACAGCTATTTAAAACCAGAGTTGTTGCAGCTTGTGAGACAGAGGAATAAGACAAAAGTGTATCTGATTGATAAAATCATCCAAGAGCAGGGTCATGTTTCTCTTCGACTCCAACTTTACCATTCTCACCTTAACCCAATAGAGCTGGTTTGGGCTAGATTTAAAGGGCAAATAGCCGCCCATAATACCACTTTTAAAATGTGCGATGTTAAAGACATGACTCGTGAGGCCCTTTCACGAATAGACACAAAGTACTGGGCTAAATGTGAAGAACACGTGCTACAGGAAGAAGAAGATTACTGGCAGCGAGATGGCTTGCAGTTTATCCAAAAAATAACTGTTGTGAACTTATTGGAGTCGTCCGATTCGGAATGAGGCACGTCGATCGCATTCCTTCGTTTGTGATAAACTAATTTCATATCCCAATTTACAATAACAAATAAACAGTTAGGATTCGTCATAGCTTCTGATGATTTACTGCTATCATGGTTCATTATCAGAACACCATTCCTCGTATCAAAATCACGTGAACAACCAATCACACATTTAGGACACGCCTTCAAACCGTCTTGTCGCACAAAGGTTGTGATTTACTGTAAGAATTAATGTTTGGGCAGATTTAGGCAAATGTTCCAAGAAGATCAAAGAAAATCGCCGTTTTGCAAATTTCGCAACAGCTGTGGATGTAATGATCGCAAAATCTTAACTGCATGGAAAATCTAAGACTGCATGCAAAAATTTATGTCCATACAACAAACAGTTTTGGAGAAAATTGACGCTTTCTGTGGGCACGAATTTCCGAACGGACTATAATGTTTTTAAAGAGTGCTTGCAGCCCTTTCTTCGGGCCCTTCATGTAAGATGCATTATCGTAGGACTGAGCACGGATATTTTCAAGTGAAAGCTTGTGTTCACCCAGGACTTGTTGTATTTTGTGAAACAAAGTCGTTGATGAATTATTTTATGTCGGTAAAAATGTTAAAAATCTCTCACAGGGTTTTCCATTATAGCAGTATCGAGCCACAATTACCAGCTAGTCAACATGTGTCAGGTCAGGCGTAGAGTCAACAATAATAGAGTAGTATTTGGTGTTTAGGTTGTTAATTGGATTCACAGCTTGAGTAGTATTTGGTGTCTAGGTTGTTGATTTGATTTACAGTTTTATCTTGCACACGTTTTCCCATAATTTATATCATTTTCTCATACACGGTTTTGGATTGGTAAGTAGCATTTACTTTTTCATTTTCACATTTCTCGAGATGTTCATGTAAAAATGGGTCGAATTCTGCAATAAGTTCAATGGCCCCCATAAAGTTTCCATTATTTGGTGAGCCCCACTTCTCCTCATTACTGTCACTGGCTGGAATGTTTGAGGTGGGTGTGTGTTGGTATAGTGACTCACAACACAGTAACGTACATAAGAGTCATGGTGCGTTGAAACGACTGGTGACGTTTAATATGGTTTATTACGCCACAACACAATCACTTGACATCAAATACACAGTCTACAGCAACATGGAGGATATCAGATAAATGCATCCGTAAAGTTCAATTACTCCAAGAATATCGTTAACATCAGCGCTATCCCTACAAGCAGATTGCACACATCGCAGTGCTAATAACATATGTCTATGGATCCCTCTAGCAAACTGTAGGCATTACAGTGCTAATATATATATATGGCCTCAAATCTCTCTACAATCACTCAGCGCTATTATATGTCAATGGATTCCTCTAGCAAACTATATGCATCACAGTGCTACTAATATATATGGCCTCAAAATATCTCTGTAATAACTCAGCGCTATATATGTCAATGGACCCCTCTAGCAAACAGTAGGCATCACAGTGCTAGTATGTATAATAATAATAAATCCTTCACACAGAAAATAATGGCTTCTACAATACATGGCCTCAATATCTCGAAAAACTATCCTCTTACAGGGAATAATGGCCTACACCAATCATAGCCAACAATATCTAAATATCCAAAAGGGACTGCCTACACTGCAGTTACAAAATATCCTGTCCACATACAGCGAAAAAGACCGCTAGACATCTTCCCAGTACCCTCCATTGGAACACACTTCGAAAAAAATCGCTGACCATTCCGGTCAAACGCCTAGAGCGAACTGTCACGAGAATCGCATACCAGTCTCGCTCAAACCGTCACGAGAATCGGCTGTTCAAAACACAACTCCGTTAATAATACATGCGCGAACTAGCCGCGAGAGCTAATCACACACAGCTCAAAACAATACAGAAAAACTCATCTCCGCACTTGAGATGATTAGCGTTCACCACGCTTTCTGTACTCTCTGTCTTCTCGAAACTACGAGAAGATTTTCCTATCATATACATGTTTCAACAATTCAACAGCTAATAAGCAAACAAGCGCCATAACCCAAAATTATAATCTGTCCAACAAGCATTTTAAGGTTAACCTCCCCTTGATCAAACCAGGACTAATAACACTGACAAACAACATTTTTCTTTCTTATATAAGAATAAGTGTTCTTATGTCAGTTTTTTGCGCTGATTTCAAATTTGAAATCCGTTTATCTCTATCTCGTCAGGTTTTTAAGATATTTGTGAATACATATATTTTTGGGAAACCGTTATGTGCTCCGTTTCATTTTTACTACATAACTTATTAAAAATTAATAAAATGCAAAATAATTCCACTTTTTATACTGCTAAAGATGCATGACATATGTTACGCTATTTTTCCAATAGTTACTGTATTTTGAAATAATTCTGAGCGAAATATGGCTTCTAGAAGTTGTAGAAATTCAGCTGATCTGTTCTGTTACGTGTGCGGATATTTTACCGATCGTGTTCACCAGAAAAACTTTACACCATTACTAAAGAAAGCATATGAACTTTATTTCGATTCGAAAGTTGATGATGCAAATAAATCTTGGAAGCCAAATGCAGTTTGTTCGACTTTGTGCAAATACATTGGCAGGTTGGTTACGAAAATCGCCGAAGCATAAGTCGATGCCTTTTGGAGTGCCAGTAATATGGCATGAACAAGACAAATCACGCTACTGATGGTTACTTCTGCTTGACAAATATCCATGGTTTCACTTTTAAAACTAGAAAGTCTGTGGTTTATCCAAATATTGAATCGGTTTCGAAACCAGTGTCTCGTGATCCAATCACGTGTCCGATCCCAGTTCCACCAGAACAATATCCGTTGGACGTCAATGAACCATCAGAAAGTGATAGTTTACCTGCTTCAGAAACTAATTCTGACTCGGATTATATACCGGTGAATGATGGTGTTCACTTAATTAAAGTTTCAGATCTAATACGTGATCTCGCTCTTACCAAAGGACAGTGGAATTACTCGGTTCGCGACTCAAAGAATGGAATCTTTTAGCGCCCAATACTTTGATATCTAAATTTCGTCATAGACACAGAGAACTTGTTCAATACTTTGAGATGGATGATGACATTTGCTATTGCAAAATTCCAGTCGCCTACTCTGTTCATATGAAAGAAACTTATGACAATATGGCTATACTTTTGGCAAAAATAAAGTACAATGACTACCAATGGCGGATTTGTGGAGACCTAAAGGTCATTGCAATTCTCACGGGCATGCAGACTGGGTATACTAAATTTTGTTGCTTCCTATGTGAATGGGACAGCCGCAACAGACAGGAACATTATGCAAGAAAGGTGTGGCCTATCAGGGATCGTATGCAGCTTGGGCATAAAAATGTAATACACGAGCCATTAGTTAACAAAGACAGCATCATTTTAACACCGTTACATATAAAGTTGGGGCTCATGAAGAATTTCGTAAAAGCATTAGATAAAATGAGCAAAGCTTTCACTTATCTTCGAGAAAAGTTTCCGCAAGTTAGCGATGCAAAGATAAAGGAAGGTATCTTTGTAGGACCTCATATTAGGAAAGTTATTGCAGACAAACAATTCGAGAACTTGTTACATGGTAGTGAACTTCACGCATGGATGGCATTCAAATCGATCGTCGATAACTTTCTGGGAAATCACAAATCTGTCGACTATGTGCATATTGTTAAGCAGTGCATAGATGCATACAGAATTATGGGCTGTAACATGTCCCTCAAAATCCATTTGCTCGATTCGCATCGTGACTTTTTCCCTGACAACCTTGGCGAAGTCAGCGATGAACATGGAGAACGATTCCATCAAGATATCGCCGTAATGGAGTCACGTTATCAAGGACGGTGGAGTGTGACCATGCTTGCCGATTATTGTTGGATGTTTCATCGCGATGTACCACATGCCATTCACCGACGAAAGTCGACTGCAAAGAAATTCAAGCCTACATAACTGTTATACTTCTTGTACGAATGATGTTATAATACTGTATGCGTTGTTAAAAAACTTCAATTGCGTATTTCTCGAGATCCCGACCTGATAGAGAAAAACGGTTTGCAGATTTTAAAACAGCGCATTAAAATTGACCAGAAAAACATAGAAATGTTAGAGAAAGAAAAAAAAAAATTTTTTTTGTTAGCCAGTGTAAGTGATCTTAACAGCTACACCACCTCTCGGGGAAAAAATGATTTTATCATTTTTTTGACAAGTACATCCCCAAAAAATTAAGAGGATAATAAAGCTCTAACATACGCCTACAAAAATTACCTTATTTTAAGTCAAAATAATACATCTACAAAAAATATCAGCAGTAAAATCAATAATACCACATGATAACAATTAAGTTAAACAATTCCTTACATGTAAAATAAATACAACTATCACAACTAGTTGCATTATATTAAGTTATATAATTAACCTAACAATACAAAGGATGAAAGTATGAATAGCGTAACAAGAAAAAGTATACAAGAAGAATGAAGTGAAACGTAGATGAAGCACGGAAGCATAAACAAAATATGAAACCATACTGAAAAGACAACAGAAAAGAAGGAATGGAATGACGAATAGTCAACAAAGACAGATGGAAAGCAACGATATGACTGTAGAGAAAGTTGGTAACAATACATTACAATAACTATCTAAATAAACGACGTATTGTATAAATAAATCATGATTGGAAAGCATCGAACAAAAAGGCAATGTATATATATATATATACCAAAATATAATAGAAAGCTATAACTAAATAAAGTGCAATAGGTAATTTAACCAAGTTATAAAAGTTATACATAAATAAAAGTGAATTATACTAGACATCACACAAACAAAAAATATCAATGCTATCAATAAGTTCTCACTGACGCACAGTCACCCGCTAAATTAAAAAAAAAATACATCATAACATCAGAAAAAAACTACTTTTCAAAGAACCAAAATCACTACACATTATTAACTATAGCGCACAGTCAAGCGCTGGGCACACAAAAAAAATATTACAATGTCAAATAAAAAATACATTTCCTTTCAAAAGTATAATACCAAAATATTTCGGAACGATAAATTACATAAAAATAGTATCTCATTTTTAACTAATTCGAAGCTATAATTAATAGACTAACAATGAAATCAACTTTAACAAAATGAGACACATACAAAAAATCCTATCTCTAAGCAGACACAAATCAGCACATGTAAGTTTTCTTTCTTTCTTCTCTTTAAAAAAAAAAATACGTCACGGAAAAGGCACATGGGAAAACACATTGTTATCTGAATACGAACTTGCAAATATATAAGCACAACATAATGTATGTTGCGTATGTGCTATAACTAACTGTCTAGATTCTTCAAACGAACAACAGTATCAGCTGTCTCTATTTATTCTACATATACAGTTTAATTTAACCTTTAAGTTAATTCCGGCTGACAATCACGTTCAGCTTAGCTACAATATTATTTAGTTTTAAATTTATATCTTCCTCAACCTGATATGCTATACACTATAAAGAAATCTACAATTTACTACTACCATGAGTTATGAAAAGGTCGTATAAAAAATATTTGCAAAGGTTTAAAAAAAATATTTATCAAAATAATCTGCTGTGAATATTTTGCGTTCCAAACTGGCAAGAAAATCGAATTATTAAAATTCCCAGGTATCATGCTCTGGAAACAATCAGAATTTCAGAATATGTTATCAACATCAAAATACAAGATATTTATGATACATGCAAGTTACGTTTCAAAATTACATCTCAGAACACAACGCTTACTTCATATTATATCTGTATGTGCTAATATCAACTAAATATGGTATCAAAACACGAGAAAAAAAATCGTAATTAAGTGAATAAATTTACACTCGGGTCTATCTGAAGGTTACTACTACATCGTCACAGTAAATAAGTTTGTGCATAGGGCTGGCAATCTCATCAAGCACAAAAACCATCCCAACATCAGAGCCGCAAAAGCACATCAATGCCTGATGTACCAGCTATCGTAGCTCCAAGCTCCGTTACAGAGCATAAAGATAAATGATTATATGATCCAAGTGGGCAATAGTCTTATGACTAGTGTATGTAGATACCATAGTCGACGGCATTCCTCAAAAAAATTAAAGACATTTTACTATAACTTGACATGCTACACCTTAATACAATAATCATATGTACAGCGCTTATCAAAACACAATAATATATGAATCACAAGAAAATCTAATGGTGCGCTTTCAAAACACACAAAAATATGGTAATGAAATGGTGTTATCAGTGTGGTGAAGTGGGATGTTATAAATATTTATAGGGGACTTAGTGTACTGACTGAGATCAGCTGTGAAGGTATATATATATCTAATAAGAGTAGTGTATTATATATAACCTTACTTGCTGCCACATATGTATACCTCAGTCAGAATTATTCTGGAATAGTGTGATGACTACGTTATATGTCTAGGGTATGTGTATGATGAAGTGTAAGTCAAAACAACAACAGACAGATAAACAATTTAATTTATTCCACTACACTTGACAACACTGTGACACTCACATACATAAAACACTCTACAAGGATATCTTAAAGGAGTCACTGATAACTTTTCAAATAACAATATGTATTCATTGCTGTCATGAATGGATATGTGTCCTGATTCAAATACAAAGGGAACCAGGAATCACAATCAATTTTAATTACAAGTTATATGTACAGAATTTATCAATATGAATATTGTAGTGACATATATTATTAAAAGTATCCTATGTGTGTTAGTTGTGTAGTAGTAATATGAGGTAATACTGGTTTTGTTTTGTTCAAGCTCTGTTGGTATTTGTCATCATGACTTCAATAGTTTGTCTTTATTGGAACTAGTATTGGAGATGTTCTCAGTTCCTGATATTAAAACAATTTAATTCCCCTCTTAATGTTATTTTTACAAGGTCATTTTAAGATGGGGGTACATAATTTTGAGCTCAGCTGGCCACATCAGCTTATCTTGCGTGATGGCGGCAGGAAAAGACTCCTCTGCTCGATTTCTCCCCTGGGCTCTGGAGACACCTCACTGATAGCTAAATGGACCAAGGAGTATGCTGTCCGACTCTGGATTCAGCAAAGCTCTGACCAGGTGCTGCTCAATACCATCAAGACCACGGTCCCTGAAAACAAGAAGGATGTACCTTCTACTTCATAACTAATTGATACTCTAGTTCTACACTGAGCACAATACACCACAAACATTGAGTTCAGAGCGTTAGGCCAACTGTCAGCTTCATCTGAAATACTTTATACCAGTATTAACCTCCTTAATGGTTACTACGCCTCTGCACTTCCAGCATTATTTCTTTCTAGTCAATCATCTAGGTGTCAGTGTACTGTTTGGCCATTCCATGCCGTTTTACTTTCCTCCGACACCTTCTGTTCAGGCTGGAGCAATATAGGCTTTACATCATGTTTGCTACTGAACTACACATATATACAGGCATAAATTAACAATTCACATTCAATTTTCATTAAAAGATACTGAATGTTTCAAGCTTACCACAATTCATAGAATAAACACAGATACGTTGACTAGCAATGAATTCTGGCACAAATACTGGCACAAATTCCCATCTGCTTATGTTCCAGGCTTTTATTTAGCAAAAATATGAGCTGGCTTCAACGCACTGTTGCTTTATCAAGCTTATTTGAACTAGTGGTCTCGAACTAACGCTCCTAAGTGATTATATCAGCGAGTCTGGCCAATGGAGCCACGTTTCGACAAGTGTTTGAAAAAATTTTTACCTTCCTACGTCTCCCCTAACAACCAAAGATAGTATTTATAGTCCGACCAATCGTGTTTAGTCTTATATTTGTTGCGCTCCAATCAATTTGGAGTTTACATGATAGGCTATTTCCGTACGCAAGGTTTTTTCAAACACGTTATAAAAAAAATTTTATGAGCAGAAATGATTTCATGCTGTCAGGCATCCCCACTATTTTATTTTGGTTATAACTTGTTAATTCCTAGACTATTTGCGTAACGTTTTACATATTCTTTGTCAGCAAGCCCTAAGGAACCCAAATATACAAATTTAAAAGAGCTACGTGGCTGCGTTCAAAATATGCAATTTCTTCTACCTCCTGTTTCGAAGATGTGCTGTCTGGGTACTGTAATGTTTTCAAACGTAAACCCATCTAATGTTATCTTTTCTAATAAGCGTTTTTCAGGATTTTAAAACCTAACTCTGGGAAGGTTAGTGTTTTTATCACTGTCCGTCCGAAAAAGTTAGTGCATGTGGCCTTACACGCGTGATAGTAGTAATTGTGTATCGCGTTACGCTTGTTGGGGTGGCATTAATAGCGAGACGCGTGTTTAATTTTGCATGCGTTCCTGATTTTCATTCGCCCCTCTCTCTTTCTATTTGAGTCCATCTGTTCGTTCGTTTTGGTAACGTAATATAATTAATGTTAGGATTAATTTAGGTCATTACGCAGTCTGCCTCTCAATGTTTTTCTTAGAAATGCAATACCCGTTTTAATGTGTTGTGGAAACGCTTGTATTTATGCAGTGGCTTATATTTAACGTGGAAACGTTACAATTTGCAGACGAAGCATAAAACAAAGGGGGATTTCGAGTACATTCCTTGTGACAGCACTGTTATTTTACCATTGCTCTTTTCTTTATTAGAATTTATTTGTTAAGCTTTACATTTACCTTTTAATTTATATATGTGGATTAGAATATTTCACGACAATCAGTACACAATCATATGTTTTAAAAAAGTAATATGATGTTGAAATAGTGCACAAAATAAACTTACACAATATCTCATAGTAGTTATATCATAATACGATCCTATATAATATCCTGTACTTATACAATACAATGATATCTATTAAACTAAAGAACTTAAATAGGGGGTAACTCCATCGGTGTTGAAAACATCTTAAAAACCACACGAGGTGACATACAACACGCGAGGTCAACAGGCTGGCTAGCTTCACTTGATCAGTCACACAAGCGCAAGGTGACACACACTAAGTAACTCAGGGGTACTGACTCTTATCGCAAAGCCACTGCTGTGAACAAACACAAATGAAAATTTCCACTTTAATCAACGGTAAGATTTAACGAGGAAAAACGGGAGAAGTTAACTTCACAATTACCTAACACTGTGGCTGTGTAAACTTCTCGCCCCTTTATGATGTTCAACAAACGTTCCTCCGCCATGTGAAGACAATGCAGAAGGCTTAGGGATAATATGACCGCAACTGAAGGTCGTCACTTTTGTAGGCTGAAATGAAGTTCTACATTCAAGACAACGAGATGCTCTCTCAAAATCAAAAGCATAACAAGCAGTAGCATTTGAGAGACTATTTCCATTCTTATTACCTTGATTATTTATATTTTTTGGCTCATGTTGAGCATAGTTGCGCTTATTATATATCCTTTGATCAAAATATCTATTATTATTTTCTTTTTGTTTGGGACCATTGTTATGTTTATAACTCCAGTTAGCATTATTGTGCTTAATATTTCTGCTTGGAACAAAAAATCTATTAGATTCATCTTGCCGTCTCTCAGAAAAATTATTGCAAGATTGATAACCTTTCAAGTAGTTGTTTCTACCATATATTCGAAAAACCTTAGAATCGAAATGTTGAGATCCGTTACGTTGTTTACAGTTTCTTGGAGAAGAAACATTACAAGTTGATGAACTCCCTTGGTACTGTCTAACCTCAGGATTATCTCTCCTACCAAAACTATTTCTGTTTTTGCCTTTGGCAATGCGTTTAACAAATGGGTCATACTGTTTGAACCGGGTATGACAAGTAACAGGACCGATAGTATCTTTATTGTTCTGCACATAATGGTCCTAAGTTTTTGGAACGGGTATTAGGTTTATTCCCTGTTACCAATTTATCAGAATTTCCAATAGTAGACACACGGTTGATTTTTGGAGTTTTGACTTGAAATTTATCAACATTTTTATCGTGATCTACCGAACTGACTGTTACGGTAAAATTTCCTTTGTTGGTCTGACGCCAAGAATCACAACCATTCGTAAAAGCGTCATCAGTACGTGGGAAATTGTATTTGCCACGCAGAGATTTACGTCCACCATGTTTGACATTAATATCAGCAATGAGTGTGTAAGGCTGACTCTTTGCCTTTTTGACCTGTTGATAATCAACTTTCTGTCTAGCATTGTCAACATTGACAGAAGACCACATCTCGTTTTTTAAGACAATATCCAGTAGACCATCTACTCTTTCTCTTAATTCTCTAATTTCAACATTGTTATGTGAAATCTCTTCACTTAGTCTTTTATTTAAACTCTCAACTGTCAAAACTTTGCAACTTTCCTCTGTTAGCAATTTCTCAATCTTAATCATTTCCTCTTTCTCCACAGTTAACTCTTCTAATGTCTCTTTTTCATAATTTTCTTGGTTCGCCCTCAACTTTGTTAACTCCAGCTGAAGTGCCTCAGTCTCAGTATCCTCGCTATTTGAAAGCTAGTCAAACTTCTCAAGAGATACAGTATTCTTTTCTTCATTAATACAAGAATTCACTTTACTCAATAAATCAAAAAGCGTCTCTGTATAAGACCTATCACGTTCATTGGCCTCAACTTTTAATTTCTCAGCCATCTCTTTATTTTGTTGGGCCTCCTGCGTAAGATTTTCAAACTCAACATGCTTATCTTTAATCTGAACTTCCAACTCTTTGACTTTACTTAATGCTGAATTTAATGCTATTTGAGTCCTAGCAAGCTCCAAGTTCGATTTATGTAAATCGCTTGTAAGTTTAGACACTGGTTCATGTAATTTATTCTGTTCAGCAATACTTTCTAGGAAACTTTCCCTTTGCTGTAGGGCACTCGGTTTGTTGTGTTTTTTTTGCTCCTCATCTTCTAATTTCTTTTTCTGATCATCAGGAATGCCGTAGTAAATTATCTTGTGTATATTCTTCACTATATGATTGTGTTTAACATCAGTATAGTTGTACACAAATCCACGAAGGTAATTCAGTAAATCCGGAAAATCCTTAGCCATACTTAAATTAGGACCGGATTGAAAATTATAGTTGGCAAAATACTTTAGGGCTTTTGACGCATTAGCAAAAAATCTATCGATCACATTTGCTTCCAGTTCTGGGCCTTGCAAATTCTGAAAATCTCTATCTTCCTGGAGAATATCCTCCAGCGCGGACATTATGTCTGATGTAGACATCTTACTTTTTTCAAGCTCACTGAGTCATTTAAATGTATTAATCACTTATAATTATAATAAGTTAGTGCCTTCAAAATTTGGACAATTACTTTTCCACCTCACATAGTTAAATACCTGTTCAAGAAATTGAAATTATTCTTAATTACTGTATCACCTATTCCTGTATATAGAACCTTTATAAAGTCATATCCATATGAGGAAAGTCAACATATGTCATGTAGCCATAAATTACTTATGCATTAAATCCTAATAATATGTCAATATGCACATAGATAACAAGAACAATAGTTATCAAAAGAATAAGCAATGCATAGCATAGGAAGGCTTGTTGACATACATAAAGTCGCACAATTTACACAACATAAACCTCTTACCTGGTTGACTGAAAACAATCCCGTTCCTTTCCGCCAACACAGTGGAAATCACACAGTCTGCAGATAAAAACACTCCACCGCAGAAAGGTACTGGAACTTGACACTTTTCACTTCAGGTCCTTGATTCAGTATGGTATGTGCTTGAACACTGCACAAAATGACAGGAACTGGAACACTGCAAGACATGTACTTGACCTCTCAGTAGTCGTAAAGGTACACTGTCTGTCAATTTCGTTGAAAGGAGGTACCTGACATCTTGAACTTGCATATGAGAACTGGAAATACTGCACATATACTGCAAATCTTGAGTTGTGGTACACGTGTAAAAGGACTGGAAATATTGTACCTATACTTGAACTTGTACACTGGCAACACTGTGTATTATGATTTTACATTCATAGAAATTAGATAGTAGCTGTCCTTCTGTAAATTATACCAACTGTAGTGTTGAACTTGCAAGATAATATCCGTTTAATGCGAATGTCGCGGGTGTCAGATCCTAAATGTAAAACTGGCCCACCATATATGTTAAAGTTTATTTCTTCAGTGTTTTCAATAGGCCACACTGGCCATCAGATATGTTACCGCTTTTTTTCTGCAGTAACCTTCTGTAGTAGGTATCACACCTTTAATGACTGGAAACCACAACTGATAAAGACGAAAATGTTCACTGACTCTACTGTTAATGTTATGTATTGTTAAACTCTTGCTTCTTTGTACACGCCACACAGGCTAATTACTGATACAAGTAAAGTTCTTGGAAATATATATACGCCCACACAGGGCTATTATAAGTAGGTGTGCTGCTGTACTGTCACTGGCTGGAATGTTTGAAGTGGGTGTGTGTTGGTATAGTCACTCACACCACTGTAACGTTCAAAAGAGTCATGGATCGTTGAAACGACTGGTGACGTTTAATATGGTTTATTACGCCACAACACAATCACTTGACATCAAATACACAGCCTACAGCAACATGGGGGATATCGGATAAATGCATCCGTAAAGTTCAATTACTCCAAGAATATCTTTAATATCAGCGCTATCCCTACAAGCAGACTGCACACATCGCAGTGCTAATAACATATGTCAATGGATCCCTCTAGCAAACTGTAGGCATCACAGTGCTACTAATGTATATGGCCTCACAATCTCTCTGTAATCACTCAGCGCTATATATGTCAATGGATCCCTCTAGCAAACTGTAGGCATCACAGCGTTAATACATATATGGCCTCAAAATCTCTCTACAATCCTTCAGCGCTATTATATGTCAATGGATCCCTCTAGCAAACTGTAGGCATCACAGGGCTATTAATATATATGGCCTCAAAATCTCTCTGTAATCACTCAGCGCTATATATGTCAATGGATCCCTCTAGCAAACGGTAGGCATCACAGTGCTAATATATATATATATATATATATATATATATATATATATATATATATATTCAGAGGGAAATAATCAGAGGGAAACAGTTTCCGCTGCATTTGAACTGTACGTCAGCTTTTGAGAAGGAAATCAACGACATAGTGCGCCTCAATATTATTTTATATATATATATATATAATAAATCCTTCACACAGAAAATAATGGCCTCTACAATACATGGCCTCAATATCTAAAAAAAACTATCTTATCACATGGAATAATGGCCTACACCAATCATATCCAATAATATTTAAATATCCAAAAAAAAGACTGCCTACACTGCAGTTACAAAATATCCTGTCCACACACAGGGAAAAACACCGCTAGACATCTTCCCAGTACACTCCATGGGAACACACTTCGAAAAAAATCGCTGACCATTCCGGTCAAACGCCTAGAGCGAACTGTCACGAGAATCGCATACCAGTCTCGCTCAAACCGTCACGAGAATCGGCTGTTCAAAACACAGCTCCGTTAATAATACATGCGCGAACTAGCCGCGAGAGCTAATCACACACAGCTCAAAACAATACAGAATAAATTCATCTCCGCACTTGAGATGATTAGCGTTCACCACGCTTTCTGTACTCTCTGTCTTCTCGAAACTACGAGAAGATTTTCCTATCATATACTTGTTTAAACAATTCAACAGCTAATAAGCAAACAAGCGCCATAACCCAAAAATCTAATCTATCCAACAGGCATTTTAAGGTTAACCTCCCCTTGATCAAACCAGGACTAATAAGTGATCTTAACACGATACTTGGCTCAAACAAGCAGTGAGGCCATATGTCCTCAGACACCGCAAAAGAGAAGATAAAACCTCATGCGTGGGCAACACGTATAGCAAAACAAGCATATGTCGTCGATGTAAGTGATTACTTCGGTACTGTGGACTACCAGTTTCCTCATCATTCTTACAATTGGAGCGGGTGCATTGACTAACCCAAAACGTATATAGTTGAACTGAAAAATATATCTTGGAGTTTCAAACATTATGAGGGGTTTTGCTGCCTCAGCTAGGAGAACTTGCCAATACCCCCTTGTCAAATCCAACTTACTAAACATTTTACGTGTGACAGTTGGGTTAGAAGCTCCGACTAGTCAGGCCTAGGCACGGAGTTAACTTCCGTGATGGTGTTGGGCGAAAATCAATACATCCGCGTAGAGAGACAATCTTTTTCTTAACTACTACTGTAGGAAAAATTGCTTTGATTAAGATGGAAAAATAATATTGAGGCGCACCATGTCGTTGATTTCCTTCTCAAAAGCTGACGTAC
Organism: Oreohelix idahoensis; assembly: GCA_024509875.1. Classification (NCBI taxonomy): domain Eukaryota; kingdom Metazoa; phylum Mollusca; class Gastropoda; order Stylommatophora; family Oreohelicidae; genus Oreohelix; species Oreohelix idahoensis. The sequence continues at coordinate 159,243 of JAMPIV010022261.1, read as the reverse complement.
AGTTCAAATGCAGCGGAAACTGTTTCCCTCTGATTATTTTTTCATATCCTTCTTCATTGATTCATAGCCACCGACTGTCAAAGCAGACAGTGGACATCACGCCTGATTACATCTTGTAAAGCATAACAAAATTGATTCGGTCGGCGGCCATCCTTCGTGCAGTCCCCCAACTCTGATTCATTCTTTGTATCTCGGCTTCATCAGGTATCCGCCAGGTTATTTTTGGTTGGCCTCTCTTTCGCTTTCCTTCGGGGGTCCATAGCATAGCTGTTCTTGTAATGGTATCAGGGTCCCTTCTCAGGACGTGGAACTCATGCTTCTGCCAGCTATGATGGTATGCATGTCCTCCGGGTTAATCCGAATAAATAGTTCTTGGTTGTTGATGGTTTTCGGTGGTTGGTAATGAGTAAAGGATATTGTTGCGTATGGTTTTTTACAACACATTGTTGTTGCCCATCAAAGAGCGCTGAGTTGAGTTTGGTAAAAATATTTGAAGATATGTGAATAGTACACTTAGATGCATTATTCATGCACGCAGTAAGAAAAGATGACGTAGCATTTTTGTGCGTTGAACAATGACGTAGAGAACAAAAATGGACCACAAGAAATAAACAAGATGGGAACCAGACATGTGTTTGATGATGAGCTGAAAACCCCGTGTAAAAGAGCATATTGATTCGTGCCATGAAAGGTATAATTTGATGCTTATACATTTTGTAGACGGGCAGGTCTATACACCTTAAAAATCGGAGTCTTAAAGATCTTGCTCTGTCGCTAATGTGTGCTGACTTTGGAGAATTCATGTTAATGAAGTTAAATGAATTTGAAAAGAAGTTACGGGAGAAGGGCACGGATATATTCAATGCATATATGTGTATAGATGGATTGGGAGGAAGAAACAACAATGTATTACCGTCAAGGAGTATAAAACTATTGTTACGAATAAAGAGAATGACATTAACTAGTGGCGGCTCATCATGTCTCATTGATCATGAGTTTTCAATAAACTGTTATTTATTTTATCGGACCAGCATTGGCTTCATACCTGGTTATCTTTGAGCTGTTGGGCCTATCTGAGATATTACTAATTCGTTATCCCTTGTGAGAGAACACTGCATAAATAATACAGGGACGATACAGTGCGGTTTTTGCATACCCACGAATAAAACATTCGTGTGACACTTTTGTTGTATACAAGTGACCTAACATTCATATAGACACATATGGGAATAATGATGGTATTCATATATCAAAATGCAGAAAAACTCTTTTAATACACTGGAATAAATGAACGGGCGAACATATTTTAACATGGTGGCCAGTATAATGTATCTTAACATTCAGAAAATTCAGATATTTTGAGCTCAATTGATTGCCACGTATTTTGGAACACTGACGCTTGTTGCATGCTCAATCAATCGATCGTTAGGTCAAAGTCGTAACCTTGACTTGGAAGGTCAACGTTCTTGTGATGTACATACTCAAGTCACCAGTGAAGTATCATAGTGTATCGGGGAATGATGCTACAGTTTTCGATTTTCATTTTCAAGTCATGCTGTGTACCTGCGGATGTTACATTGAGTGACGTCATTCGGTAACAAATACTTTCAACCAGAGCAAATTACTGTTCGTTTTGGAGAATTGCTCACCTTTAATTCAGCTGTATGAATTTCATAACCTGTGTTGGATCGAATACTTTACGAGGAGTATTGGAATTCCCGCTGATAAGTAGACATTGTTATTATGGTTTCAGTATCCTAATTATTATTAGTGAGCACCTTTCTTTGTCACTTTAAATCGTAATATGTTTGTTCTTCATCATAGGTGTCCTGGGGTGTTTTCCTAGGCTGATTTTGGGTCGATGAATTGCAAAGGCTTATAGCAAGTTTCTTTGGGGCTGCTGGAATGTTGTAGATTTTTGTGTTGACTCCGTGGTTCTTTACGATATTATCTCTTCTTTAATTGTTTAGGTGTGGTGATTGACATTACTAACGTGTATATTTCTATGTAATTGATTCTCTTCATTGATCATTCTATGTTTTCAGTAGTAATATTATCTTGTATAATTTCTTAGTTGATTGATTTATAGCAGCATATTTTATCAAATAAAAGATGGTCAATCTCCAATAATGAGTATCGATGAGAGGACGAATATAAGATATTAATTGGAATACTATAATTTATTTAATGAGGTAAATATATTAATTTAGATTCTGAAATGTCGACAAGGGAATACTTTATTAAACAGGGTAAAATTCTTGGTTTATCAGCAGACAAATTACAAGAGTTTGCTCAAACAGAATATAAAGAGCGCAGGAAAGAGAGAAAAGTCAGTTAGAATTAAAAGATAGCGAATTAGCAAACCAGGAACGTATGAAACGGTTGGAAATGGAAGATAATGAAAAAAGGAGGCAAGACGAAGAGAGAATTAAACACTTGGAAATGGAAGATAATGAAAAAAGGAGGCAAGACGAAGAGAGAATTAAACACTTGGAGATATAAGAAAATGAGAAAAGGAGACAATATGAAGAGAGAATGATGCTATTGGAAAATAAAAGTCAGAAGTTGCAAAATGGAAATGCTACTAGTCAATCAAATACTCAGAATGATGGTCAGAAAGGTGACATTAAAATTCATTTGCCAATATTTAAGCCAGGGGTCGACGATATTGCGTTCTTTTTGTCAAGATTTCAATTAGTGTGCACAGAATATAAAACTGATAAAAAAATGTGGTGTAGTAAACTTATGAACTTTTTTATCCGGAGAGGCGTTAAGTGCGGTTGCGTCTTTGGATAGTGGTAAACAAAATTATGATGAGGCAAGAGCTACTTTGTTGAAAACATTTCAACTTACGGCTGAAGGTTATAGGAGGCGTTTTAAGGAGTTATTACCGGAAACGGGGAAAGATTTTGGTCAGTTTATATCTGATATTCGTTTGGCGTTTAATAGATGGGTGAAACTCGAGTCAATTAATCACAGTTTTGAGGATTTGGCTGATCTAATACTGCGGGATAAAGTATTATCCTCAGTAAGCGATAATTTTTTATCGTTTTTGCAGGAGCGGAACCCTAAATCGTTGTCAGAGGTTGAAGTTATTAGGCGCCAGTTTACAATTGCGGATCACATGGGATACTCTCGTGCTAGTTCTAGAATTCTGGCATCTTTTTTTCTGGCCGGGATCGTCGAAAGACATTGCGATGTTTTGCCGTTCATGCGTTTCTTGTCAGGAGGTGAAGTCTAGAGGGGTACGTCATTTGGCTCCCATTCAAGCAGCCGATATTCCAGTGCGTCCATTTGAGAAGATGGCCGTGGACATTATTGGCCCACTTCCTATAATGTCATCGAGAGAACATAGATATGTATTAACTTGTATAGATTTGTGCACGCGTTGGCCAGAGGCTATACCACCCAAGAACATTACTACGCAGGATGTAGCTGTTGCTTTGTTTCGTATCTTTACTTGAATCGAATTTCCGAGAAAACTGTTGTCGGACAGAGGTTCTCAGTTTGTGTCAGGTGCAATGACTGAGGTTATGGCAATGTTTCATATAGACAGATCACTGAGTTCCGTATATTACGCCGCCTCGAACGGGATGGTGGAGCGTCTAAATCGATCAATAAAACAGATGTTAGAAAAGATTACAATCGATTTTCCTAAAGAGTGGGACCTTGTTTTACCAGCGGTACTTTTTGCGTATCGTGAAATACCGAAAGAGCATACAGGTTTTAGTCCATTTCAACTTGTTTTTGGTGCTCAACCCAGAGGTCATTGTCCTTGATCAAAGATTTGTTGATTGATTCTTCCTTGTCGCAAGAAACTCAATCGTTTTACGAGTATGTTGTAAATCTTAGGAAAAAAATCATGGATGCATGCCAGCTGGCAACAGATGCATCGGACAGAGCGAAAGAAAAAGCTTGTATGTTACAGAATCACTCAAGACGTCTTCGTCTTCTTGTACCAGGCGACGAAGCGTTCGTGCTTTTACTGAGCAAACAAAATCGACTACTGATAACTTGGTGTGGTCCATTCAAGATTCTGTCACGTATTTCAGATGTCGATTATGTAATTGATGTTAAGGAACAAAGAAAGATTTTTCACATGTTGAAAGAGTTTCACTCAAGACCTGAATATCTTCAGGCAATCTTTCACGCTGTTGACAATATAGGTTAACATCCAACGAGCTGGGCGTCTTTATCAGTTATTCAGGAAGAATAATCTTCTTTCCCAGCTGTATCAATGACGTTTCCTAGTCTACCGGTTCCATCTACCGAAACTTGGGAGGACGTGACAATCTTTCCGAATCTTATACTTGAGAACAAAACACATGTATCCGAATTATTACATTTATTTCATGATGTACTTACAGACATACTAGGTAAAACAAATGTCATCACACATGATATTATTTTAAATGATGAAAAAGCTATTAGAGTGCGTCCATATCCGATACCATTACACTTTCAAGACAAAGTAAACAAAGAAATAGATGACATGCTTCAATTAGGTATAATCAGTTCTTCTCAAAGTAATTTTGCTTTTCCCATGGTTGTAATAAGAAAAAAAGACAATAACATTCGGCTCTGCATTGATTTTAGAAAATTAAATCAGATCACAGATTTTGACGCGAAACCGTTATCATTATTGGATGATCTTTTTCCAAAATTGGCAGATGCAGTATATTTCAGTAAGTTTGATCTGTCAAAAGGTTATTGGCAGGTCCCGTTGGCGGAAAGATGTAAACATTCTACGGCTTTTGCTACTCCCAGAGAGTTGTTCCAGTTCAATTTTATGTGTTTTGGACTGATGAACGCACATGCTACGTTCACTAGAATGATGAGAATTATTTTCTCGCATAGACAAGATATAATCTCGTACATACTGTAGATGATATTTGTTCATTTAGCAACACTCGGGAAGAACACTTTCATGGTTTACACTCTCTGTTGTCCACGCTCAGATCTGCTGGGTTATCTGCTAGATCATCTAAGGTGTATATTGGATTCTCTGAGATTACTTTTCTAGGTCATAGGATTGGTCATGGGAATCTTCAAACTTTGGAGCAGAAAGTTTCTAAGATTCTAAATCTTTCCATTCCTAGGACCAAAAAAAAAACAAGTCCGTAGTGTTTTAGGACTAGTGCAATATTATGGTAAATTTATTCCTAACTTATCTTCAATTACATCAGATCTGTCCACTCTACTTAGGAAAGGGGCTCCTAATGTAATTAGGTGGACTCCAAAATGCAATGCTGCCTTTCTTAAAATTAAAGATTTGTTTTCATCCCCACCGATTTTAAAACTACCAAAGCTTAATAATCTTTATACTCTTCGAACAGACGCTTCGCCAAGAGCGTTGGTGCTGTGTTACTTCAACAATTTGATGGACATCTGCATCCGATCACGTACATTTCGAGAAAGTTAAACAAGGCGGAAATGAATTATTCGGTGTTGGAAAAGGAACTTCTCGCTGTGGTCTGGGCAGTAACCAAATTAGAGAAGTATCTGTTAGGTGTACCCTTCGTAATATAGTCAGATCAGAAGGCTTTGGAGTATTTAAAGACGAAGAACCATAAATGCGCCCGAGCAGCCCGTTATTCGATTCTGATGCAGCCGAATAATTATACTATTCAAGCATTTTGAGGGTCTGACAATGTGGTGGCAGACGTACTGTCGAGGTGCCCTCAGGAAGACAGTACACAAGTTTTTAATGACAGTTAGTCCATGATCAACAGTAGTGGTAATGCAATTGGGACACTGCATTTTTATTGATTTTTCCGGAAATCAATTTAGTGTGTAGGGGGTAAGGTGCACATACAGTGTACTATATATGACTGTACGGCAATGATATTCAATAGCAATGAATTTTTTGCGTGTATATTATAGATGTTCCTAGGGACATTGAAATGTGTAATTTGGGACCAATTTATGCAGGTGCTTGCGATCTTTTGGGGTTGGATCAGGAATAAACATGTATGGGATTTACAGTGTACTCTTTATTGGTGAGGTAGACATTATTGCAATCATTTTCCTAGGAGTAGATAATCCTATTAGATGTAACTATATTATGTAAGTCTTGGTTCTAGTATTATTGATACTAGAAATAACAGAGGGCGGTGTTTATTTCCCGTAATTTGTTTTAATTTAGTAATATTACTACGTCCTACTTGGATTTTATTCATAAAGCAGTAGATTGTATGACTTGTTTATCGCCGTTTCATCTCATCGACGACTGACTGATTATGCTATGAGACATTAGCTGACTTAGACTTACTGAGACTTAGGATAGTATTATGATGGTTTTTTTTTTTATTACCTTAAGTGGTACATTTTTGAAGAAAAAAGAATCTACGTGTCTTTTTTTCTTAACGGTCGTAGGGGGTAGTTGTTTCGTATTGTTTTTTTACAACATTTTGTTCTTGCGCTTCAAATAGCGCTGAGTTGAGTTTGGTGAAAATATTTGAAAACACCGCCAAGGCCGGTCCTAAGCCCGGCTGAAAAAGGAAGAAGGTGGCCTACATGGAGGCCGTAAGGAGGCAGCCCCTCCACCATGCAAAGGCACAACAGGTCAATCACCTGTTTGCTTTAAACTAAGATTACGAGTAATATAAGAGATAAACCGGACTGATTCTAAAGGCGACGAACTGGAACGGACTACGACAATCTTTGAAGGACCGAGGACTAGAAAGGAACCAGGCCAGGAGGAAGACAGCCGATAGAATAGTTTGGCGCTCTCTCTTCCAAACCCCTACACCTCACGGTAGAAGGGGAACGACTAAGTAAGTAAGAAAATATTTGAAGATATGTGAATAGTACACTTAGGTGCATTATTCATGCACGCAGTAAGAAAAGATGACGTAGGAGTTTTGTGGGTTGAAACAATGACGTAGAGAACAAAAATGGACCACAAGAAATAAACAAGACGGGAACAGCCTTGTGTTTGATGGTGAGCTGAAAAACCCGTGTAAAAGAGCATATTGATTCTTGCCATGAATAAGAATACACTACAGGATGAGTACTGTTAATAAGGTATTCTTCTTCTTCTTTCGTTCGCTTGAACTATATTGTCTATATCTGCAATGTTGTTTCTTGTATAAACTTCACCGTCTTTTGTAGTTCATACAGAGGTCCATATTCTATTCTCATGCCTCCTGGCTCCACGGGGCAATTGAGAAGGACCCCCAGTAGTAGGGGTTGGGCCCTTCCGAGGCAGAGGGCCCGGCACTGCACCGACCTGCCTGGGAGTCACACCGTAAAAATCGGAGTCTTAAAGATCTTGCTCTGTCGCTAATGTATGCTGATTTTGGAGAATTCATGTTAATAAGGTTAAATGAATTTGAAAAGAAGTTACGGGAGAAGGGCACGGATATATTCAATACATATATGTGTATAGATAGATTGGGAGGAAGAAGCAACAATGTATTACCGTCAAGGAGTATAACACTATGTTACGAATAGACAGAATGACATTAACTAATGACGGCTCATCATGTCTCATTGATCATGAGTTTTCAATAAACTGTTATTTATTTTACCGGACCAGCATTGGCTTCATACCTGGTTATCTTTGAGCTGTTGGGCCTATCTGAGATACTACTAATTCGTTATCTCTTGTGAGAGAACACTGCATAAATAATACAGGGACGATACAGTGCGGTTTTTGCATACCCACGAATAAAACATTCGCGAGACACTTTTGTTGTATACAAGTGATCTAACATTCATATAGACACAAATGGGAATAATGATGGTATTCATATATAAAAATGCAGAAAAACTCTTTTAATACACTGGAATAAATTAACGGGCGAACATATTTTAACAGATATATTATGTACTATTACGTTTCACGTTCGTGCGTCCGGGAAGATTAGTGAGAACATCACTGAACTATTTCAGGATCGTACGCACCTGAGATGTCTTCCCCTGGGTTAGTTCTCCACAGTTCAACACATTTTCTCAAGACTGTGACGGAGACAGAAGGACGAGAGACTGGTGAAGATTAACATCGGCTCTACTATCTCCATAACTGCCTGTAACCACTGCCATTGCTACCTCCAACTCGGTCCCGACTACAGCATTAACTATTGATGTCAGCTCTACTGGGAGTTCCACATATGATTTAATCATGTTGACATAAAACCCTTTCTCCTTATTTAAACCGCGACCAGATAATCCACGTCAGTTACTTTTTTTATAACTTTCTTAGTAGGCAGGAGCAGCCATACCTCCTCGCCCGGCGCAACGGAGATTAGTCTATTTCTTTGGTTATCATACTGGTGGTACTGAATACCAACTAGGGCTAATACCTCGAGGGCCAACGCAGACGACCTAATAGTCCGTTACCTAAGATCGTCTACATATTCATATGAAGAAACCGGAGCTTGTCCCATGTTTCCCAACAAACCAATCGTTCAAGACATACATTGATCCCTGGGATTTGCACCGAACAGAAGTTCAAAAGAGTAGAACACTGTACTCTCGTATGGGGGTAGGGGAGGCGTGTTTACGAACAATACTGCCGGAAGATATCTATCCCATTCTTATGGAAATTCGACAGTGACCTTAGCCAGCAAGTGCTTAACTGCGCTGTTTAGGCATTCGCACACACCGTTCGCCCGAGAAAGGTAATGCTAAAAAAATATCGGTAAGATACCTGCAGTTTCTAAACCGTTGTCATTTCTCTAGAAATGAGTTGATTCCTCAAGTCAATGAAAATGCAATCCGGGAAACCGAATCTACGATAGAGAAGCTGAACAGCTTCAGCCACTGCATGTGAGGTAACAGATCTCATCGAAATCCTCTTCCTCTGCCTGTGCCCTGGTGAACACCGTAGTAGCTACTAATAGCCTTTCATTCTGCCAATTTTTGATTTCGACTTGGGTGCAGTCACGAACCCCGCGCAGGTTACCGACGATTGAATCAGCTACTGGTGCCTCAAGGACACATGAACGCACTTTTCTTGTTGTAAAAGGGATGTGTTGCATCAAGGTTGTCTTTCTTGTTTGGTTTAGCTTAGTTCTTGTAGAATGAAGTATTGTTAACGTTCATACATCATGCTGACAGCAAGAATGGGCACGGGTGGGTTCATCACAGGACATAACTGGCTGCAGAACACAAGACATCTTGTAGTGGGTCCACGATACGTTTCGTTCAACATTTATTCAACTCTGGAACAATGGCATTAATGGAGAGTTTTGAATGAAGTCTCCTCAAAAATATACATGTGTATAGTCAGTCAATAATATATAGGCATTCATAGTAGTTAGACATCAATATACATCGTCTCAATTATTTAGTTCTGGCAGCTGTACTAAGAGGTGCGTGGCAGGCAACGACACGCAAGTAATGTGGAACAGAAAACGTCAATTTAAAATACTTGTGTTATACATCTCTGTAAGAGGTGGAACTTCTGTATAAGTTCAGGACCATCTTAGAAAACATAGTGGCGGCCTTCGAAGTTAATTCATGCCACTTAAATATATAATATTCCTCCACAATTCTGGGAGCTCGAAAAACTCATCTTACTTGGACGACTTGAAGTATATGATTTACGTCGGTGACAAACGGTTACGTATTAAATATGTAGTGTTCAATATAAGTTAAAAACCGTGTAAAAACATGAGTTACCACACATAGACATTTTTTGTCAATAACAATGGCTAAATGCCTGTATGTGGCAACAATACATAACATATTAACGTTTATTCTTTAAAAGGATGTCGATTTCGATTATAGACAAGGGTTAATATTCTACTTTTTCCACGATTGTCACACATCTCACGGTCTTCCCAATACGACTATGGTGGTGCATCCTGTGTCTCTGTGCACGGACACGTGCTTCCATTGCACGACACCAAGGAGTAGCTTCAGTTTCCAATTGTCATCGTGGAACAATAGGCAAAGCAAACGATGACCGTTTATTAGGATTAATTTACCCTTAGGAACGAATAACTCCCTGCAGCCCTCATATTCCTCACTATTGAAAATGTCAAGGACACAAACCGAGTTTGCTTTCTCTGGTTCAGTCTGGCATACTCTCGCTAAATGCCCTCAACTCCCGCAAAAATCGTAAATTATTTGCTTTGTTTCCGTATGAAGGCTATGTTTAGGTGATGACCGCGCATCGGAGTTAGAAGCTCGACTGTCCGGGGATCCGCTCCTCCGTTTGGGTGTTTTTTTTACATAACCTTCTCTGAACCCCATGAATCGTTAAATCCAAAATGTTTCTGCGACTGACGCTCATCTCCATCGCTACCACTTCTAATCTGACTGTTATGCCATCTATGCTGGTAACTCGTTTGAGTTTAAAAGTTCTCATGATTTCATCTCTCTACTGACGGAACGACCTGTCGAAAACCTATTGTTGCTGCTAGAACAATCCTGCCATGAAGGTCGCCTCTAGACCTTCTTAACGCATGAGATCACATTATCAGGAACGCTAGACCGATTGATGTGACATAGAATCGATGACTTTTGGCCTACGATCTTTGAAGAAAGAAACTAGTTCTGCTGAGCAAAAGGACAATACCTTGTTCCGTAGCATCAGATCAACCATGCCATCCTAGTCTTTAGTGATGCACTCCATCTCGATCCATCTGTTAAACAAAAGCTTAATCTTTGAGATAAAGTCTTCAAAGTCCTTATTAACACTCTGTACCGAGTTTCAGAAGGGCGTCCAGTACCCGTTTGCCATCAGATGGAATTTGCGTCGCTGGCGTTCTATCACCGTACAGTAAATAGCTCTTTCTGCCGATGGGATAATGTAAACACTCTCCATCGCTGGTCCAGATAACAAGGTTGACAGCGGACATGGCCATTCGTCTCTGTTCGCCATCCAGAACAGACAATCACTTTCGAATTTTTTAAGGGAATTCAATACTGTCAACCCTGTGATTAAAATTATGTAATGGCAGCCTAAAGGGTTGGTGGGACTACTTAGGAGTCGAACTCTGACAAACTCGCACCCAGTTCTTGCCATTTAGTTCTAGCTCTACCTGCACCTTCTCTTCTAATTCTACACTCAATTTCTCCTTCTCTATGTCAGCTTTGTTCTTCTTCTGTTACTAAATTTCAGACCGCTGCGATCTTCCTTTCTTCTAGCTCTCTATCTGCTGTGATCTTTCTTTCTTGTAACTCTCTGTTCTTTTCGTCTGGCAGCTTATTGCATTCTCGCTCCTCGGCACGTAAATCTCTTTCCATATTCTCTTTCTCCTTCTGTTCTACTTTCCACTTGGCCAATGCAAGTTCTTCTAGGTCTTTACAACCACATCTCTCCCCCATTGAAAGGAAGTCGTCCATGGAAGCTATCGCTATGCTTCTTTATGTATGTAATGGCATTCTCAACAAGGAAAATACGGAGATTTAATAGTCAGACCCTCTAATAATTCAACAAAGAGAATATTAACACTAAGCTGCTAGCTTGTGTTTACTTATTTTGTCGCAGATGAACTCAAACTAAGTCATAAAATCCTCTGATTTGGTAATTAAAATCTACCAAGTGTGTTCAAATATCTGGCACTTGTGACAGTGTCAACCCAGGTTCAGTTGCTTGTGAGGGTGTAACGATGTGTGTACCTACCCTGTTGTGCACATTTAAGTTTCATTAAAGCTGATGATAGTGACATGTCTTTTCTTTTGTTATAGCTGGTTTTGTTGCGTTAATATTATTGCTTGTCTGGCTAATGTTACTGCTACGTAATACTCTTATGAATAGACAAACTACGATGACAGCAATGACTGGGTAACTCATATATGACAATCAATTAATATAGTGTTGTCAAAATAAATTTACATCTGGCAGTCCCCGTGGCGTGTTATAATGATGATAAGGATACACATGACTTCTACGTTGGTACATTCATAAAGCCTGAAATTTTCCTTGGACATAAAGCTAGTTGGTAAATGCTTGACTACTTCTTTGATTGCAGCTCTGTCTATTATTCTAAGATAGTTGAAGACTGGTTTCACTATATATTTCTCTGGCTGGATCACTACCAGTGCTGTAAACATTTTCCCTTAGCCACTAGAAATGTTCTGCCCTAATTCTACATTTATGTCCGAAACTGGACTGCTGCTGCAAAACACGAGTGTCTCAACTATGGTTACTGTTATTAACTATCAAAGTTTACATACCAACTGTTCGTGTATAAACTGCTGTGATGACATAACTGGGTACAGCTCGACATCAACAGTCTTTTCGTCGTGAACAGTTCTAATCCCGTCTTTTGATCACACTGCAGTGGTACAACAAATATCAATTGTACCCGAGCTGTCACTACTTTACATCATTCAGATGGCCGCTTCGGTTGGTCCAAGCTAACCTTCTTCAAGCAGAGTACTCGAGCAAAAAGTACAAGTGCCAGTTATACCCCCTATGACGCGTGACCAAGTCCCCCTATTCACTAATTCCCACATCGTTATTATAATCACAGTTATCCTCCTTTCCAATCACACAGTCTGGTTACTTTAAGTCAGCAGAGCTAGTATAACAATATCGTATCACGTACCTGTATATAAAGTCACCAATGTATCAGTATGCTACAAAGAACCAGAATTAGTCTCATACAAAGTTGTAAAATTGGAACACTCTAAAATTATGTTTCTGAACATATATACCCCAGGTAGATAACCTCTGTGTTTTTCAGAATGATTAAGTAAATGTAGCACTTTACATACATCACTGGAAATGATGGACAAACACAATAACACAAACCACAACCTAACAGTCACGTGTGACAAGACGACATATTAAAAGTCTATAGAAGTAGACTGCTATGTATAGTACCTGATAATTAACACACAAAAACAAGGAATAGATAACTGAACGTATGTACAAAATAGCAAGTAAGGGACAAGAAAGTTCAACGATTAAAAAAGACGCAAAAGGTCACAAAACATGCACGACAACGTGTAAACAAACTTTACCAGCACAATTAACGTATAATGTGCTCGGTTTGCTAACTCACGCCCTAGAAAGAAAATCAGTGTAAATCCATTTAACTCCATGTGGAAAAAAGAAAGAATTAAACTGACCTCACGTCCTTCCTTCGTCAATTCTAATATAATGATTCACAGAAGGCAGATCGACAACTACAAAAGGACAATTGATCGATGAGGGCCTCTACACAAACTAGCTACAAAGTAGACGTCAAAATAAAAGAAGAAAATTAAATAGCTAACGCTAAGTTCTATACTACGGTAAATAAAATTAGTAGTAAAAAAATACTAAGTCAGTGAGAGTGAAAAATAAGTATAAATATAGCATAAGATACAGACTATTACTGTAAGAAGTCAATAAAACAAATACAAGAAGAATCTCCCCTAGATTGAGGCGTACCAAGACAATAGACAGAAAGAAAACAACTATTAATGAACGATAGCGACATGAGACAGTAGCAAAAATGTCTAATTACCAGACTATGAGAACAGCATATGGAAGATCATGGACATCAAAATGAAAAAAACGACAGATAGGCAGAAATAAAATGCAGAAGAAAATATACAATTCAAAATTTACAAAATATACAGAATATAAAAATGTATAATTAAATTATCGACATATCTGCCAATCCGGCGCCGGCAAGACAGATGCAGCTCATTTGAAACTCCTCGCTCGCAAAAGATAACAATGACGACCCACTAACAAAGTACTCAAAAAGTACGTAAACGTTCTATAAAGTGCCATCACAACGCGTGACGCACCACAATCCACAACTCGGAGGGCACAACACTGCACGGGGTAGGTCACTCACTGTAGCATGTATAACAAGTACTGGAACTAAAGTCTCATTTACTGGTCTATGTATATATCAATGACGAACAGTCACTCGGCTGTGTTAACAAAGCCACAAAAAAAAGAAAGTCCATTAGGAATAGGCCTCAAGACATATCCAGTCACTCTTCACAGTGATAGCAGCACAGCACATAGCTTCCAGTGTTACTGGACACCAGTGCGCAGAAGGACAGATCAACCGCTTTCCACAAAAGTCAACGCACACGAAGCCTGCAGCACAGGAACACAGAACCGTTAAATACAGCCACATCACGGGTGGACTGCCACGCAGAAACACTATATCACTGGCTATCACTTCATCTCGTATGGGCTGCAGCGCAGGAAAACAGGAGATTGCTACAGCACGGGTGGGTGCGGCACACAGGAACACATGATATCTGTCAGGCAGGTTGTAGCAGGATACACATAAATGTTGTTTCCAATCTAGTAGGCAGGATAACTACATCGTGTGGCGGGAACAAGAACAACGTGTGTACACCATAAGCTCCATATGACCCTAGAAGTCCAAGGTATATTTTAAAAGTTTACCTAGGCATCACAACAAAATATCTACAATTACTATAGCAACAGTCGAAACACAAAGTACCAACAAAGATATGCGCGACAAAAAAAATCGTCTCCCAGCCTTGCCGTATATGTAGCCTTACATTGCACGGAGCACTCGATTAACGTGTACGCCTGTCAGGACAAACAACTACATAGCCTTGTGGCCACTTAAACAAAATGGGAGGAGCTGACGAAAATAGCTACCATATAGCCAGGCTGCTGCTACTAATGTTGGCCACATAAAATAACTAAAACTGCTTTACAATAACCAAGACTGCTAACTAATCCATACATACTAAACACAATTTATAAATGCTGTCAGTCTAAATCTTCAAAGCATTGTCTCTTTCACTGCGTCATAATTCATGTGATCCTCTACTGGCAAAGCAAAGACACATTGTAAACTTCTTCCAATGAGCATTGACTTTACCCATCGTGAGTTAATGTGACGTCCTGGTGTGGATTGCCCTGTTTGTGATAATAACTGTTTGAATACACATCTGCATCTTACACAAACCAGACTACAGACACCATACTACGTCTTCAACGCCATTCAACATTATGACGTTCAACAAAATGGTAGTCAACAATATGATAGGCAACAGGTACCTACTAGTTTCCTCCCATTTGTCTTACGGCATGCTCATGATGTTAATTGTGCAGGACATTTAAGGATTGCCAGGACAAAACAGAGGGTTTTGTCTCTATTCTTGTGCCCTGGGGTGACGAGGGATGTGCAAATCTTTTGTCGCACGGACAAAACAAGCATAATGTGCCTATCCAGGCGTCAGACATATCTTAGTGTCCATTTGCAAAAATGGCAATCGACCTTATAGGTCCACTACCAGTAACGTCAGCTATAGGTCATTGTTATGTACTAACATGCATTGATATGTGCACGTGCTGGCGAGAGGCTATTCCTCAAAAACAATATCCAATACAGATGTTGCTGACGTGCTATTTTTAATTTTCAGTCGATTGGTTTTTCCCGAAAATATATTATCAGATCAGAGAACTCAGTTTATTTCTGACGTTATGACCCAGGTTATGAGAGAGTTTGAGATAGATAGATCTCTTAGTAGTGTATATCTCCCAATTGCAAACAGGAAAATCGAAAGGCCCAACCGCTGTCTTAAACAAATAGAATGCAAGGTAACTGCGAAATACCCGCAGAATTATGATAGAATACTCCCAGCGGTATTGTTCGCCAATCGGGAAATACAGAACGAACATACTGGATTTGCGCCTGTTGAATTAGTCTTCGGTGCCAAGCCAAGAGGATCTATGTCTTTCCTGAAACAGTTATTGGTTGGAGCTGACATGTCCAAGGATGTTCAAATCTCCTACCAATGTTTGGTTATCTTGAGAAAAAAAATTATCGACGCATGTCAGATATCTATAGAAGCATCATAAAAAGCTAAACTTAAGGCAAGATTGTTTGTTAATCAAAACATAAAACTGCGGCAAATTTATCCGGGTGATGAGGCATATGCATTGTTACCCAATAAGGACAATAAATTACTTGTATCTTGGAGAGGACCATATACTGTACTTGAAAGATTGTCAGATATTGACTACATTATATCTATTAAAGGAAACGAAAAAACCTTTCACATCAACATGCTGCAGCAATGTCACTCTCGTCCTCCACATCTTAAGCCAGTCATTGAAGCTATCGACAAGCCTATTGTTCGTCGCTCTTCCTTAACTGTCATACAAGAAGAGTTGTCTGAATTACCTAATATTTCTGAGCCTCTTTTATCTCTACCTACTTTACCACTTTCTTCTACTGAGAATTGTAGGGATATTTTTATTTCGCCATCTCTTGCTCCATATCAGAAAGATAAGATTTCTTTATTACTACAATCTTTTCCTGACGTGCTCACTGTTTACTCCTGGGCGTACAAATATCATTGAACATGATATTCTCCTTACTAATTTTAGACCAGTAACGCTTAAACCTTATCCTATCCCTGTACATTTTCAATCACAAGTATAAAAAAAGAGAGGATATGATAAAATTAAACATAATTTCTCCTTCTCACTCTCTATATAGTTTTCCTATTGCCTTGATTAAAAAGAAAGCCAAATCCATTTGGATTTGCGTTGATTTCATGCTTTAACAATTTCGGATGCTGAACCTCTGCCTTTGATGGATTCTCTATTGGATAAACTATCTACAGCTACTTTTTTCAGTAAATTTGATTTATCTAAAGGTTATTAGCAAGCCCCCTTGTCGGACAGAGCAAAACCGTATACTACTTTCGCTACACCTTTGGGATTGTTCCAATTTAATGTTATGTATTTTGGTCTCGTTAACGCTCTTGCAACTTGTGTTCGTATGATGCAAACATTTTTCTCAAGTGTTGATGACACTATGTTGATGATATTTGCCTTTTCCATCAATCTTGGGAAGAGCATGTTCTTGGAATTGAGTCTTTGTTGACTAGTGTTCGCCTCGATCATCTTACAGCTAGACCTTTGAAAACTAAAATATGATTTACTGACACTTTTTTCTCGGTCATAAAGTAGGAAGCGGTTTTCTTAAGCCTGAGGATTCTACTGTCTCCAGGATCTTGAATCTAGAAATTCCTAAGATAAAAAAACAGGTTCGCAGTCTTTTAAGTCTTGTAAGATTCTATAGAAAATTCTTCCCTAATGTTTAAGAAATTACTTCAGTTCTGTCATCGTTATTAAGAAAGAACTCTCAAAATAAGATTGTTTGGACACATTCGTGTGATGAGCCATTAAATTTGCTTAAGTAATTTTTTTCAAAATCACAAATTTTAAGATTGCCTGATATGCGATTTCCATTTATCCTTAGAGTCGACGCCTCTGGTTCGGGAATCGGCAGTACATTTATGCAGGAATTCGATGATTGTCTACATCCAATTCTTTACGTCAGTCGTAAATTAACACGCACTGAAAAAAATACGCAATTGTCGAGCTGGAGCTACTCGCGGTGGTATATTGTTTTACAAAATTGCAACGCTACCTTATTTTTGTTTGTTTAAATTTGTCTTGGAGACAGATCAGAGGGCCTTGTTCTATCTTAAGACTGCACAATTTCGTAATAAGAAGGCTCCCAAAGCACCACTTCCGCTCCAGCCCTACGAATGACATTTGTGCTATCAAAGGCAGTCAAAACATGGTCGCAGTTGTGTTATCAAGATTCATGAAAGACTCACTGTCAGCTGGCAACACTGCAAATGCAGGTATCTTGTGGTGAGGTTACATCAAAGGATCGACTGAATTCTCCACATTTTGACCAATGAACAATGTACGATATATGAAGATATAATGCTGACAATGCATATGCTGACATAAATTTCCTTATTTTTTACTACTATGAAAAGAGGATATATGACTATACCCTGTGATAAATAACAAGGCTGATGACTATCGTAATTTTTGTATTTAAAAAAATTGAAGGCAATCGCTCAATGACTATTTCTACAGTGCTTACAGGTAGTGAGCGGGTTCACGCAGCACCTGAAGATGATGAATGCTGATATCGCCAATTTCAAGTTGTACCTCGTTTTGTGATAGTGAGTCTTTTCACCCCGGCATTATACGTGCCAATGAGATAAGGTCATACATGTTTATTAGACCAGTCAAAATCATTGACGGTGGCAAAGGCCAAAAACACCTGTCGGGTTAACGAGAAGTTAACATTATAATGAGGGCAGTTCCATCTAGACGACCTCGTGGAAGGTGGTGTTTCTACTGGTCAGCTGATGAGAAGCCATGGTTGAGCTGTCTCATTTTCGTAGAGCCACGAAGACGTGTTCTAAGTTGAATTTACGTGAAGTATTTTCAGAAAGAAGAATATTGTGTGTAAAGTTTAAATAATATCGTTTTTCAAGACAGAATATAAGCGGTAGCTATATTTTCTGTACTGGGAGGAAAGACTTTGTATAGTAAAACTCATGTAAGTACAATCTCGATTTATTTTTCCAGTCCCCGGATAGAATAGATTGTTATATTGTACTAGGAAGGAAACCAAGAAACAGCTACAGATGTATTGAAGTCTTATCATCGAAAGAGATTAGCATCTTTAAAATATTGAAGGCAAAAGGCGCAACCACCTGAACTGAAAACTTGTGGAAGAAGATCAAAGTGACCTAGATCGTGAGTTGCACGAGATATTTGAGTAACTCATACGGTTGCGAAGAACGAAAATCAAAATCTGAGCAAGCCACATTCATGACAAGGAATAATTGATTTGTATTTCATCTGAAATTGTTTATTTATGAATTCCTGTAAATACACCTTGTTTATACGATCAGTCGAGTTATGAAAGCAGATTTTGTTGCACTGAATGAAAAAATACCAGAATATTAGTAAGTACTACCACCATAGCACCTTCACAACATCATTGGAGAGAAGAACGAATCTGATACATTTCCACAAGAATTAATAACTCTAGCGGGAAGCTAGTAATAACACTTGATGGACAATTGAAAAAAGAAGATATAATAACAAGTCACATATTGACCAATTGGTGCCGTAACCAACTCTCGAGGTGCAACCATAACACAGGAAGACGATCATAACAAGAATAACTCAACGAAACTTGTTGAAATATTGAAATGGATCCAAATCATGACCAAATACTACAACAACAAATGTTAGCCCAGCACAACAACAACAAATGTTAGCCCAACAACAAGCCCATCAGATAGCACAAATGCAACATCAACAACCATTGATTAACCCTGCAATAGTTCCTTTACTTCCGGAGTCGGACCACACTATGGCGACATTACAGCGCATTACTGACACAAACAGTAATGTAGATCACTATGCAAAATATACTCAAATTCGCTCAGTGATCACCCTTTTAGGTAGGGAGCCCTGGTTCGAATCACATACTGAAAACGAACCCATGGAAATTGGCCATTCTCGTGAACAGTGGAGAAGGAATGACAGTCATAAACGTCACTACAATCACAGACAGGACCAACAACAACACAAGTACAGAAATATTGATTATATACCACCACCCAGGCCTTAACAGATTCATAATGTGTATCCCAGATACATTCTTACAATTGTGGTAAGCCAAACCATATTGCCAGGGCGTGTCGAGCAAGACCCAACAGCAAGATAAATAGTGTACCCAAGCACTGGGATAGCCTCAACAACAGAACAAGCCGTATAGCAGTCAGAAACCTCATATGCGAAATAAAAAATGGAACAACGTAGCAGAGAAACAATGTGACGACACGAAATGAAAAACAATGTAGAATCACATTAGACAACGGACAAAAGGTACATATGTCCAATATGGTTTAGAAAGAGAACCAACAGTGAGCAAAGTGAGAATGTCACACGACCATTTCAAAATCTACGAACTGTAAACAATGCACAGCTGAAAGTAAATAGAGCGACACAAACAAAGAATAGAACTAAATTTTCAGTACACAACAGATACACAACTACCAAGACGAAGAAAAGAAACAGCAATGCAGCGTCAAGAAGAAACGAAGAAGCAAGAACTTATCACAAGAGTAACATGAGAGTCTACCCGCTCTACACAGAAACCGTACATCGGTGTTCGCAACGTTATTCACATGATCACAACCATCATTCCCTACCCCATCAACAGCCCCAACATACTCCCTGCACGACTCCCGTCGCAACCCCAGTGATTATGTGAAGCGGACATTTGATGACAGAAGACATACCATGGAACCCAGAGAACAAGAGCAGCCGCAAAACCCCCCGAATACCAACGTTCAGCTACCAAGTGAAGCAGAATCAGACTCTGAATGTGTACATTACACTACTGATACAGAGAACGATATAGTACTTTAACCACCACGACAAGTCCGATATCGATACTTCAAGTGAACTACGAAAATCAGACAGTACAGATGGCGAACTCCAAATCGACATCAGGTCGACAGCCAAAAGACTAAATATGTCATCATTAGAAGATTCACCACCTATCGCAAAGTATATCAGACTCCCGCAGGAGCATGTCGGTATAAAGTCATGAGAAACCGACGCCAGACGAAAACGAACAAGCCAAAAGTAACTCTACAACCCATTCTTCCGCTACAGTCTATTACATCTGTGACCGTACTTAAGTGTCTGACCGTACTTAAAAATACTTAACAAGTATGACAGTACTGATGGCCAAGTCATCTAGTTCCTAGACTCGCTGTCGCAAGAGATGTTTTATTTCTGGATGATTTATCTTCAACCCAGGTGTGGTAAAGTGGGATGATATAAATATTTATAGGGGACTTAATGTACTGACTGAGATCAGCTGTGAAGGTATCTGTATCTAATATGTGTAGTGTTTTACAGATAACCTTACTTGCTGCCACATATTTATATCTCAGTCAGAATTATTCTGGAAGATTGTGTTGGCAACGTTATATGTCTAGGGTTATGCAAATGATGAAGTGTAAGTCACCGCAACAACAAACAGATAAACAATTTAATTATTCTACCACACTTGACAACACTGTGACACTCACAAACAGTCAACACTCTAGAAGACTATCTTAAAAGATTCAATGATAAATTTCAGATATATACATATGTATTGATTTTTTCTACAATAGTGATCCTGATTCAACTACACAGTGAACCAGGCAATATTATAACATGTAATTACAAATATTAAGTACACAGTGATAAATGTGGTCTTTGCATTGACATACAATATTAGTAATCTATGTGTGTGAGTTGTGATGTGGTAATATGAGGTAATACTGGTTTTGTTCTTCAAGATAGATTCTTATTAGACATCATGACTGCATGTGCTTGTGTATGTTGGAACTAGTATTGGAGATGGTCTCAGTTCCGAACATTAAAACAATTAATTGCCCCTCTTTAATTAATACAATTCATTTTAAAAGGAGGGGTACAAATTGTTGAGCTCTGTTGGCCACGAAGGGCTTAACTTTCGTGATGGCGGCAGGCAAAGACTCCTCTGCTAGACTTCTTCACTGGTTCTGAAGACACCTCACTGGTTACTACAGGGGCCAAAGAGTATGCTGTAGCCTCCGGATTCAGCAAACGCTCAGACCAGGTGCGGCTTCAATAACTAGGACCACAGTCCCTGAAACAAGAAGGATGTACCTCCTACTTCAGAACCAATTTATACTATCTGACTAGACTGAGCACAATACATCACAAACACAGAGTTCAGAGCTTTAGTTTAACTGCTATCTTCTTCTGAAGCAGTTTACTCCAGTATTAACCTCCCTAACGGTTACTACGCCTCTGCACTTTCAGCTATAAGTCCTTCCATATCATAAGGTAGGTGTCAGTGTACTATGTGGTAATTCCATGTAGTTTTACTTTTCTCCGACACCTTCTGTTCCAGGCTTTTATTTAGCAAAATTATGAGCTGGCTTCAACGCACTGTTGCTTTATCAAGCTTATTTGAACTAGTGGTCTCGAACTAACGCTATCAATTAACTATATTAACAGACCTAACCAATCAGGCCATTTCTACCCCCCTCGTTTGAAAAAAAGTACTCTTACTTCCGTCTCCCTTGACAACAAAAGATAGCATTTATAGTCCGACTAATCGTGTTTAGCCTTACATATCATTCCATCCAATCAATTCAAATATAACTTGTGGCCTATTTCCGTACAATAGTGGTTTAAAATTCTGCCACTGAGCGACTCCGAGTTTTTAGGTTGTCTGACACCCTCATTATTTTCTTTTGCCTATAATTTATTAATTCCTGGACTATTTGCGTAACACTTAACATATTCTGTGTCAGCAAGCCCTAAGGAATCCAAATATCTCAATCTAAGGGAGCTAGGTGGCTTCGTTCAAAATGTGCATTTTCTACCACCTCCTGTTCACTTCAATCCCCATGTGGTGTCTGGGTACTGTCATGTTTTCAAACGTAAATCCATCTAATGTCATCTTTCCTAATAAGCGTTTTCCAGGTTTTTTAAAACCTAACTCTGGGAAGGGTAGTGTTTTTATCACTGTCCGTCTGAAAAAAAGTTAGTGCATGTGGCCTACACGCGTGATAGTAGTAATTGTATATCGCGTTACGCTTGTTGGGGGTGGCATTAATAGCGAGACGCGTGTTTAGTGTTGCATGCGTTCCTGATTTTCAGCCCTCCCTTCTTTCCATCCTACATCCATCTGTCCATTCGTAGTGTAATTAATTTAGGTCATACGCAGTGTGCCTCTCAATGTTTTTTCTTAGAAATGCAATACCCGTTTTAATGTGTTGTGGAAACGCTTGTATTATGCAGTGGCTTATATTTAACGTGGAAACGTTACAATTTGCAGACGAAGCATAAAACAAAGGGGATTTCGAGTACTGTCATTGTGACAGCACTGTTCTTTACCATTCTTCTTCCTTTTATAGAATTTATTTGTTAGGCTTTACATTTACTTTTTAATTTATATATGTGGATTAGAATTTCTCACGACACCAGGTTTCTTAATTCTCATGTGTGGTGAAGACTTTTCAACTTTAGTGACACTATCTATTTTTATTACTCAATACCAGCAACACTGTTTGTCATATGTAGGGCAGGCAATACAGTTTTCCTTACACAATGTATTGCCATGACGTTTTCATTATGCAGAGCATGCAAATGCTGTTTTCGTATAATGTTTTGGCAGTGCTGTTTATAAGACAAAGGCAATACTGTTTTCTGTTACTAGTGGGCAAACTGTTTATCATATACCAGGCAAACAATACTGGTTTATGTAATGAGCTAGCAGTCCTGATGTAAACAATGTCACTTTCAACCAACGATCAGTGAATAAGTTCAAACTGGTATAAAAAATGAATGGATACCTTTATTTATTGACTACACATTCTGATACTTTCATTTTAGTTCATTAGTACATATTCTTGAGTGGTGTATAAACCATACATCCCATGAAATAGCACACTACAAAGAGGACCTGCACGATGTTGAACACCCAACCGACTTCGCTAATCCCGTCTCAAAAAACTATTCCATTTTCATTTCTTTCCGGCCCTAGCTATGTTGTTTTCCCATACTAGATTTGATGACGTCATTTCTTTACGACTAGTGTATAAGTACCTAGCTAGTCTGTTATACAATATTCTAGTTAATAATAGTAGCGCTATTCGCTCTTAGGTAGTTGGAATAGACCTACCTGTCAATTGCATCCAGGGACCACCAAAATGTATCCCTGGGGGAGACATTTTCATCCCAGAAAAACTAAAACCCGAAAAAAATGACACAACGTAAATATAATGAAAGGCATTAACACTCTTAACGCAAATAGATGCGCTCAAAATGACACTACATCTCAAACACATGAAATCAAAATGATTACACCTGTAACATAATTGCCGTGCTAACGCACACAGGCTCAAGGAAGGAGAAAACACAATTTTTTACGGCCTACTAGAGCCTTAACGAACTGGGCATAATATGTGGATGATCATGGACAACATCGTAGGTATGGAATGAATAAATAAATAAACACTGCTTTAATACAAACATAAGTGCTAACTATTAACTATACGTTATAATTATCAACTCGAAATGATTAAAAATACAAAAAAAAAAAAAAAAAACGGTAAAATGGGAAAAATCATCAAAGGGAACAAAAAAGTCAGGAAGTATCATTCTACGTAAGCTAATCGCTCGTAAATGATATGACTGGCTATACGAAGCTAGTGCATGGCAAAATGCAGGACGACATACTCCAATGGCGGAGGGTTGTACTCAAGGGGTAAAGCACAGGGTTAGTAAACGAAGGGGAATGAGATAGGAGGGAAAGCAGGAAGACTAGTGAATGATGAGGAGGGAAAGATGGTGGACAGAAAGAAACTTCCAAACAAGAAAGGAGTGAGTGAGAAAAAAAATTGAGACATGAACAATAGGAACACAAAAGGTATGATAAAATGGGTATCTATCATAAGATTGAGCAGACACAAAGATAGACTATGTAGAGCGGGCATGGCTAAATGTAAGCACATAACTAGCAAGCATAAAATACAAGTCATTAGGTTAATACCTACATTAGGGAGATGATGAAAATTAACAAACGATGCTTTATTAAATCATTAAATAAAAATAAATATAAAAAACATGCCGACTTCAACATGGTAACAGGTACGAGAAGCGACCTCTGATAATAAACTGGAAAGTCAAGGGATGAACGACTGGGATATAATTTTAAGCATTTCAATTTTCGCATCCTGTCGGGATGATAATATTGGATCATAACATTGACGTTGATAAGGAGAGTAGACAGTGTGGATGATATGAGGGGAAGGAATAGAACGGGAAGGAATAGGAAAAGAGCGGAGAGGATAACGGGCAGGAGGACGGGCTGGAGGACGGAGGAAGGTACGTGGAAGAGGATCACAACTAACTGTAGGGGTTCGAACTGGAATACGGGAACTATGTTGTGTTGAGAGTTTGGAAGGCTTACGCAGAGTAGAAGGAAACAACTGAGTCATTCGCGGTTGACTAAGAGACTTTCGTACAGGGAGTCAGGACCGAGGACATAAAGGACGGACATGTTCTTGTGGCAAACGAAACCACTTGGAGTGGGGAGGAGAATCATCCGAGGTATTAGAAAGATGCCGCTTGAGAGGATGGTGGACGGGAGAGGAAATAATGTCTTCAGCGTTAGCACTGGGGATATAGGCCGTGTCGGACTCTAAGTCGTAATCCACTGGAGAGCAAAAACCGGAAGGCACCGAGGGATAGGCAGAGAGCGGAAGAGCAGGGGGTACCAAGGAATGAGTGGTGGTAGCTGTGTTAGAGGGAGCAAGAATAGCATCAGAGAGAACAGAGTTAGAGGGAGGCAAGTGATAGACTGCGGGAGGTCCAGAGGGAACGGGATGAAGCGAAGCACGATAAACATCACGGGACCGAAGACGATGAACAAGTTCAGGGAAAGGAACATCATTTTCCGAGGTAGAAGAATCACGAAATTGACGCTGACGATCAATCGCGGCGGGAGGAGGAAGAGGGGAGTGCGGATCATTAAGATGAGATGAAAGGTTACAGTCATCAGGGAGTGATGAAGAAGAAGAAGAAGAAGATGAAGGCGGAAGCTGAAGAGTGGCCTTACTAACACAACGGCTGGACAAGAGTGTAGGGACAGTAAGTGGACGTTGAACATATGTACGTAATTGAGAGGCGAGAGCCTTCGTTCGGTGGTTACACTCTTCGTGCCAAATCACGAAGTTGACGGGAGAGGTTTTCTGTATGATCTTATATCATCAATCCAATGATCGTCTAATTTAGAAGTACGCTTGTGTTTGCGGAAATACACGAGGTCTCCGACTGCAAATGTGGGCAGACGTGCACGTTTGGAATGTAGACGCTGTCGTTTATGAAATGCTTTGAGAGCATTTCGGTGTACAAGCTGGTGTGCATTACATTTATTCCACAAGATGGTCTCAATGGATTTTCACCGAAATATTTCCTTTGTGGGGTGAGAATGTTGTCCATTGGTAAACGAGGTTCTCTACCATAGAGAAGAAAAAGGGCTGAAAATCTGTAGTGTCGTTTACATTTACCCGCAGTGCTTCAAGTGCCTGGGGTAAGTACACGTCCCAATACTGGGAATTACCATTGGTGAATCTGCCAAGGATATCATTAAGAGTGGAATGCATCCTCTCGTTACGAGCGTTCGATTGGGGATGGTAGAAGCTGGTCGTAACGTGGCGAATGTGGAGCTTGTCCAGTGTCGAATGGAATGTCTTGCCGGTGAATTGCTTCCCATTGTCTGAAATAATAGTATGGGGACAACCATGGCGTGGTATGAACTCAGAAAGTAGAATATTAATGACATTATCGGCTGAGGCGTCCTTGAGAGGATAGCACTCAGGCCACACTTAATACTGGTCTATAAAGTGAGGTATGTACGAATTCCCGGAATGCGTTACAGGGTATGGACCTGAAATGTCTACACTAACAGTCTGCATGGGGAAATGAGACTGAGACATCAGTTTGATGGGAACCTGATGCGGTCTCATATTGCGACGCTTACAGATTCTGCAAGCCGCCACATATTCTGCTACATCTTTATAAAGGGTAGACCAATAATAACGTCTGGTTACTATGTCGTACGTCTTGTCGCGACCCATATGACCGTTGGAATCATGGAATTCGTGAAGGATTCGTGAAATGAGACTACCAAGGAAGGCAAAACAAAAAGCGATCCTCTCTTTTGGGATCAACTCGATAAAGAATATCGGTATCAGGGAGGATAGTGTATTTGGAAACAGACTTAGTGTCGCGTTCCCATTGAAGACGGATCTTCATAAGTTCAGGATCTTGACGCTGAGCACAAGGCATGTCAATGGAGCGCATGAGAGGGCCATCAGAAGAGATATAATCTCCATCTTCCGGAGGAGAGAAGATAGGAGGAGGACGATTGGAGTTGATCACAAGGATCTCCTTAGCATTATCATCAATGTCTGAGGAGGCCTTCGGATCTGATGAGGAAGAGAAACTGACATCCGTATAAGCAGGATACGGAATGCGGGAAAGAAGATCAGCAACCATATTAAGTTCCCCTGGAATATGCTCAATTGGGGCATCATAGCTCTGGAGGTTCAGAGCCTAGGTCTGAATCTTAGGAGGCTGCTCAGAGAACTTAGAGAGCCAAGTAAGTAACGGTTTGTGATCACACCGGATAATAATGTGAGTGCCGCGGAGATAAAAATCCAACTTTTGCAACGCATAGTGGATAGCAAATGCCTCTTTCTCAGTAGTAGTCCACTTTTGCTGTGTACGATTAAGGGGATGAGACAGAAATGCGATGGGCATTTCATGAGGTACATTTTGAATGATAGGACTAGAATTAGAAATGTCCTCTTGGACCAGGCAGGCTCCGATCGCACGATTAGAGCCGTCCGAATAAAGGATCATAGGACGGTGCACATCAGGATGAGCCAAGTGAGGTATAGTAGTTAAAGCTGATTTCAAATAATTAAAGGCCTGTTGGCAAGCATCGGACCAACGAAAGCGAGCATACTTTTTTGTAAGCGCGATAAGAGGCTCAGCAGCTCTGGAGAAATTTACAATGTGCTTTCTATAATATGAACAGCTGCCTTCGAAACCATGAACATGGCGGATAGAGGTCGGTGGTGGCATGTTACGTATCGCCTGGACTTTGGCATCGTCCGGACGAATGACATCTTTGTTAATAATGAAACCTAAATACTTGGTTTCAGACTGCAGAAAGACACATTTGGACAACTTAAGCATGACTTTGTGAGTACGTAGGGGAGTAAAAACTTTCTCAACATGTGAAAGATGGTCTTTAATGATACCCGGAGTATGGATGAGGATATCATCTATATATGCCAATGCAAAAGACTGCATACCTATCAATACTTCGTCCATAAGGGACATGTAAGTGGCAGGGCTGCCCTTTAGGCCTAATTGCATGACATTCCATTTATAACTCCCTATGTGGGTACAGAATGACGACTTTTCTTTGGCTTCTGGTGTCAATGGAATACACCAAAAACCAGAACGGGCATCCAGGGTTGTAAACCACTGTGATTTGCCAACTGTGGCCAAAATATCATCTACTCTAGGCAAAGGGTAGGAGATGGTTTTTGTAATGGCATTAGGAGCCCGGTAGTCACAACAAAATCTGTTGGACCCATCTTTCTTGGAAACGATCACAATTGGTGAAGACCAAGAGGACCGGGAACGTTCAAGTATGCCGGCCTCTAGTATATCATTTATGGCCTTTTCAACAATCTCCCGATTTTTCAAGGGAGTGTGATAGGGTTTAAGAGAGACCGGAACTTCAGTTGTCGTCTCTATGTCCATTGAAACAGTGGATGTTCGTTTTAGCTCCATATCAGAGACAGCAAAAATGTCCTGATGTTTTTGAACCAACTGACGAATTCGAGATTCATATGGTGAATCCGTGTTCAGTTGCTCTTACAGCTGAGAAAGTCGAATAGAAGTGGAAGATGTGGAAGGAATAGGGGGTGTCGAATGGCTGCGTAGGGGAGGTAAGGAGTGAAGTTGTCCATAATTATAGGAATGCCGAGGAGCGTTGGTAGAGGCATGAAAGGAATGACAAGGGCGATGAGGAGGGAATGTACACAATGGCTGACGCTCATGTACTGTTGATATGCGCATGACATTAGATGGGAAGAGAGGAAGTGGATACGCTGAAGGCGGAGGAGTTGTATTTGGAGGAGCTGGAGGCGGAGGAGTCAGATTTGGAAGGAAAACACTCGATCTAAAGGAAGAAGAAGGAAGGTTGGCAACAACAGTACCCCGCTTGATAGTAGTGGATTTCCCAGAAGAGTTAAGAAGTATGAGGGGGAAGTCTCGGGTAGCTGAAACATTAGCAATGCAATCGACGACTTCGATGCAAGGGTCATCGAGGATGGCAGTATCAACAAACTGTTCTACAAGTATGGAGAGACATGGAAAGACGTAATCCGTACGCTTGACCCTACCAGTGAGTATGGTTAAAGCATGGGGTTTGAGAGAGACAGGAGCTGTAAGGCGTACTAAGGAAGCAATATGAATATCATCCTAAAGAGTGATGTATTCATTATTGATACGTATCTGCTTGAGATCAAAGTAGATACGTGCTCCGTGGCAATGAAGAAAATCACGACCAATAATAAAATTCCGTGTCATGCCCCGAGTAACAATAAACGGGTGGTTAAGAACTTGCGAACCGATTTTGAAATGGAGGACAGCAGTACCAATAGACTGTAAATGCTGACCTGTAACGGAAGCCATGTGGGTAGAGGTACGATGAAAATGAGCATGCTTGCAAAGGCGCTTAAACAGTTGCTCACGAATGAGACTGACTGTAGCCCCTGTATCAACAAGAGCACGAAAACTCAAGTTTCCTACATAGATAAGACAGGAAGAAGGATCAGATTCAATTCGTAAAACGTTAATAGCCGGAGAAGAACAAGAAGACTGAGACTGTGGATCATGAGAAAAATACTGGAAGGACCTACTCTCATCCCGGTAAAGAGCAGAGTCACCCGTAACGGTCCTGACTAACGGGCGACCCAGGGGTTTCCCTGGCTCATTAGAGAAGGAGGGTGAGATGGACGGCGGTTGAAGGATGGACAAGTACCCAGTTGTGAGGGCCTGGTTGGAGTATTTGACCATTGAATTTGTTGGTTATAATGTGACTTGCGTTGGGGGCAATCACGAGCAATATGGCCTGGTCTAGTACATTTAAAACACGTCAGTGTGGACACATTATGTATTGGACGCCCTTGGTGTTGTGGTCGACATGAATGACGTTGTCTGGACTGATAGTGAGTTGAGAGGTGCTGTTGGTGATAAGAAGGCCCTGAAAGAAGATCAAAGTGTTGAGGTTGACCTGTAGAACGATGCCAGGAACGGTGGACGTGCGAAACGTCCATATGTTCCTCATCACGAGGCACGTCTAGATGTGGATCCCGAATTCATCTTTGCTGAAATCGATGCTTAGCATTATCCTCAGTGACAGCCAGCTAGAATGCCTCATTAATGGACTTGGGATCTTTGCGTATGAGATGTAACTTCAACGAGTCTGAAGCAAGTCCATCTACAAAAACTCCGACAAGGTGCTTGTCCATATCGGCGGAAGGAACCGATTCATCCAGGAAAGCATCCTCTGACATATCTAGCAAACGATAAGCAAAAAACTGAACTGACTCATTTCGATCTTGCCGAAATAATACTTGCAAAGTAATGTCCAAACGTGTTCTGAATCGATTATCGAAGAGTATCGATGAACAAGTTCTTTCTTCAAGGATTCAAATGTTTCTCCAGGATACGTCTTGGAGCGTCTTCGTAGAAAATCTGTTACCAAGGATTCAGACGACAAAAATGCAATGCGTTTGCGGTCTCCATCAGACGCTGCCGAAAATAGAGACGCAACTTTTTCTATGTCTATCATCCATTGGCGGAACTTGGATGGTTTCCCAGAGAATGGTGTAACCAGCGCACGAATATGTTGGAAATTGGCAGACTGGTTGACCGTATGAAGCGTAAATGTTATCTCCCGTAATGCGTGTACTGAAAAGTCAAGAGATTCCGGTAACGGCTGGTTAAAAGCTTGTGTTGGGACAGCTGTTGTAATTGTTGCTGCAATTGCTGATTCTGTTGCTGCAACTGTATTATCTGTTGTTCCATCTGTTGTGAAGTAGCCATTACAAGAAAATACGTTCAATAGAGGAAACAACTGGATGAGCTGGATACCTCACAAAATACACAATGGCAATGTGCTCAATATGTCACCCAGTGGTGAGAGATATGTGGGGTGACTTTTAGAATACTCTGCTAAGTTACAAGACAAAGTCTCCACCGGTATGAGTTGTTCCCAGCAATAAAATACTTAACAAGAGTGACCGTACTTAACTGATTCCGTACGCAAGATCTTTTAAAAGACGCAATGGCCGACCGCTGTATCCGCAAGATCTTTTAAAGGACGCTGATGTATTTCCTTATTTCTTTCCATTCTCATATTTTATACTGCCCGGAATTTATCTCGAACGGAAGTAAACACAAAACTGGGCAAATTTCAACAAGCTTCAACGTCTTTTATTTGCGTTTGAAGGGATTTTTTCACATTTATCTTCATCTTTAATCGTGTTTTGTCGTATCACCATAATGGCAGAAAACACACAGGATATGTTACTAATATGTGAACAGTGAACAAACTGTGTGATCAACCATAACTTTCTTACTTTTTCAGTGTTTTTTAATGGATTACCCGTACAAAGAGAGCAACTTTAGTGAAATTATCTATTTTTATTATTACTCAATACCAGCAACACTGTTGTTTCCTAATTCTCATTGTTTTCGTATAATGTTTTTGAAACTGTGTTTATAAAAAAAGGCAATGCTGTTTTTTGTATTGTGATAACAATTTATGTTACAAGCCTTACGTAAGTCGAAGAATTTTGTTCAAAATTTCAAGTTATCTTTTTTTCCATGTACATGTTATCTGTTATAACATAAACATAACATAAAATTAGCTAGAAAGGCATATGGATTTATATTATTCATCCAATGTACTTTAATTTGATATATAATATGTTATACTTAACTCATGATTAGACACACATTGTCAGTAAACGTAAATTATGTATGTGTAAATTTTTGGGGCTTAAAAATAATTCCGTCCAGAGCTGAAAATAATTACATACTGAATCAGTTAAGTGTCTGATCGTACTTAAAAATACTTAACAAGTGTGACAGTACTGATGGCCAAGTCATCTAGTTCCTAGACTCGCTGTCGCAAGAGAAGTTTTATTTCTAGATGATTTATCTTCAACCCAGGTTTCCTAATTCTCATGTGTTTTGAAGGCTTTTCAACTTTAGTGAAATTATCTATTTTTATTACTCAATACCAGCAACACTGTTTGTCATATGTAGGGCAGGCAATACTGTTTTCCTTATACAATGTACTGGCAATACCGTTTTCATATGCAGAGCTTGCAAATTCTGTTTTCGTATAATGTTTTGGCAGTACTGTTTATAAAAAAAGGCAATGCTGTTTTTTGTAATGATCGGGCAGTACTGTTTATCATATACCAGGCAAACAACACTGGTTTATGTAATGAGCTAGCAGTCCTAATGTAAACAAGGTCACTTTCAACCAACGATCAGTGAATAAGTTCAAGCTGGTATAAACAAATGAATGGATACCTTTATTAATTGACTACACATTCTGAAACTTTCATTATAGTTCATTAGTACAGATTCTTGAGTGGTGTATAAACCATACATCCCATGAAATAGCACACTACAAAGAGGACCTGCAAAATGTTGACAACACAACCAACTTCGCTGATCCCGTCTAAAAAAAACTATTCCATTCTTTTTTTCTTTCCGGTCCTAGCTATGTTGTTTTCCCATACTAGATTTGATGACGTCATTTCTTTACGACTAGTGTAAAAGTACCTAACTAGTCTGTAATACAATATTCTAGTTAATAATAGTAGCGCTATTCGCTTTTAGGTAGTTGGAATAGACCTACCTGTCACACATCCTCTATACGAGCAACGTGTAACACAGCTACCATTTCTTTGCCTACGCAAGCTTACGATAGCAGACTCTCAGAGCGAGCAAGAGCGCTTTTAGAAATCGCTAAACTACTATAAATTAGCGAAGGCGTTTCCTCTTCATAACGCCCAACTGATATGATACTCCCTCATCATAAGTATCCAACGTAGCACGTACTCTTCTCTACATAGTACGCGACATATCATGTTTACTAAAAATTATTTTTTCCTTCTTCAGGTACACAGAACAAGAGTTACGCTCATGCACCTCTGTACACTTCTCGAACTTATGCATGACAGAGTATTGGTTCTTAGTTCTGCCATCAGGTGAATTCCATGTTATCTTGTGGATATTCTTATGAAGCTCACGCATTTTGATTCATACAGCATGCCATAAAGATATCTTACTCGCATACCCATAAATCGCCCATTTTTTTTCTACGGGTATTGTGTTGATGGTACTTAGAAGTGCCAGTGTGGTATTTAGTTGGTGCATAACATTGTCAATTGTTTCTAAATCCTAGCCCATTAATAGGTACATTTTGCTGCTTGTCATTAAGATGGCCCCCTCTGCGCTTATAACTACCAGATATTTTTGCACTTTTTCTTCTGAAATACGTGCCATCTGACTCGTAGAACCAATTGATTATAATTATCCATTTCGGTAATTACTTCTTCCAATGCTGTAGTGCACAGTGACGATTAAAAATCCCTTAGCCCCAGAGACGAGAACTTTGTAACAATAGCTTGTTTTACTTTTGTAGCACATAACCCCGATCCAACCGCATCGAGGGTTTCAAGTTACAGAAAATATCACCCCACTTAAGATTGACTATAATTTAACATTGGTATGAAATAACAAATTACTTTGGCGTTAGAAGAAACATTTCATGGGTATAATGCAGCATGCCCCCAGCAAGAGAAGAACTTTGTAACATTTTACTGTTACTAAATATCAACACGACACTAAGTAAATTGTGGATTAGAAGCATTTATGGCGGCATTGAGCCCTATGAGGACTGACTTAACCTTATGTCCATCTTCCTGATTGTTGTAAATATTTTTTCTTTCTCATTTATGCAGAGTTTGGACTTCTATGAGATTGTTAGTAAGACATCAACATTTTTTTGTTTGTTTTGTTTTGTTGAACCATGTTAATTGATTGAACGCAGTTATTACTTATGTATGTATACCAGTTACGCTTTAAGTTCAGACATGTTTAGTTTGCTAAACATGACCGTTTTGTAAATAAGCTCACACTTTGTAGTCGAGTTCATGATTGATTTTTTTTTTAAACCAAGCAGTCCATATATGATAGGTGTATGTTATCTTAGCCAAAGAGTCTGTTGCAAATTGCTCACCTTCCATAATTAATGTTAAGGTTTTGTTGTACAGTTAATTTCTTTATATTGTATTGATTTTATGAAGGTATCCATTAATGTATGTATACATGCGCCATATAATTAAGAGGGCGTTGTATATCTACGAGAGCTTCTGTGTAACGAACATGTTCGTATAGCGAATATGTAAAGTACTTTATTTTAGCAGAAGATTTTTGTGTGTTGTTAACATTAATTTTTTTTTGTTGGTTGTTAAATTTTTTTAGGGTCTTAGATTTTTTTGATAGAACGCAAATGTCTACCTACAGGGTACATTTGTGTGGCTCGGGACCCATATGTGACAGTGAGGCTTGTTACCCCGGCATTATACGGGCCAATGAGATAATGTCATACATTTTTAGTAGACCAGTCAAAATCATTGACGGTGGCAAAGGCCCACAACACCTGTCGGGTTAACGAGACGTTAACATTATCATGAGGGCAGTTCTATCTAGATGACCTCGGGGAAGGTTGTGTTTCTACTGGTGAACTGATGAGAAGCCGTGGTTGAGGTGTCTCATTTTCGTAGAGCC